>JARYHS010009186.1:197766129-198366129 GCA_031002005.1 Vandiemenella viatica
TGTGTATTTCTCCAAACTATATGTCTCATAAACAACAGTTACAAAATATAGAAACAATCGTTCATTGTAATTCATTATTGATTAGTATCAGCTTCTAAAATTTTCGCACTTGCGAAACTTCTGGTTGTATTCTGGGTTACCAGTTGACTGGTAACAATTTTACCCCTCAAATCAGTGCAGGTTCTTTACGGACTACTGTCGGAAGAGTTCACCATAGTATTAACATCAAAATGGAGTGAAAAGTTGGCCCTACTATAATAACTTCAAGTAGCAAAAAGCGTATAAATCGCGAAATAATGATTTCGAACGTGTCCGCTAGCAATCGCAGCAGGTTCGTTAATTACCAAATGTTTTAAATCCACGTCCTTGGATACTTACCAATAACGTTTTCGGTAAGAACATCAAACCAACGTTTCACCTGTCGTTTGAGTTTTAACAGCACCACCCACAGAATATTGCTATAGCTAAAAAGCCGTATTAGTTTTTTGTTTTTTCCTGTTTATGAAACACCACTAAAACCACAAAGATGACAATACTTTTTGAAATTGTGCCTTCAACTACTGACCCCCTCATCATGTTTTTTGTTTTGTTTTGTTTTGAAAAGAGTGTTCATTTCGCCTTAAGCAGCTTTCGTTATTAATGGTAGGTGAAAATTAGTTTTTTTTGATGCTAAAATACTGTCAACTCAGAATGCGTTGACGACATCTCATGTCACCGACAACAGTCATTTAATTATAACTTTTTCCGTATGTTTCTAAAATAATTTTAAATCTAGTAGTAAATGAACAACATGTCTTCATAGTACACAGCAAAATTAACTAACTTCAAAAATCTGCAATTATTTGTCAACGCACTCACCTAAAACTATCTTTACATGGCAAATATTGATTTTATCATTAATAGTCAGTTATTTTAAGTGAAAGATGATCGGTATAACGTCTTCCTTTCTTTTGACGCTAGCGTTTCTTAAAAATTAATTTTTTGTTTGAAAATGTTAAGTTTTAATGTTCTGTATGGACACGTAATTTCTCTTGAATGTTTTAAAAAACTAAAATGCAGTGCTTTCAATGTCTGCACAACTCTTTTATTAACGAAATACAATCCATATTTTCGTTTCTATAACGAATATGTTAAAATATGTCACGTTTTTTTGTGAGGTGGGTGAGTCTCAATTTTGGATATTAACATGAATGTACCACCTACCGGGTATAGTACTGTCTTGGTATATGTGTATAATGGGTTGAATAAGTCCCAGGATGAAATGTAGCGATGTGCAATGCAGGTCGTTCGGATTAATATGAGCATGGTAGTACTATATCGTATACAATATAGTGCAATGCGTTCCGAATAGGAACATTTATATACGCCGAAGTAGGCAAAAAATGAAAACTTTTTTGTATTAGATGTAACTATTTTCAGTGATGGTTATGTAATAGAGGATGTGGTTGATATATGAGAAAAATTTTAAGTTCGTTGGTACTAGCATTTTTAAAACAATCATAGTAAAGGAAAATGGTCTAAAATTGACAATTTCATTAAAATTTGAATACAATAGTTTTCTGACGACAACTACTATTAGAAACAAATTTTCACTTACCAGCAGCCGTGTTCAAGTTAGGAAGGAAAAATTAGATCGTACGAATGGTCTGACTGAATTGCTGTGAATGAATCGAATTTATTAACTTTTTGCAATGAGATTAATTACTCCGTCGAGAATATAATCAGCATCGGCGAGGAAGGTCATATTTTGTGATTTTTTTTTATTCAATAAACCGATTGATATTCAATTGTGTTAGTAATGGTTCCAAATCATATTCTAGATTCATTGCTTAACATTCGTTTGGTTGCTTTCTGTAATGATCGACGGACTATGTGAAGATTTTGATTTCCACTTACTGATAGCTTTACTTCTTTCTTTGTTGTTTTAGAATGTGTTAACTGTGTATATTCTTACATGATTTAAACGTACTTATTAAGCTACGATTTTCAACAGGAAGCAAATCGCCGTCTAAAAAAGACACATTCAAATGCGTAATGAATAATAATAGGTTTCTATGTTCTAAATCAAACGTCTGAAAACAATGTGATACCGCCATCTGGAGCATCACATAATTAAAGCTACGTTTTAGTCGAACAATAAAAAAGTATAATCTCACAGAAACAGAGTTTTATTAGTTTAATAATTTATTTTTTGTACATATTTTTTTTTGTGGTTGTTTATTGACACCAATCGACGAAGATTTAGAAAAGTCTATGATTAATCGACAACTGTTCAACCACCTTATTCTTCTTAACTGCGGAAATCATAAATTGACTGTGTGCATTTCGTTAGCCAATTAGAAAGACAGTAATGTTTACAATTTTATCGTCCCCTCTCAAATTTTGCGTCTCCTTGTTCTGTTAGTCGAAATAATTATGTGCAGGACATAAGATAAATTCAAGTTAACGGTAACACTTTAAGTAGTTCATGTAAATTTATGCGAAAATACGGTGAGTTTTCGCTGGTAACCGAATTCTATATCGAAGAGAATTCAAATTTCAAGTTTCTTATTATTTCTTACTGGCTTTGCCTGGCATGAGTTGCAATGCCTATTTTTCTTTCATAGTGGTAAACATATGTCAAATAGACACATTTACATTTACAAAATAAGGGAAAGACAATGAATGTTTGTGCATAAACCAAATTTGAAAACGTTTACTCTAGTGCTTTGGGATATACAATATATTTAGTCTATCCGTCTTCTCCTAGGAGGCTGGATATGAAAGTTCCGTTATTTTATCCCTTTTGATGGGAATGTCGTAATCATCCTGCATCATAATCCACTTTGGACGATTTCTCTACAGCTTTCGAGATAAATGAAAAAAAAAAATCAGTAAAGTCACACTTGTAAATTTGTTTTAAAAGGGGCGTAGGGGGAGAGCGGATGCAGTTTTGTGAAGCAAATGTAAACATCATTTTGACATATTTTAAATTTCAAGTTCCATTTTTTTTTTTTTTTGTCAGGCAATTGTACGATCGGGATCGGTCCAACGCCGTTTGAAATATAATAAAGTGCTCTCGGAATATCGCTATCCACTTTGGGCGTTTTTCCTATCGTTTTCGAGTTATTTTCAAAAAACTGAATGGTTTCAAATGTAAATTTTGTTTAAATATAGTGATGGGTGAGTGGGTGGATTAATGTAGACAGTATTTTTCTCTTTATTTTAAAGTATACGTGTGTACAGTTCCACAGAAATCTGATAATTACTACGAGTTTCTACAAACAAAAATTGGAAATTAAGAGAGGTGGCGGTGAAGGAGGAGAGGGGTTGTGCTTTTCCAAATCAAACGTAGGAATTATTTTACTGTTTGTTTTAAAGTATATGTGTGCAAAGAAAGTACATTCAAAATTCGATAGAAACTGTAGCTTTGTTTAAAGAAAATTGACAAAAATCGAGGGGGTGGAAAGAGGGAGACGAGTTGGGTTTCTGAAAATCAAATGTAGACAGTATTTTTCTGTTTATATTAAAGTATAAGTGTGCAAAGTTCGATAGAAATGGTATAAAAATGAGTTTTTGTGTACAAATTAAGGGGTGTAAAGGGGAAGAGAGGGTGTTTTTATTTTTATTTTTGAGAAACCTTCTACGTGTCGTCCACCACATTCTCCAAAAATTTCAAGTCAATCGACCGACTTTTGTTCGGTTCCTCCGAGTACAAACATGCGGAGGCTGAATTTTTATACATATAGAAATTTGTGTCACTGATTCGCTTGACTGAACACTCACCAAACAAATTTACCCTTATACGAAAACGGTATTTTTCATGTGTGTGACGTGACCGATTCACTTTATTCTGTTTGAAGTATTTTACTGAGATATAGAGCAAGAGATCTGCTTT
The DNA here is from genome assembly GCA_031002005.1 of Vandiemenella viatica. Taxonomy (NCBI): domain Eukaryota; kingdom Metazoa; phylum Arthropoda; class Insecta; order Orthoptera; family Morabidae; genus Vandiemenella; species Vandiemenella viatica. The sequence goes on from JARYHS010009186.1 coordinate 197,770,007, forward strand.
TATTGCCACCCTTTTTGCATTTTGAATGAAAGTAGCCGTGGGACGGGAATGAATTTTATAAAGGGCGACTTGCTTTTATTTATGGAAAGGAGAACTGAATACACGATAGGAGCACTATCTTGGTCCGACAGCGACATTCATCATAAAAGGAATATTGACTTCTTTCCATATCGTGCGACAATATCGCTCACGCAAATGTTGGCGTGGCGAGAAACAAATGCTGCATACCACTGCGAGGAAAAAGGCCGTCTGGGTGAACAAGAAAGACGAGGGGTAGTGCCCTGCCTACTAAACAGCCCTGCGTATTGCGAAATGCAGAATAACCTAACTTCCTCCCATTCAGACGCGACATCACAGGAGGAGCAGCTGCAACGTAAGAAACGCCATCCCCGGCAATGAAGTGTTTAACGCGTTCGCCTCCAAACGATTCGAACCCATCTACTGGAATGGAGGTTTTAATCTAGTTGTGACCTTCCTGTTAGCATTTTCGAGCAATTTAAGCTTAATTAAGCCATCCGTGGGGGTAGCGGTAATGTTCTGGCCTAGCATTCGGGAGGACTTGATTTCGAATCCCCGGTCGGCCATCCAGATTTCGGGTTTTCCATAGTTTCCCGAAATCACTCCAGACGAATGCTGGGATGGTTGCTTCAGAAGGCGATGATCGAATTCCTTCCCGTTCCTTGCCTTCAATAATTTCCCGCCTCTAATGACAGAGACGTCGACGAGGAGTCTAAGGCGTAAAGCCACAAGCATAAGGTTAATTAAATTATTTTAGAGTCATGTAACATGGTTCTCGTGATTCATGAAACTTTTTTCACGTGTTTTGTGTTGTTTTAGCCGTTAATTTAATTCAATACATTTGTAGTCAGTATTCAATAATTTTATGTATCATTTAAAAGTATTTTAAGATTGTTTTAATTAGCATTTGGAATCAATAGAGTGTCATGTAAGAATTTGGCAATGCTAGATTATATCGTTCGCCGAGTAACTCATTGTAGAAGTAAGGCGCTAGTTCCTGGAAGCTCTATCGTTTGTTTTAAATTTTGCCACTTTGCGCCGAAATATTGAGAATAGTATACAAGACATCGGTCAGCATTATTGTTCAGGTTAACGTGTGTGTGTGTGTGTGTAGGGGGGGTAGGAGAGGATGGTGGGGGGGACGGGAGGCGGCGGGTGGTAGGGACATTTATTCTATAATCAGTAGAGCACTGGACAGCAAAGCATCGTCATCTGGAAAGCATTATTTTAGTTTGATAATATTAATTAACAGCAAACATTTGTTGTGGTAACCATTAAGACGTATAGGCCTATGTGTTAAAGAATCGACGAACATTTCTGATAAATAGAAGAAGTTAAATTAATTTTTGTGAGTCATCATTGGGTGAAATAGCATTCTGTCATTTAATCAAGAAATTGGCTGAAATTAATTAAGTTATAATAATTTACTGTGAGGGGATGTTCTCATCCGTAGTTGATGGTAAATATCGACTATCAAAGGACTGAGTGGTAGAACATTATTGAGAATGATTGGCAGAATTTGATTAATAACATTACGTTAATACTTTGCTTAGTGGAGTATATCATGGGCATAAGTGAACCTAAATACCGAAAAATCTCAAATATTTTTCTTTTATTAAAAAAGGGAAAAAACGAGTGAATTTCTGGAACACATACCATATCTTTCTTTTGCTTTCACATTATGAATATGATAAGTACCCTGTTCAAATTTTCATACGAACACATGTCACTATACTCAAGTTACATAATAAGTGGTAAAGATACATACCACAACGTTCCTTTGCTTTCATATTATGATTATGATAAGTGACTGGTTTATTCCTGAATAACATAAAAAACCAAATAATATTTGACACGACTTTTATTTGTTCTTATTAAAATAAACTTAATTTTCACTCGTAATGAAAATTATTATGGTAACATAATTTCTTCTCTTAACATAAATAACTGACAGAATTATTACACACTATCATTGAAAATTATCGCAATCAGCCGCAATTTCCGTGTACAAGACGAAACTATAAACACGCCTATACAAAATAAAGTTTAAACACAAAATTATAATATTTTTGCTCCATAACTGGTTTCTTTCCGTAAAAGAATTTTGTTGTTGAATTCTGGAAACTAAAGCCTGAGGGAGCAATGTGTGCTTAGTGCAGGAAATGAAAATGTTTATAAACCCTGAGTTATACTCGCTGGTGTCGCACACGATTCAATGGAAATTATGAGGTGAGCAACAACGCCATCAGTTACTTGTACAGCATTTAAGTATACTGTACTTATAATTGAGTTGCGTAGTTTTAATTATTTATTATTGAAGATTTTAGGTAATACTGTAAGAGCAAGGGATAAAAACCAGTACATTTATTCTATGCTTGAGACATTCCATTTCGTTTTGTGGCTAATATTTTTGTTAAAAAAAATGTCTTTCAAACGGTAAATTTATAGATTTTTCACTAACTGTTAATCTGATAAAAAAAATTATTCCAAATGTTTGGTTCAAAATAATCGAGGAAAGAAAGGATGGTTTGACATATTACTGCAACGAAAAGTGGGTAAAAAATCTCTCGTTCCTTATAAATTGGAGACAACATTGGTTTAGTGCACGGAATATGGTATATGGCAGTATAAATTGTTTACTGCTATATCTGTGAATAAATATTTCTGAGTTATGATATAGTGATGTGATCAAGAGATACAGGACGCGAGTAAGTGTTGCGTGCGAATGTTCACAAATTTGACAAATTCATTTTAAAGTTGATGTAACTCGCTACTAGTTTTATCAACCAAAAGAAAAGGTTACGTTTGAATGAAAACGCTTTTCAGATCCACCTTACCTATTCATTACGGCTATTAATGATGCGTTTGTTTACTGTGTTCCGGCTAGTGTCTACCGTGTGAGCATGGGAGACGGTGCGGTTGCCTGCCGTCAAGGAGCAGGTGGCATGCGCGCTGACCCGTGGCCTGCACTATCACTGCGGCCGGCCCCTTATCAGCTGCTTTGTGTCGTGACGGACCAGCGGCTGATGCACGGCCGCAATTTGCAGTTAAGCCTCCACAGTGGAGAATGCGAAGGACCCACTACCCAAGCGGCCCTATGTGTCCTGCCATCTTTCTTTCCAAACGGGGAAAACACTTCAGTTGGCAGAGGCTGAATTTTAGTCAAGAAATTTAATTAATTTTGTTCCCCAGGTTCAAATTATAATATTTTTCTTTTACACAAGCTGTTACTGGTGCTGATAAGGGTCGTACATTAATAGATATTGAATATGGTGTGAGAACCTAAGCAATTTAAATTATTTTTGTGATCTCTGATATCTTGTTATAATGTGTGCTCAGTGATTTGAAAGAAGTAATTATTCTTAACTAACTCATTTTATCCCAAAACCTACATGTAAGTTATGAATTGGAAAAAAGCTGTTTCCTTGAAATTATTTGGATATATCCGTTCGTATTCTTCCGTCCATCGTTCAGTTGCACTTTGCTATGATTTTGAAGAATCATAATCTAATATCTGATGCCTGTGAACTGTAACGAAATTATTCTTTTGCTAAAATAATACATCATTCGTATACTGTTTTCATGAATTTCAGAATACAGTGTTTGAGAAAAATGTTTCAAAAATAGACTATTAAAATAACTGCAGAAGACAATTCTAAACAATTCCTAAACTATGTAGGTTTGTGTTCTTCCTCCACACATATATTCTCTTCTAGAAGATGAATGGTAAATTCGATTTCGGTGTGGAGGAAAATAGCTTAGAATAGTATTTTCCATAGAAGTAAATGAAAGCGATAATGAAAAGGCTGCAAACCAAATTCGCGTGACCGGATAAGTTAACATATCCACCAGTGAAGCATAATTCTATGCTTTGTAGGCAATTTAGTAGCTAAACGAATATCGAGACAAGAAGAAGTTTGTAGTTGAGAATAAATAGTTTAGCCCAGCCCGAGCTACACTTCGCCTGCGGGCAGCCAGACGTCTCGACGTTATTGATTTGGATAACTGCCACGGCCTACATTACCGGTTCATAACAAACAACTACCTCAAACGGTACCTCCTTGCACAAACTTTTTTTCCCAAATTATCAGGATTGATGTGAAAAAAATAAGAAAAATGTATTCTTAGGACCTTTTCAGAGTTAACAAACATTGCTTTTTAGCTATTTGGGAGAGATAGTGACGTGGTCTCGCATTCCATAGGTTTGAATCCCCAACAGGCTCTCCAGATTTCCATTGTTTCCAGAAATCGCGCTAGGTGTATACAGGGATAGTTTCTTCAAAAATCCATGGTCGAGTTCCTTCCCGTTCGTCGCCCCCACTTATTTTCGGCCTTTAATGACCTTGACTTCGGCGAGGGATTAAACCATAAGAAAAAATTATCTCTTTCAATTACAATGAATTGATGTCAACGGTTGCATTAATAATAATCTATCTACAGAAAGTGTTGACTCTCATTTTTCACATGAAAATATCTTTTTTATTAAAAAAAAAATAAAAAAAAAAAGTACTTGAACTATTATGCATAGGAACGCTAATTGTTATGAGGGGAGACTATCAGTGATGTTCTCTTTTAATTGTGTAAAGTATTGTAAGATGTAAATAGCTATGCGTAGCGTATAGTGACCTGATTTTTTAAAAGAAACATTATTTGCCATAGAGGGAGAAAACTATGGAGAAATATGAGTGGTGAGATCCTTGTTTCGAAATAGCTTTAAAATCGTTCGACTTGAAAAATAAAAATTATGACAACACAAGAAGAAATTAGTTCTACACCTGCACGTGTATTCCTACATCTCTTGTTTGATTCTTCGATTTCTTATACCTTAAAATTTAATTTATGAACATGTTTTCCAATTAAACGTTAACTACCCAACCCAAAACAAAGTTTGATAGTAAAAATAATGTTTATAGCCTTTCTTTCTCAGTTGGGAAACCGAGCATGGTGGGGGAGAGGTTAATTAACAATTCTCATTCGGGAGGACGTGGGTTTGAAATCCCGTCCAGCTATCCAGATTTAGGTTTTCCATGGTTTTCCCAAATCACTCCAGGCGAATGCAGGGACACTCCCTTCATAAAAGCCATGAGCGAATTCCTTCTCGTTCCTTTCGTTCCTTGTCCGGAGTCCTTTCTCGCCTCTAATAACCTAGACGTCAACAAGGCGTAAACACATAAGCAAAAAAAAAAATCTCTTTGGAGACAAATTATTGCTTTTTTTCAAAATGAAGCTTCCATACGTTTCATTGCAGTCAAACACAAAAGTTTACAGACAAGCAATATTTCGCCAGCCGTTGATGTGGAATAAGATTTTGGTGTTGATCAACTGATCAGGAACTAATCTTGCCCCAGGGCGGACCAGTCTGATTAATCCGCATTGAATTTGGGTCGGGGACTTTCACCAGACCTCTCACCGACCCCGTCAGCATTTAAAACGTAATTACGTCCGCCGCACTTGAGAATAACAAGTTAATTAAAAATAACGAATGTTCCACCCACCGGCCAAGTAATTGGGGAATTCAAATTGAGAGACTAGGCAGTGGTTGAACTTTTTTTCCTCGAATTTATTCCTATTTTTTAATCAGCTACCTGCGCGGGTTGCGGCCTCTGTTGCAGTTACACCGCTCCAATTAATACGGGACGCTACCGTCACTCGTCACGGCGCTAGAAGCGGAAGACAAATATTAAATGTTGTGACTTCACGTTTCGTTTGATACGCTGTGAGCTACGCTCGTTCAAATAATAACGAAAAAAACATTACTGCTCTATCCAGCAACGTTCTTTCTCGTGACATAACTAAAAAACGTGGGCTGCTTCGTGCCTGTTAGCTACAGAAATTACAAGCAAACAGAGAACACGGGTACTCTGAAAGACAACTGTTGAGATTCTGTGAAATTATTCGAATGAATACTTTTAGAATTGATAAATACATATAACAAGCACCATGCAAGCAGTTTTATTATCAACACTTTTATTCTTATATTACAACAGCGTTTCTCAACCTGTGGTCCGTGAAGATTGGAGAGGTGGTCCAAGGGAAGTATTTAAAAAAAATAATCGTAACTAAATTAAAAATATCAGAAGAAAAGATAAATTAATAAAGTTGTCCACAAAAAATGTGTAAGGATATGAGCGAGTATAAGCTGTAAGTCAAACTTTTAAAAAGCCATAAATATTTTTTAAAAAGACAGCATAAATATGACTATATGTCTGTGTTATTACTGTAATAGTCTATTCGATAAATATTTTTCCAATCAGCATCAAACAACGCGGTGTTCCTTTGAGGCCCTTATTGTAGGGTTAGGTCTTCAGGAACCGTGGTATGTGAAGATAACAATTGTTAGGGTTGCTTAATAGCATATAGATACGTAAAATATTAGGATTATATTAGCTAATGGTCCGTGTAATTATTTTTTACATCTTACTAGTCCCCGGGTTGAAGAAGGTTGACAAACGTTATGTTATAAGTAACTACTCAAGTTTGCTATTTCCCTACAACGAATATAATAACGAAGGGGTGTATGATCATGCTTAATCTGATAGGAAAGTGAAGAATTAATTTTCACCGTGCCAAGCAAGGACGAAAAATCCTTGAACTTTAAATAATAAAATTTAACCGAAGGGAAGTAGCCAGTTTCCGGACGATAGTGGTAAACTCATTAAAATGGCTGAGCGATATAAAATACCGAATGCAATTTTAATATATTTTTTTCTTAAATAGATACAAATATCAACATAGGATTTCCGTCAAATTGATTACGACGCTTTCAATAGATCCAACTGGAGGATAGATCTAGAAACTGACGATACGTTGGTTTCTGATTGCAGTTGGTTTTGTATTCACCCAGGGGAATTCACAATTTCAGCCTCGAAAATAAACACATTATCACAAGGTTACCTCATCTGTAGGCTATTCTTGTTGACTCCTTAGCGTAGACGCGTCGTAGAGTCGCGATAACAAATGTGAATTGGTGGAAGGGCTGATGTCAATATCCATGCATGAAAGATGTTACCTTAATCCATCTTCAGTATATTTCCAACTGAAGATTGGTGTAATGATTTCATTTGCCTAAAAGGGTACTATGGGGGATACCTACCATAGATTAGTTGGTCAACAGCAATATTCGCTTCTGGCTTGTTGTTAAAACATGGAACACGTTTTACGTTAACTTTTACTAGGAATGTGACTATAGCAACCACAAACTGAAGCGAAAAACCTTCAGGATTGTAAATCACTTACAACATTCTGGAAAAATTACACATCGTTTACTATAATAAAGACGTCACTGGCAGCCTGAAACACGGAAAAAATGTAATGGTTAGCTGAAGGGACCGACGGTTTTTTTACTATAAAGTTCACCATATACAGCAATGGTCCAATTAGCTCTAGCAGAGCAAAAATAATGCATCTGGTATAATGTGTGCCGAATCCATATTAATAAATAAAACTTCAAGACAGTATGATATTTTTCGTCTCCACACGATCGGCTGTAAATCCATTACGATACATATTACAACATTCCATGAAACTAAATATTAGAGCAATATTTTAGAGCGTGGATTTTTCATAAATTCCGAAGCCAGAAACTCAAAGATCCGGTAACTTACTATTAAATGAACGAAGCATTTCGTTTAACTGCAAATTCAAATCTTCCTATATTGTCGAGTTTCCCAGATAAATTTAAAATTTGAGAACGCATGTGTCAGAAACGTGATTTATTTCAATCTTAAATAATATACGCAAAGTCAGTCATTCAGTTATTACTTTAAGAATTATTCCCTCTTGTTTTCGAAGGAGTAGTATCTATGAACAACTGATATGAGCGTGATAGCAGGAAGAATCCGTAATTTATCAAAAGAGTTAAAGATACTCAACTGAAAGTAAACTGGCAAATGAGTAGCTCATAAAACGACGATATAATGTTTCGTTTCAAGTATATATTATAACAAGTAACAATTTTTGATTTTGAAAAGATCTTGTAAGCCTCTTATTAGGAAAGATTATCCATGAATAGGCTCCGGAGAAACCTAGAAAAACCCAAATCTGAATGCCCAGAAAGTGATTAGAACCAGCGTCTTCCCGAACTCGATACCGAAGTGTTATCGATCACTCATCACGTTCTGTGTAAAATCTTTTAAGAACATCGGTACAGTGAAAATAATAACGGATTTGTAAAGAGGGAAAAGTTCCAGCGAAGAAAGTCTCGACATTAATATAACGCGACTCTCCAAATTTAGAATTCTGAATGTAGTGTGAGAAAATAAATCCAGTCGGTATTGCTGGTTATTTCGGTCCTCAACGCCAGTGATGTCTGGTAAGGCGATACAACCTTCTGACCGCAAAGTTAATAGTGGGCCAAGCCTCGGCATCCGACAAAGGGAGGCTCGCCCGGAATGTTTGCTTGGGATGCCGCAACCTCCACGGCTGTGTGGTAAGGTGACAAGAGCTGGAACAGCCACCTCAAGTGGAAACCCCGACACAAGCGGCTTCAGTATGTCTAGCACCTCAGCCGCTATGGGTATTAATTTACCACTCCATTGGTAGTACTAGATTTAATCTCACATACACAATAAGAAAATTAGAATATTTCACCGAGTCCGTACATACTCATCTCGGTAAACATAAAAGCTGTCCAGTTTTCATACTTACAAGTTTTACTCTTATGAGTACGCTGAGACTACGTGTATCAAACTACCAGAAACGTGCAAGTCACCAAAATTCAGAGACCTTGCTGTATTAAACTATTGAGTACCGGTCCCTCAGACAAGTGAGACTAAGTAAAGATACTGCGCTTCATTGTTTAAATGAGGTATACATAACGTGGTCATACGCCTGCTTTGGGCGGAACAGTCTCGTTTTCAGGCTGTCTGTCCCCGGAAAGAGTAAAAGTGTACCACTTCCGCAAACAAATGAGAATTTAATATATCTATCGATCAAGGTCTAAAACAGGCGATGTGGTTTTTGCTGCGCGGCGTTTGAGTAGACGCATGGACCGCTGATGATTTATTAGCAGCAATCGAGATATGGAAATGTTCGACGAGGTTTCGCTTATTTCCAACTACGTCACAGATCTAAAAATCATTAGCTGAAACGCTGAGAATGTTGTTGATGAAGACGGTTTGGCGGAATTATTTCAACCCTTCCGTGCTAACACTCTCAACTTTACGAACTTTGGTATAACTGTCGAGTACGTTGTGTGTCTGCCTAGAAGTAACGTACCTATCGAAAGAGTTTTTTCTCTCATAAATAAAATATCGAAAAGCGACAAAACACAGTTAAGCGTCGCAGTGTTGAAAGCCATATTGATTACCAAGGCCAACATCAAAAAATCATTTAATGAGCTTCAGTCCTACTTGAAAACTAGACACGATATTTTGAAACTGATATATTCCGCCGATAAATACAAAACAACTGGCTAGTTAGATGTCAGAGATTAAGGCCAAGTAGCTCAGATAACATGTAAGATATTGATTTTAAGTCTTCTTAGTTTCTGAATAAAAACTAGATAACAAAATTCCTAAGGCGTCCCGCTCCGGCGAAAAATATTTCTGAGGCGTTCCGCTCTGACGAAAAAGATAAATGGTCACGTTATGTATACATTAATGCACAGTTACTGTTTGGGAATGCAGTGGACAGTTTTATAGACACAACTTTCGTGCTCTATCTTTCTTGTAGATTCCGTCAAGCTGTCACTAAGTGCAGGGCCCGCTCTAGCGGTATTGCCGCCCCGGACAAATAGACAAATTGCCGCCCCTTAAGATTATGTAGAATTATATATTTTTTAAAAAATAATTAATTTTTAATCGAATAAAATATTTAATTTTAAATTTTAATAAAATCATATATTCATAAATAAACTTATTGAATTTTGATCTAGAGGCACAAAATAGAGAAATTAATTATGAAATATCTGTACATAGCCAACAAATTAACCATATTTTACGTTTTTAAATGCTATTACAGATGGATTATTATCACACAAACAATCTAAATTCCATTATTTTGAAAATAAAACGAGATTACGTCAAATACGCTAAAATCACAAAAACTTTTTTTCTTACTTTCAGGTTGCGAATTTTTTATTACATCTTAAAATTTACTTCATCAGCAATTTCATACTCAATTGCCAAAATGGCTAAATCATTAAATTATCAATTTCTTGGTTTTCGTAAATGCTTAGCAAGGCGTCGTATACATCTCCCAAATGTAATTTTAAAGGTTTTAATGCCTCTATCCTACTCTCCCATCTAGTGTCACTCCATGTTTTCAAAGTTGAACCCTGAACATGCTTTAAAAGTATTGCCCATCGAAAAGTAGATGCCAAAAAGAATAAATATATTTTTTGGACCATGTTGAAGAAATTAGCGGCTTCCAAGGATGTTTTTGCCATTAATAACAAGATTGAGAGAATGGCTACTACACGGAACATTGAATGCTCGCGAATTATATTGTTTAATTCTAAATTGCACTCCTGCTTTATTGCCCCTCATATTGCACCAGTTGTCAGTCTCTGTCCTCTGATATCCTGCATATTTAAACACAAGTCATTAAGTTCTCCAACTATCATGTCAGACATTTGTTTTCCTGTGAATCTTTCGACTGATAAGAAGCCTTAAAAGCTTTCATTAATTTTAATTTCAACATCAGGATTAAATTTATTGGTTGAAATATATCTGATTACAAGAGTAATTTGCTGTATTTTACTAAAGTCAGGAGTACAGTTTAAAATTATGGAAAAATATTTGATTTTTTTTTATTTCATTAATAACATGAGACTTTATGTACTTTGATGCAGCAGATCTACTATTCCGGTTTGTATATTTTTCCCAATATATTGAGCTTTAGTCTCTACTTTTTAGAGCACTCAACGGACGTGCTCTTCCATAATGGAATCGTATTAAGACAGTAACTCAACTATTTTTAAGAAATTACCAGTATTATGCTCAGACAACTTGTCGCTTGTACCTTGAAAAACCAGTCAACTTTTACCAAGCATTTTGGTAATTGCAACGGTTCCTAGAAGCACCTCATTCCAATGATTTATTTCTGCATTAATAACTCTATGAGTGGCAGCATCTACAGTTCTACAACAATTTAATCTTTTTTGCCTGAATATGATTTTTCGAAATTTCATGCTCTTTTAAAGTTTCGTCGAGGTGCTTCCAATTTTTAAAACCCTCCTTTGAGAGAGAACTAACTAAACAACTGAAAATTTTGTAACAGAAGCAGTAAACGCAGTAGCTAATCTCGCAATATTTGCTCTGCGTTGCTGAAATTTCGTGCATAATATTTTGCGCTAAAACTTCGATCTGTGTCATTGGAAGGAAATTTGTAATTATGCAATAGTTTAGGTGGACCTTGCCTGACTAAAAAGCTTCTTACGGCGTCTCATAAAATTCTTGGCCACAAAGTTTTAGAACGCCTTCTGTGAGTCTCACGTTGGTCAGTTCCAGTTGGTTTACAAACTTCGTTCATTTGTTCGATATTATTCTCAGACGATTCTATACTTCTTTTGTGTCCCGACCTGATATTGGATTCTAAGATTTGTTTTGGTAAACCCTGAATACAGTATATTTTTTTAACGCGCCAGATTGATTCTGCCTTTACGCTTCCTTTCCCACCCTTTTTTTTTTGTACTGGTAACCAGATAGTTTCCTTTGACCGTCAAACATTTTGGAAGAGGCATGCACGTAACTCAAACAATGTACACTATAAAATAATATAAAAAAGTAAAGATTTATCCTTGCTCTAAATAAGCTAAAACCATAACTAAGATAAATTATTCTCAGTCGATATAAATAAATATTTATGCACAAAACAAAATATTTTCCATACTCTGTGAACATAAAGAAAATCTAGTGTTACTACACAGTCAAAGCTTATTCGCGGATGATACTATCCGTAAATTTGCTGCAAATACAGAAACCGTGTATACAGAATGGCAATTTCTATAGGCTTAAACGGAATAGGTTCCATGTTCACAAACAAAAAAATGATGTTGTGGAGTGATTGTCACGCAATGCACTTATTAAACCAACTGACAAAATTATTCACATTCACTAAAATAGTTAATGAATTTCTTTTTGTTGAGACGATTTACAAATGCAGCAATTAGAGTGTCTGTAAACCGCATTCGTATATATAATAAACATCATGGATTATTATATATTAGCAGTTAGCATTCGAAATTAAATATACTAATGGTATGTGAAGTAACTAATCGGTAATCAGCAGCTGGTAATATTATTTATTTATTAATGATTGTAACTACTGTCCCACACCCACTAAACTACAGTATTTTCACAAGCGATCAAAGCACTTACAATGCCTGTATCTAATTTGTACAGCAAATCTGTGAGGCTTGGATTACGAGAAGAAATTATTATGAAAATTATTCCACTTCGATTTCCAATAACTAAGATCCATATTGATTTGGTTAATCAATTCAATAAAATAAATACTCAGCATCTCCCGCCAAGCACTATCGATTCCATGTTTTAGAGCCTAGCTGCAATTGCGAAAAACACTCCTTTTCACCGCGTCTAGTCGTTGTGCGACGCGCCTATGTCGTACATCCAACTAAATAACAGTTTAATCATAGATGTAACTTTAGAAATTATGAAATTCTGAAGTAAATTTTATGAACTTTCACTTATCACTAATAAAGTAATGGTAAGACTAATGCTGTTGTGTAATGAAACCACTTTTGTAATTAGCAAATTGAGACAACAGCGCGTTCTACTCGCGTGGTAAGGCCCAATTCACACAGAAGAGACGTGGCGCGGACTTCGGGCTGAGACATGGCTCGGACGCGGCGCATTTTGAAGTTGCTCCTATGGTGGAATACACATAGAGGCGGCTGGACAACGGCGCGCCCCTTTGAGGTCCGCGCCCCGTCTCTTCGAAGTCTTTAGGGGCGCACCCAAATAGCTAAGAACTGTAAGTTTTTAACGAACGAAAAAGTCGGTATGTGGATTTTTTTATTAATTGGGTATTTAACCCATTAATATTATTAATATTTTTCTCACACTTACAGCCGAAATGGCGCCCCTAAATTTTAGCGCCCCGGGCAAATGCCCGGTTTGCCCCCCCCCCCCCCCTAGAGCGGGCCCTGCTAAGTTTTGCGCATCAATTACCAAGCCCTGTTGTCCTTGGGTTTGACGCCTCTCTAAAAACATTTCAGCAACTCAGACGCCAATATACAGCTAATATGAGATACCACTAGGTTCGTTGAACAGGATGGATGGAGAAACAGCCTGGCCTTTGTTTTCACCGAGGATCAGAGACTCTGAGACAAGGATGATTGGGTGGGCTGACTTGTTATAAACACAAACTTATTCACAAGAGTGGTGATTGATGGGAACTGGGGGTGAGGGGTAGGATATAATCGTCTAAAAATAAAAATGGAAGGGAATGAGCTGCATTCTCCACGTCTAGAAACGGCAGCAATAATAATATTTCTGAAGTGAAAACTTCTATAAGCGGGCTGTAGGCTGGGTGTAAATCTATGAATAAGCCCCACCGACATGCTATGATATGCGCGTTCGACGGTTTTTGCAACTCAAAGTTCTTATTCCGATTTTGGCAGTACTCAGCACACGTATATCTGAAAACAGGGTGGTCTGGTGGCTCACTGGTTAAGACACTTCCTTACGAAAGTTTCTGTCTCCGGTTGCGGGTTCAAATCCGGCGGGGAACAGGAATTTTCAGGAACTACATCGAGATCTTCTGTGGTTCTGATTCCACGTTAAACTGTAGTCCCCTGAGGAAAGGAATTGGCATTCCTGCCTCAGATACAATAGCTTGGTACATCTCCTTGGAAAAGCTTCGACCATCCTTCGGGTTGTGGACTAAGTTAGGTTTTTAGTGTTTGAAGTGAAAACTTGTTAAGGCGCATTGGGCGATTTTTGAACGGGTAACATCTTATGAGCTCGCTTCACTGACATGCTACTGTTTTTTTTAATCTGCTTAACGTCTCTCTAACAGCGAGGTCTTTAGAGACGGGAAAGGATGGGGGGCAAGGAATTGGAAGGAATTGGGCCATGGCCTTTTGAAGGAAGCATCCCGGCATTTGCTTGGAGTGATTTGGGGAAACCATGGAAAACCCAAATCTGGATGCCCGGACGGGGATTCAAACCGCCGTCCTCCCGAATGCGAGGCCAGAACGCTAGCCGTTACACCACCACGTTCGGTATGCTACTGTTAACAGTATATCTGGTGGCTCAGTGGTTAAGGTATCTGATAGTGTAACGAAATGTCCCCGTTTCAAATCCCTGTGTGGGCGGGGATTTTCATAGACCATTAACCCGACCTTCACCTTTGCTGTGTGATGATAAGTACGCCATATAGTTTCTGTGGTTCGTATTCCACGTTAAACTGTAGGTCCCCTGTAGGTTAAGGTGGCTAAGACACGGGTGGAATACGTAGCCAACAGAAAACCTGTCGCTAGTTCATTGATTATCATGTACTATAAGTATGATGTGTTGCGCGTATGATATTCATAATTTTGAGTTTTCACTTCTGTAGGCAGTCCCCAATCTCTGCCAACTGTTCCCCCCCCCCCATGGAAACTTCCGATATTATTTAATAAAGCTTACTGGCACATTAGTACTACTCATTTTTCATTAATTCAGTTTCTTTTGAAGATAATGGAAAAGTCATTCCGGAAAAGGCTTCGCGATGGGTCGGTTACTATAGGGTGAAGCTGTTCAAATTTTCATTTAACTTTCAGCAGCATTTGATTTTAACGTGGTAATATTACTGCCGAAAAAAACTCTTTCTCGTGTTGATGAATAGGAAAAAAAATTTAGTTATCAGAATTTGAATTTTTATTATGATAATACTGACAATGTATGGACTGACAGCAGTTTCCGCAGGGGACTCTGTATTTGGAAACGCCTACGGCAGATTTTAAAAATCTGAAATGAAATTAATTTGTCGCAACAAGTTGGATGCTCCGGGGGGTTCAAAGTTGTTGGCGCAGCACCCCGAGGGCCCCAACTTCGGCCGGCTCGGCGGTTATGACGGCGCGTAAAGCCTGTTGCGGTCCAGGACCCTTATGCAGTTTTAATGACCGACCGAACAGCCTATGGAATGAAATATTTACCTCCAAGTTCCGGGCTCTAAGAGGCTGTTCTCGTGCCGCACTCTGAATCGAACAAAAACTCTCCCGAAGATCGAAGTAAATCACGAATTGTGTTGTGAAGTTGTGTCTTACTTCGCTATACAGGAGTGGGATTAGTTAAGTGAAAGGAAGCTTACGACTTTTATCGTAAACTACAAATAGATAGCACAGAATAAGGTTTGTACCATGTATGAATCTCTTTAACAACAGAGAAAGAGTTAAAAAGATTTTCAAATAAAAGTCTTTAGCTAAATGTAATGCGTTACACGAGAACTGAAAACTTAGCAAACGTTAGAGAACATCTGATAGGGTTACCCAAATGATGCGACTTCCTCAGCGTCAGGGAAATCGTATGAAATCGTAAGGATGTGAAGGCCTCAATGATGGATCGCTGATCCTATTCGAAGGGGAAAGTTTAGTGATACCATCTATTCAGTGTTGAAAGCCTGTTCAGTGTGTTTATCGAACTACTTTGCGCCACATGTGAGACTCGTCGCATTAGTTTGTGATCTGACTAGGAAAACAAAATCGTATAAATTTCCCATAACTCCATATATTTTTTTTAGTGCTTTGTTGAACAATATAAAAAATTATAATGACGTGAAACGAATCTTTATTTTGTGAAAGCTGCTGAAAGTTTATGAGCAGTACGTTCAATCTGAAATAGAGAGAAATTAAATTCTTGCTACCATTAAGTATTTATGTAATAAAAATAAGTCACCAACATTAATGAGGACTTTGCAGCATCATTAGGGCATGATGCTCCAACCTACATAGCAGTTAAAAATTGGGAGATTCGTGAGGTAATTACCTTATAAATAATAAATATGGAATTATATGTTAATAATCGTCAGCATAAGAGTACAAGTAATTAAGTTGGCTAGCCTGTAAGATAGATTGTAATATGGTTGATATAGTTGGCTTTAGGAAAAGGAATTGTTTCGTTGTTAAAGGAGATAGTCTGGAAGAATGTTTTAATTTAGTGCGTAAGGAAGGAGAAAAGGATCTGTAAATGATTAATGCAGTGGAAAACGCGAGATGTGTTATTTTACGTGAGGTAGATTATTTTTAATACTACGACCTATTTTAACCAGCAGATTGGATACTACCGTTCGCCATTTTATGTTATAAACCAAAATACAAAACGGGCTATAATATAAACAGTTGTTGCACCATAGGCTCGGCATATCAAGAGCGAATCTAAAAGAAAGATATCCCTCTCACAATCTTTACAAACGTGGGAAGATTCTTTTTTTCTAAAGGCTTGAAACCACGTTGAAGTCACTGTCATTGTAAATGGGAGAGGCTAGGGGCAAGGAACGGCAAGGAAATCGTCCCCGGCCTTTTTGAGTTGCCATTGTGGATTGCAGAGCGGGGATTTGAACCCGCGTCCTCACGACTGTCAGAGCATAGCGTAACCTAGACTCGATGGGAGAGAACCAACACTATAATCCCCGCGCACGAATACCAGCAGAAACAATCATTCCGGCAAAATGTGTTCGGGGTACACGGGCTGGAGGTGAAAGGCAGGAGGCGAGCATTCAAAGAACAATACTGCAGAGTGCCTTGATTTCTAGCGATATGGGTGTGTGTGAAGCAATGCTGAGGCAACTGTGGCATTAAAAGATCACATCAGCAGTAATTTGGAATATCTGTCAGACATCGATATATGTAGGAGGTTATCGGTCAGCGAGTGGTCGTGCATCGTACCGTCGTTCCGGAGTGGTCCGCTCCGAACCCGAACCCAGGACCGCGATGCCTACGTCCTCTGCTCTGCTCTAGAACTGTAAGCATCTCTGTCTGTATCTGTTCGGCCGTACGACTGTCTTAACGAATCTTTATCATCTGTGAAAGGGTTGTGAATATACTTTTGTAGCTTATCCCACTGTATCATTCATAGCAGTAAAAGAAGCATTCACTCACGCGCTGTAGGCCATAACAGTAGCTAGCTCCCTCCGAATAACAAGCTAATCGATTGAATGCTACCTCCCATAAGTACCTATCCTTTGCTCGAAGCCACTCAATCAATGATAGTTACTCCTTAATACCATTGGAAGTTTGCTAAGCCTTTCTGGAATAGTCTGTGGACGCGCCTCCATGAATTACACGAGAAAAGGAACGCATTCTGAAAAAGTACTTGGAAGTGGGAAATGGTTCCGCAAGTTGGGTACTGAACCTTATAACAACAGATCAAAGTACAGTGTCTGCAGAAAATCTGGTTCCGCTTTGAAGCCAGCCAATCCAGCACAATTTGTTGAACAGTTTGTAGCTTTCGAAGAAAGGCAGGCTAATCACTGAATCAAAATAAAGCTAAGGCTACCCCTTCATCATGATACGTGATGGAGTCATTTATTTATAGTAGTAAAGGTGTATTGTTTTCAGATATCCTTAAAAAGGGAGAATCCTTCAATGAACATGTTACACTAGCAATGGCGTAGCTAGGTCAACAAGGGCCCTCTGACCAGATTGGGCGACCTTTTTTTTTTAGCTCTGCCAAGTTGCTGGTAGGGGCCTCTGAGCTGTGCTTGGGGGCCCCCTGAGCAGTAGTGTATCGATGTTCACAAGGCCCTCAGAGCTTTTTTTTTTTAAAAAAAGGTCGCCCATTTTCCCCCATGGGCCCCTTTGAGCTGCGCTTGGGGCCGCCCTCAGCTGAGTTCGGGGACCCCCTGAGCGTGGGGCCCCGGTTCACTGCACCACCTAGCCTTATTGTAGCTACGTCCCTGTACACCACCCTTACGGTTAAAAAACTGGAGAATCTATCAATATAAAAAGAAGATAAATGTTATCAAACGAGGTGTTGTTTCTTCAGGACAATGTTCCTAATCGCAAGTCTTCCTTGTCCCTACTGTACTTCATGAGTTTTGTAACCTTGCTATTCAAACGGCCTGGGCTCTTCAGAGCTACTCGTAATAGCAAAAAGTTCTGTCTGGCGTCCATTACATCTTTTGCACTTGCACATCATTCTTGGAACCCAAGAGAAATTTTTTTATGCGGATGTCATCAAAGTGATGGAGCGTGGATCTCAGAGCAAAGTATAACATAAAACAGAACACAGCTTTTACTTGAACTGATATTATAAGATACACCTTATCTGAACTTGCCACCGAGCGTGGTGGTGTAACGGATAACGTTCTGGCCTCGCATTCGGGAGGACGGCGGTTCGAATCCCCGTCCGGGCATCCAGATTTGGGTTTTCCATGGTTTCCCCAAATCACTCCAGGTGAATGCCGGGATGCTTCCTTCAAAAAGGCCATGGCCGAATTCCTTCCCATTCCTTGCCCCCATCCTTTCCCGTCTCTAAAGACCACGTTGTTAAAAAGGGACGTTAAATTGTTACAAAAAAAAAAAAAAAAAAAAAAAAACTGAACTTGCCTCCTCTTATTAGTCGTGTTGGTTATGGTTAGCGTTGATTCGCAGTTCTATTTGACCAGACCAGACCGCTGTGGAAGCCTGTATCGCCAGTTTGGCAGCTCTTCAGCTGGACGAGGCGTCTGCACATTTGGACGCCCTCTCTCTGCGTCGGACGCGGGAGATTTATGGTTTGTCTTTGCGGATGTATAAATTACAATTAGAAGGCGCGCGGCTGCAAGAAGACGCAGCAGCCCTGGGCGCACTTTTCCGCTGAGTGGTCGGACGAGGCTTGACCGTCCGCCAGAGACCGGCAGCAGCCAGCGCCACCCCCCCCCCCCTCCCCCACCCAGCGGTGATAAATCGTGGGGCGGGCAGACCGCCTCCGGGGGCGTGTAGTCTCTGGCGTACACTTGTCTTGCAAATACTGTGTCCATCGCAGATTTAGCTACCACGCCAACAATTAGAATAACAGAGTTCTCCACTTACATGAATAATAAATATACCACTCGTATACTGTTACGAATGTAGTTACTCGTTCCGAAGACAGATGGCAACATAACTGTCCTCCAATAGAATAAATGCCCCGGATCTGATAATTCCGGTTGTATCACATGTAGGCCACATATCCTCCCACCCTCACAATTACATGCGGAACACCTGTGCTCATATTCGTACAAAAAAGATGTTGTTGATATGCAAACATTTTTTTAAAATTTTTATATTTTTTGCTCCCGGCTTTATGCCTTTACTTCGAGGTCATTGAGGCGAGAAACGACTGGGAGTAAGGAACGGTAAAGGATTCAGCCATGGCCTTTTGTAGGAACTATCCCAACATTCGCCTAGAGTGATTCGGGGAAATCATCGAAAAGCGAAATCTGGACGACCAGATTAGGATTCAAACCTGAGTCTCCCAAATGTGAGGTCCATCACGCTCGGTTTAAACATCACAATAGTCTTGAGCCCTATGTGATGTTGCTAATGACGGTATCATTCGTTTCACGCTGGAACCTATTCGAGACAAGATTGTTGGATACAGAGATATGAAGTTCGCTTCATGTCTGTATGAATTTGAACGCAGTAATTTTGTGAAACAGCTTACGAACAAATACAGGAAGAAATTTTTAAACAGACTTTTTGATCTAAAATTCCTGTCAATGCCAAGTGACACAAGAGCCGAGGAAAGTGTCAATTTTATGGACCAAACTGTGGCATCAGCATCAAATCCTCTAGTTAGAATTCTCAAATTAGAGTGTTGTAGTTTAAATATATACTTCCTCAAGGAAGTGTATTTAACAAAATTTTATAAACGATCCGGTGATAACGTTAATTGCAGGATGTGATTGTTTGCTGATGATGCACTTATCTAATCATTCCACAGCACTCGCACTTTCTCCAGCAATGGTTCTTGACCCCTGTTATCCTTTAAGTTTGAGCGAAATCTTTAACGGTGTGGGAATGCATACAAGTTACGAGAGGTACAACTTGTAATATACAGCTTAAATTTTGTACCAGTTATAAACATTTTTGAAAAGAAAAATATATTTTCATTATCAAGTATAGACTCTTTTTAAAGAAAGTACGTAAGAGCAATATAAATAACAGTTCATTTACTTGTAGTGCTGTTATTTACAGCATTCTGAAACGAACTGTTGCAGCCATAAAACATTGCCCAATCGAGTTTGAGTGTAGTTACGCTTCACTTTAGTGAATGACTTCAAAATCAAGTTTGTTTCTGAAGCTCGATATTTTGAAGTATTAACAACTGTTGCCGTTGTACAAAACAGAGTCGCTGAATTGCTTTTGTTTCAACCGCTCTGCATAATGTATTTACACTTGAATTAATAGGGTAACAGTAAGTAAATTTAAAGTGGTATTAAGAACTTAAAAACTTCTGCGTCGTAAAAATTAACGACATTTAAAAGCAAAGTGTGCTATAATGATGAATAACACTCCACGTGGGTTAGTACTTCAGTTTTGGATTGTGTTTAGATGGCACTTTACAAATCCTTTTAATTTAATTTAATTGCAATGGAGCACAGGCTCCGGTGGCAATTTCCCTACACACCCATCTTCACCTTATCCTGCACCCACCTACATTTGCCCTCTACAAATTTTAACTTTAAATTATTTTAACATTTTCGGTAAGTTATTCATCATTTCCCTTGGTAACTCATTCCAATCCCTGACACCCTTACCTAAAAAAGAAAATCTTCCCACATCCTTGTGGCTGAAATCGAGCGCAAGCTTGTAGTCGTGGTCATCTTTTCCCTTCCATGCACTACTTTTCGTAACTACTCCAATATATTTCCATGCCTCATCGCCAGTATACGCCTTGTACACACCCATGACCCTCCTCATCCACCTCCTGTCTTGCAATGAATCCCATTCCAGCTCCTTTATCATATCTGTCACTGCTTGCATTCAGCGATAATTTCCAGAAACAAATCTAGCAGCCGAAGTAAGCACAAACACTCATTGGTCGATGAAACTTTCTTTTGCGCTGATTGTTGTCCGTTTTCACTTCTCTTCCTATAATCACGTTTTACAAATCATAGTGCGTAGGATACTCAGCAGACGTATGACGAGAATTAAGAAAATTTGTGATAGTTAGTGTGGAATTGAAAAGCGCAGTTGTTAAACTAAGGGGGAAAGGTTATACGAATACAAAATCGGGGATCTGAAAGTACAGATTGCTCTAAATCTTCGTAGACGGAATGCCTAGATATTTTTAATATTTACCGAAGCCATCAGTTATCTAGTACTCTCCAAGATACGTTTGAGTAATCGCAATTAACAAACTGAATTGGGGGGGGGGAGGGTTCATACAGACAACAAGACTTTTTGTACTACATTGTTTGTAGCAAACAACACGTCGAGATTCGAGTTCGTCACATACCTAAACTCAGCCATATTTATTAGTATTACAAGGCACGTTTAAACCCACTCCTAAATCTTATCATGTTACTACATTTAAGGATTGTTCACCAGTGTGGCTGCGCGCTTTAAAGCTCCACAACACTGGATCGAGATCGATGAATCCACGTTTAAATATCTGCCCCGTCGTACCGACTAAGCTAATTGCAATTTTTAAGCGGTTTCCAATAATCACCTAGATGAATGCCGGGACGGTACCAAACCTCCGCCATATACTGTAAACTACACATTTCAAAACAAAAAGACACATATCGCACAGAATCCAAGTTAAGGATTCGTAGACAGATGGCAACACTTCCGCTCTGCCAGCAGAATAAATTCCCCGACGGAGTCGGTATAAGTAGGGATAAAATTATGTCAAGGCGAACAGAACTACTCTTATTCGCATGGGTCTAATGAAATACAAACGGATCTGAAAAAACAGGAGATAAGTGCTTTTTGGGCCATTTATAAATAGGCAAGATTACACAGCATCATTACAGCTGGAGAAAATTTGACAACTGATATTTTTTCGCTCTTAACATAGGAAGAAAATGCTTACACCATCTGTACATAAACTGGGTTGCTTATACTACGTAGATAGCGATTATGTCACTCATTTTCTCTTTAACAGAACTATTTGACCTGATTTTGTTTAAGATACAACTAAAACATACCTAAAATATATTAATTCTGAAAAAAGTACTAATCTACTATGGCAGTATTGTATATTAAATAATAACAGGTACTGCCACTAGTGAGGTATACAACTTCAGTAATCATGTAAATTTTTTGTTATTAACTAAATATGATTATGTATAGTAACTTTGGGCATTTAAGTTTCAAGGTCGAGCCAGACAAAGGTAGATCTCTGGTTACGAGTAGGAGCTGTAAAAAAGATGGCTTTAGAAGCAAGAATAAAAAAGACGTTCCAAAATTCTGGAGGGAGGAACGCAAAATTGTAATTTAATATTGTAAAAGATAAGCCTGAGGGCAAAGGAGAAGCATAATTGTATCAATGAACTGCAAGCGTTGTTTTCAAATATAACAGTGTTTGTAAACAGAATACCAAAAGATAAGTGGATAGTAATTGTTATTACGAAAGTGTAATAAACTATTTAAATTGATATTTGAAAGATAATTAATTATATTTAAGAGGTAATTTAATTTCAGCCGTGATTGATGTAGACGATAAATAAAGATACCGTAGTACTAATCTGATACTGGAAGTTGTAAAGTATAGTTGTGTTTTTTTTTATAATTAAGGAGTAAACCTTCTACACGTCTGCAAAAAAATGGTTGAAAACATACGAAAGAAGCTATCACTTTATTTAGAATAGATGATTATTCCTCTAAGGCGGAGCAGTAAAATTTCTGGAATATTGCTCTGATATAATAACAACAATTATTTGTTTATTATCCCACGTTGAAAGCGTATTTTCAAAAGATGTGCTACATCTCCATCTTCAGACGTAAAGTCTTGCTTTTATCATTGTAGAGTAATAAAAATTTTGTATCCGAACCTCCAGACATTTTCGGAGAGCGAATAAAGCATCATAATCAACAGACTATTATTATTTTAGCAAGTTCTGTAAATGCTGCCTGTTTCTGATTTACTATGGAAAACAGACTGCAAAATTAAAAATTGGGGACTACAAGTTCAGAGGGAACAGCTATATCCATTTGTGGAATGATTGCGCTTCGGCTATTTTAACATGACAAATCGATAGCGAAACAGCTTCATCTCCCACTCGGTTCATTTCTATTTTGAAGTAACGACATGCAGAACAAACTTGAACCAGACGAAAACGGCGTCCTTTTTACTGTGATGTCTCGTAAACACGATGTGACATGACTGATGTAGCTCGGATAAACGAACGCACATCATTTTGCAACACACGAAGGTGACAGAACTCTCGGATCGTATATTAAAAATGTTTTATCGTCAAAAACAAATTTCATCTAGGGAAAAAAAAAGGAGATTATTTAAGATCAGTATTTTTTTCCACATTCTGTAAGGATGTAGATACACTTTCGTGCTGAAAAATAAAATAACTGACATTAACTAGTTAAATTAAATTGTAGCTGTTCAGACAAAACAAGCAAATCTGGATTATGATTCAAACTATTTCCCGATTTTAGTTAACTACGTCCTGCTACGACCTGGCTGAAGTATCAAGACAGCTCTAATGTTCAGGCATTAAATGAAACGCAAACACGCGCTTCTGCATACCGGTACTGTTGTAATTTACATATGAGTACTGTAACACGCACAAAGGCTTTTAACTGCCACGAAATGTAGCGTGCACCTGTTAATGCTCAAGAGAGAAATGTTTCTGCATTGAATTTAACAGCTGCCTGCAGCAGAAATGACACTCCCTAATAGTGGTCGATATCTCTCACTCTATTACTGCCGCCCCAAAAGAAACCACAGTTTTATAGGAATGTAGCAATCGTGACTGAAATGATAGGAAAGGATATTGCCTTAATACTTTTATTCAGTTCCTTTAATTTTTGCGGTGACATGATAGCGTGCATAAGTATTTTAACCATCGAACCCCAAAAAAGGCATACAAGGGAACGCATGGAGAATTATTTGTAGAATTGATATCACGAACATGGGGACGAAATAAGTGTAATGTCTTACAGCTATGGTAAATATTTTAAAAATTCGACCAAGATTTGGACAAGGTACTTACGAATCTCTTTCATAACGAACAGTGAAGATAGGTTGCAAACGAACAGCTGTTACCTGCAAGATAAAGCTACAGTTAGATGAAATATTTTACCAACTAAAGTCAAAAAATTGTAAACGCTATGTAGGAAGTTGTCAGAGAGCCGACTATAGATTATAATACTTCTAGGGCGCTACAGAACATTACATTTTAAGAAAATTTAGTTATGTAAATTCTGTACAAATAGATACAAGTTTTTCATGTTTTTCTGTAAATTTATACTGAGATAAAAAGGTTGGGCACTGTATCAGTCAACAACTTGTTGCAAGTAATTTTAAATAAACAAACAGTGAAGGTTCAAGTAGTAAAATTCCTTATAGTCTTATTTCGCTCGTAACTTCGTTTTACTGCTTCGCCTAATAATTTCAGACGTCTGTAGCTGAGTAAGCAAGGCGAAGGAAATGCAAAGGAAATTAAGCTCTGACAGCGTGAGAAATGCGCCCGAGATTAGCTTTCAGAGCTTTCCGCAATTAATAATGAAAATGTCAACATCTAACTTGTATCTTTGCACATTCCCTTAAAATAGTTACCTTATAAATAATGGTAAGAAAACATTACTTTACATACGGTAAATATAGGCGGAAGCTTAATGGAAGAATGGATTGCTACTTTTTATAGGTTGTATAAGACAACAATAATGAATCAAATAAGAACGAATTAATTTCACCTTTTCCTTGTTTAGAATCTAGAAACTTTAGAACAATGATTAAATTAATTGTGTTTTGAACAATAGCGGTCTCTTATCTATTTGGTTCCGAGGAGCTTGCACCAGAAGCAAACAGTGAAATTTATTAATCATCTTTTTTTTTCACTGGTACAACGATTATCGCGTTTACGGTAAACTCTAGTATAAAATGTTTTCCCCTCAGATATTATTTCATTAAAAGTCATACTCAGAAAATATTTTCCTTTATTTTTGTCCAACTTAAAATTTATCGTATCAGTTCTTTTAATCATACGTCATTAAAAAATAATCAACACCATTTTGACACGAACGTTCCAAATGCACGATATCCCAGGTAACAGTCATTTCGAGTTTACTCGCAGTGCGTATTATTATACATTTTTCGTACCAATTTGTTGATTGATTTCAGTACATTTGAAAATTCATTGGGGTTAGGCTGCGTTCTGAGTTTTGTTTTAGCTGCGTAACAAATAAGGGTACAAAAATAATTTCGTGGATTCTTCTAACTTCCAGTCAATGAATTTTATATTCAACTGTAACACTAAATTTCAGAAATGTATTATTGTTATTATTTTGATTCTGGCTCTACGCCTCGTCAACATCGAGGTCATTAGAGGTGGGAAGAGATTGGGATCAAGGAAAGGGAAGGAATTCGGCAATGACATTTTGAAGGAACCATCCTGGAATTCTCCTGGAGTGATATGGCGAAACATTAGAAAATCCAAATCTGGATGGTCGCGTACTCGTCACTGCTTCGTCACCACGTTCGGTGGTGTGCTGCCGATTTCAGAAGAGCAGTGATAAATACTACTCAAAGTATTGGGAAATAACTTCTCAATAAATAGCCGCCGGATCCGAGATATCGTCTGCAGCTTTTTTGGGATAAAAATGGTAATCATTCAATCACACTCCTCTTGTAACCATAGAAAAACCATGCTCGGCAAACTGGCCGTTCACAATCACTGCACTGTGTACTAGCATTCATGTCTCAGTATTCTTCTGTAACACCTATCATCCCATTGTTTTGTCTTAGCATGTCTCGTAACGTTTCATAGTTACAGTCATTATTGATATTCATTTTAGTCAGATTTGGGACTATTTGTCGATTTATCGATTTATTGGTTTCTTATTTTTAAATGCTTCTTTCAGAATCTTATCACTGTTGCAGTACACGTACTTGCAGGCAGTTCGTTAAACTCTGTATCTTATGGTAGTAACACTGAGTCACACATTTTGAACCTTGGAGCATTTGCTGTTCTTTCCGAAGGAATTACTGGGCAGACTTCTAGATCTCAAGCGAGATGGCGGGCGTGATGTAAAGCGGTATTAAGACTTGGGTTATTAGGAAATCAAATACTAGAGTACATTAATTTAGTTTAATGAGCGTGGTGGGTGAACGGTTAACGTTCTGGCCTCGCATTCGGGAGGTTCGAATTCCCGTCCGGGCATCCAGATTTGGGTTTCCCATGGTTTCCCCAAATCACTCCAGGCGAATGCCAGGATGCTTCCTTCAAAAAGGCCATGGTTCAATTCCTTCCCGTTAATTGTATCCAGTCCCATCCCGTCTCTAATTACCTTAGTCGTCGACGAGGCGTAAAGCAAAAAGTAAAAAAGTTTGTTGCAGTTCATTTTAAATCAAATATGTTCATTTAGCTAAAAACATATGGTAAAAAACGTGGAATAAAATTGCACTTTACGGTTAAATAGTCCTTCCCGTAGTTGTCGTATTTAAATCACTAAGTCACTGTTCTCCGCCATTTTCTGGTATTGAAAGGTTTATATTGGACGTTAGACTTGAGGTTAAGGCTATTATTTTTTTTTAAAAAAAAACAGAATGCTTTTCTTATCACACTGAGGTTGATGAGAAAATTTAAGTTCGTTAGCCGGTTCAGGTCAACTTGTGACCCGTTACCATACTCAAAATACGGTCACCTGCTTACACCTAGTAAGAAAATAATAATGACCTGCACGTTTTTGTAAGAGTGGCGCACTGAAATCTTTGGAAAGGCTTCTTCGTCATAATAAGGGAGCCCCGTAATCCTGACAACAGCCTGCCGCATAAAAAAAAATTACAACATCGCAACCCGCATTTACAATGGCGGATATAGCTGGGAGCTTGAGATAATTAGCAGAGAGTGAGTCTCATGAAGAACAGCCGGAGCGAGGAGTCGACCCCGCTGGCGAATGTTTCGAACAAGGCTGCCTCGCCGTCTGAATGCGTGGTTCTTAAGCTAGCGCGAACAGGCGTAGAACACACCCGACGTCGAGCCACGGGTAAACACTGGGCGCTAACGTATCGCAAACAGGCTTCGCTTTAATTAAACGCCGGGAGTACGTGCAACTCCGAACTAGAAGAGACGTTGCATTCCCTGCACGTGCACTGGTGCGGCTAGGGGTATTAACTGCGGTTAGTTAGTACAGACTCTGCCGGACTGCAAGGAGGAGTGTAGGTGAAGAAATACATACATACATCACGAAGCGAACATCGTTGATAGAGCTGAAAGAATCCACGAAAAGTGCCGTTCTTTGAAAGCCTCAAGATAATGTCCGAAACCTGTAAATCTGTAGATCAGTGGGGGGGGGGGGGGGGGTCTGGAATATTATCGCTCAAGTAGCTGAGACATCTTTAAAATTTAAATACCCGTATCTCTGTAACAAAAACATAACTTTATTAGACACTCGTATATTTATTACAAATTTAAATGATCGACTTCTAAGATACAGGCCGAATGCTTAGTATACTAGCTACTGCGTAGTATTTGATTTGATCACAATGGTAAAAATTGCCTCGAATGTGGGTAATTCCCTTTGAGCTGTCTTTACTGCAGTGTCTCACAATTACGCGAGAAATAGCATGATACAGAAGTTAGGAATATGGGATGGAGCTAGATAAATGGTTGTAGTGACCAAACGTTATATTTTCAAGAAAAAAAAGATCTTATTGCTTCAGTAACAGACTGACTGACATGTTCCGAAAGATGCTAAACAGAAAATCCCATCCTAAGGCTTTCTGAATTTTTCAGTGAGTTGTATCACACAGTTTCAATAAATGCCCGCTAAACCGCATAAAAATAATATGTAATCATCTACAACTCCTATTGAGTCATTAAAGTCCATCAAATTTTGAAATATGGTAATCATCACAAGGAAACGATTTTACGTAAATCATTGTACGGACTCAGGGTAAACACGATAAGGAAAATAACCGAAGGATAACATGGAACGAATAATGAAGAGGCAATGGCAAACAATAAATTTAATGTCGTTGAGCTATATGGTGAAGCAAAACCAAACATCAGTGTTTACTTACGTGGTAAGGAAACAGTAGTATAAAAGAAATAATTTCAATATTTTGTTTCTTTTATTAACGCGTTCGCATTTTTCCAATCTTTACTCGTCATAGGAGACAGTGTGCCAGTATTTAAATACCTCAAAGGAATATACCATTAAGTATCTGGCACATTATGTAACATATTTTATATTGCTAGGGATATCTGTGAAGTTCTCCACCACGGTTATGTATAATATTGTTATCGACAAACACAGATGCAAAATTTGGATATGATAATTATATATTAGTTGAAATACGTTTATTTTGGCTTTCTGTAATTTCTTACACGGTTAAAACGCAGAATAATCGACAATACTAGGAAATACGTTACAATGTAACTGCTTTCCTCTGCAACTAATCAAATTCCAACAGTGATCCAGATATCCATAATTTCAAAAGTCAGTTAGTATCGTAGATCGTAGAAACTACAAACATAGTTTATTCCTACTTCCACAATTACTGTAAAGACTTTATTGATCCAGGGATGAACCAACGATTTCTGTGTTTGATTATAAATACCAACTTTTTGTTAATCTAATTACAAACAGCATACTAATATTAAGGAACTTTTTCTTCTGGTCCAGGAAGCTTTTTATTCTAATCACAAACACCTCAAATTAAAAGTCTCGAAAGGTGCACAAATCTCAGTACTCAATTCTTGTTCGTGTTTTAGTACTGCTGTGAGATAAATAGTAACGATACTAATAACACCATGTTTTACTGTTTTATGCCTACGAAGTCGACAGCTATGTGGATCCTCGTCATAGTCCTACCGTTAGAGTGCGCTCTACTGAATACAAGTAATCGGCATTTGTGACAGTCTGATCGTAGTTGTAGAGTTTGTCTAGTGCTCTAGAAATGGGATCACATATCCTTAGATTTGTACTTGCTAAAGGTGTTGGAAAGTGTCAAACAAACTCAATTACTGAAGTTCATAAACAAAAAATTGAAAAAACTTAGGCATTCCACACGGTTTCATTACAATCAATAGCAAAAATTAAATGAATCAAGTATTTATTCGATAAAGTTCATCAAATATTGAAACATAAAAATCAGGCAAATTCAGGGATGTTATGGGAATCGCAATAAACGCTCGGCGTAAGTTACGGAAAATAAATGAAAAGTGTCTTTCATTTAAAAAAAAAAAAGATGGCGTTTGGAGCTTTGTGTTTCTGTTCTCACAAGTCTTATCCTTAGTTTTATGACCGAGTGTGATGGGTAAGCGGAAACGATCTGGCCTCCCATTCGGGAGGAAGTCGGTTCGAATCCCCGTTCGGGTATCCAGATTTGGGTTTTCCATGGATTCCCCCAAATCACTCCAGGTGAATTCCGGGACGCTTCCTTCAAAAGGCAATGGCCGAATTTCTTTGCGTTCATTGTTCCTAGTCGTTTACCGCCTCTAATGAACTCGGCGTCAACGAGGCGTAAAGTCATAAGCAAAAAAAAACCTTGATTTATAACAATTGTTGCTGATCCGCTTAGTTAGGATAACACCTGAGGAATATAACAATTGAAACCAGCGTCACCGAAGGCTGCACTCAAACCGACGATCCTCAGTACTTTACACCCACGCTTGAGGCGCTATATTACCGGCAGCAACATATCCGAACACTTACATGACACAAACAATGAGGAATAAAATGTAAACAATAATTTTAGTGTTATTGAGCAACCTACTGAAGACGACAGTCAGCAAACTAATTTTTGGTGAAGACACAAAGACATAATCCCGCAGAAAACGTAACGTTATCGGACCTTTAATAGTGCCCAAATGGTTAACACATTTCACGAATTGGTTGGATTACCCGAATAGTTTTTGCGGATGAAGAAATATACTACTGAAGTTTTTAACGAAGAGCATTCAGATTTAAATTAAAATTTGAATTTAATTTATAAAGGAAGAAGCAATTATGGATGTTGGTAGTAAGGATTGATGAAAAGGATCAAGTGCTAAGATATAAGTATTTTCAGTCGTAAAGGCCACGAGTGGTGTTACTTCCTAGACGGGACGAGTGAACTGGTAGTACTTCCAAAGATGGGCGACATTATTACTATTTTTTTTTTTAAATCATGATTATCGTCGAAAATTGTAAAAAAAAAATTAAAAGACAATTTCGGCAGGAAACATCGCATCTAAAGATCTGAAAAGCAATAGCAAAGTTTCAATAACGAATCAAAATATGGGTCTAAATTATTGAAACCCCAACAAAATCCGACAAGTAATTTTCGTGTGAACCACGTTCAACGAAATATGGATACTAAAGTGCGGAAACGTTTCGATTAATTTATCAGATTTCTGCAAAATCAAACATACTCTGTTTTACTATTGAGTCCATTACGTACATTTATCGAAACACCATACAAATCCTACCAGAAGATTTTTTATGAATTTTGTTTAGCAAAAATGGAAATTAATTTGCAAATTTTTTTTGTTAATCTCTCAGGTACTCGACGTTATATCAAAATGAAGCACGTCCTGCTTTATTCCCCGGACCACCAGCTATATATTTATCGATACCCCATCAAAATTCGATCAGTAGTTTTCGCAGTATGGGTAAGGATAATGAATTTTACCGCGTGCAAATAATAGGGGACCATCGAATGGGGTCGCTCCATCTTGAAAGTCACATATACACCAGAATTTTCATGAGCCACTGACTAAAGCATGAGTCGAGAGTACGTTAATACGTACAAGTAAAACCGTTGCTGCCTTGGAGAACAGCGTATGGACGAGGGAAGTTGCGACCAGCGTACACCTCAGAGGGCAACTTAGGTGTACAACAACGTGTAAATGTGCATGTCGTCCAGAACCGTCTCCTCACTATGGGTTACGAAATCCACTGAGCGGTGCACTTTACTGCTCGTAGAGATTAGCACGGGTGTGGGAACACACTGGACTCTAGAAATGTGGAAACTGTTGCCTGGATTGGTGAGTCACGATTAACGCTGATACAGGCTGCTGGTAGAGCATTAGCACGGCCTGGAGCTGAATGTTAACACTGGAGGCTGTCATTCAGGAGGACGCGGTTTCAGATCCCTATCCGACCATCGGTTTTCGAGGATTTCCTGAAATCACTGTAAGGAAATGGTAGGATGGTGCATTAAATAGGCCTTGACCGAACTCTTTCACTTTACTGGCCCACAATCCTCTCTCGCATCTCGTGACCTAGACGTCAACGAGCTCTAAAGTTGGAGGGGGTGGGGGGGGGGGGGGAGAACACCGTGCGATTGTTCATTCTTGGCAGCACGCTACTCTTCAAGCTAGTAGAGGTGACATTCTCTCTTAGGGTCTGTTTGCGTGGATTGAAATGGTACACCTTGCACGTGTGACATTGTCCATCGCAAGTCAGTGGTAGCGATATATCCTTCGCAACTATGTCCACCATTTGATGCTCAGCAACATCTAGCCGATCTCCCCCTTCAGCAATGTACCGAGTCATAGCTCCCGAGATATAACCCCGTTGATGGATACTTACGTGAATTTTTCCCATTGGTCAGCTTAGTCACCTGACCACGGTACCACTGAACACATGCACTGTGCCATTGGAAGAGATATTCGAGCCTCAGAACCCTCTCAATTAAATCTTGGTAAATTATGTACAGTGATTGTGAATCAGTGTGTCTTCCCAGCTCTTCCATTGTCGTACTGAGTACATACTTGTGCCTACACGAATCTCAGCCGTCATCAGGGAGAAAGGCGACGCAGCACTATTCTATTAAGGCTTCTCTATCAGTTTTGCCATAAACGCAGGGTTTCTGTACAGTGAATGAAATCATAAGTGCTTCTACTTTTATAAACAGTTACGTAATTGTACATTATTCTTTCGTAACTTGTCTGGAGATGTATCTGCTATATAATTTCGTAAGGTCACTCATGCACTCACCTCGATAGCTATTGGCTGGAGAACGGTGTCACGTGTCATCCTTCCCTCGCAAAACAGCGACCAGAGATACCATTAGAAGAAATTCGTTTTTTTTTTTTAACTGCTTAACGTCTCTTAACAGCGAGGTCTTTAGAGACTGGAAAGGATGGAGGGCAATGAATGGGAAGGAATTCGGCCATGGCCTTTTGAAGTAAGCATCCCGGCATTTGCCTGGAATGATTTGGGAAACCATGGAAAATCCAAATCTGGATGACCGGACGTAGAAATTCGTGATTATGTTCAGAATTTAATAGCTAAGCAACTGCTACCAAATTAATTGTCATAATACGCGTATATTCATTAAGTTTTCTTTTCGTAACGTTTCATAGTTAAAAAAATACTAATAAATTTTTTGGCTGAAAAAACGTTGACCTGCTTTTCAATACTTAAAAAAAAAAAACTTTAAAAAAAATTAAATTTATCATGGTCACTACTGTAACCATGAATGCCAAATGTCATTCCGGCTTAGCATAAATTTCAATTTTTATTAAAACTGTCATTAATGTTGCTTGACCAAAGTTTATGCATTACGGTTTATTTGCTTTTCAGGTATTTTACTGACCACTTTTGTCAATGATCTTTATTCATGTTATTAAGTTATTTTACACAGACGGAAAAAAAAATCCCAACACCAAGAAAAAATTATTGTAGAGTAATGAAATTTGGACAATGCATTTGTCAAGTTAACATGTTTAATTGATTAAATTTTCAAGATCACAGGTTAATTTAAGCTCAAGAAAATGCATTTCAAATGTGAAATACTGTTAAATTAATAGCCGGTGTAACCTCCAGAATTTTGAATGCAAGCCTGCAAACGTGAATGCATTGTGTCATACAGGTTTCGAATGTCACTTTGTGGTATGGAGTTCCATGCTTGTTGTACTTGTGCTGTCAATACTGGGACGGTCAGTGCTGGCTGTGGATGATGCTGGAGTTGTCGTCCAATGATATCCCATACGTGTTCAATTGGAGACAGATCTGGTGATCTCGCAGGCCAAGGTAACATGTCGACACTCTGTAGAGCACGTTGCGAGACAACAGCGGTATGAGGGCGAGCGTTATCCTGTTGAAAAACTCCCCCTTGAATGCTGTTCATGAATGGCAGCACTACAGAAATTCGAGCTGCAGTTGGTACCACAGTGACACAACGAACTGTTAGAAATCGGTTACTTCAAGGACAGCTCCGAGCCAGGCGCCCTGTAGCGTGCATTCCACTGACTACAAGCCATCGCCGTTTGCGACTCCAGTGGTGTCAAGCCAGAGCTCATTGGAGGACGGAGTGGAGATCTGTTGTGTTTTCTGATGAAAGCAGGTTCTGCCTTGGTGCCAGTGATGGCCGAGTGTTGGTCAGAAGGAGGCCAGGGGAACGCCTGCAACCAAACTGTCTGCGGCCTAGACACACTGGACCTACACCTGGAGTCATGGTCTGGGGAGCAATTTCCTATGACAGCAGGAGCACTCTTGTGGTTATACCAAACACACTTACTGCAAATTTGTACGTCAGTCTGGTAATTCAACCTGTAGTGCTGCCATTCATGAACAGCATTCAAGGGGGAGTTTTTCAACAGGATAACGCTCGCCCTCATACCGCTGTTGTCTCGCAACGTGCTCTACAGAGTGTCGACATGTTACCTTGGCCTGCGAGATCACCAGATCTGTCTCCAATTGAACACGTATGGGATATCATTGGACGACAACTCCAGCATCATCCACAGCCAGCACTGACCGTCCCAGTATTGACAGCACAAGTACAACAAGCATGGAACTCCATACCACAAAGTGACATTCGAAACCTGTATGACACAATGCATTCACGTTTGCAGGCTTGCATTCAAAATTCTGGAGGTTACACCGGCTATTAATTTAACAGTATTTCACATTTGAAATGCATTTTCTTGAGCTTAAATTAACCTGTGATCTTGAAAATTTAATCAATTAAACATGTTAACTTGACAAATGCATTGTCCAAATTTCATTACTCTACAATAATTTTTTCTTGGTGTTGGGATTTTTTTTTCCGTCTGTGTAAGTGGACATCAGACCAAATATGTTACAGAATCAACTATTCTGGCAATCCATTTCTTTCGAGTTGTTCAACTGTTTAATAATATGGAATGTGTATTAAGTTCTATGGCTATTACATACACTATGACCAATGGTTACATTATGAGTGTTTGCCCATTCTCAATATTAAAAATAAATAAATAAACACGTAATACTTTCGAAGCAAACGGGATTTTTTTAAAGTTTGCAGAGTGAACTTTAAGGGTCAAATACAAGTCAAGTTTGTATTTAAGCAAGTTTATGACCTTTGAAACAATTATACGTTTCCGCTACCGTCCCTGTTCGTGTTTAATACCTAGCTCTATTAATGCTTCTGAGTTCTTCAGGCTCAAGATTTTATTCTTCCTGAAACACAGATTAAGTTTATATTTGGTCAAATCAAACCATCCTATCATAATCTTTCATCCTAAAAACTGGAACTAATCTAGGCCCGTGACGATACGCTAAAAACGGTTACGGGCTTACACTAGTAATCCATAATGTTAAACGATATATCTTGCTAGCTAACTAGCTGTGAGACCAGGACACCAAACGAATTTATGAAAGTGAAACTTAGAACGTCACAGGAGCTATGGAAAGGTTAATGCTAGGTCTAATAGGGAAATACAAGAAGAGAGCTACCGACATTAGGTCAGTCACAGACATCATGGAGAAGCTAGCTTCCGCCGACGCTGGCAGCGTAATGGCTAGCGTGTTGGCCTCGAGTTGCTGGGGTCGCCGGTTCGAGTCCGGCCTCGGGCATGGGTGGTTTTAATTAAACGTTGTGTCCGTCTTGTGTTGTCCATACCATTGTGAATAAAAACATTTGAGAGATAATACATGTTCAGTTATAAAAATTACGTAGACTTGAAGAATCATTGTACATTAGTATATTTAATAATGAAATGTTGTGAAGCTGTCTAAATGGCAATCAAAGCCAAGGCCATATATTTAAAATAATAATAATAAAAAAGATAGCTTCCTTGAAGAGAGATGGGACAAGTACATACGCAGGGTTGTTGGAGTTAACTGACAGAGAATCGCCCAAGATCGTTCGACCTGGAGTAGACTGCTCAAGCACTGTCTGAACTCATAACTCTAAGAGGCCACAACATTTGATGATTGAATTGGCTGTTGATACCGTGTATCAAATAGAAAAAAATACGACGATGTATACCAGCTTTCAGTTTTGCAGCAATGTTACAGCATTAAGTAGTTCTGGCGCTGAAGTTTTATCCGTGGCTCGCCTCATACCTGATTTAATTTCGTTAAACGCGCTGACTGGAGAGTTGGCTTTTAATGCGCGGCAGCTCTCTGGCGCTCTTGCCGTCTCACCGACATCCCGCGTTTAATATATTGCCCGCTTTACTGCCGCTTCTGCCGCTCGTACGCCAC
This sequence comes from Vandiemenella viatica, assembly GCA_031002005.1. Lineage (NCBI taxonomy): Eukaryota > Metazoa > Arthropoda > Insecta > Orthoptera > Morabidae > Vandiemenella > Vandiemenella viatica. Next base: position 197,805,522 of record JARYHS010009186.1, read on the forward strand.
GCATAGAGGAAAGAGAGGCAATTTTCACGACTGTAGCTGATGTTGTTTCGCATTTAGCTTGTATATGGCATACAGCCTGTATCAGCCTGCGTCGCACTCAATAAACTGCACATGGCGCAAGTGATCAATAACTATTATACTCTAAATGCAAATTAATATTCGTTTTCAAACATTTAATTAAGGACAAATGATAACAGAATGTACATAACACAGAATAAAATGTTCATTTCAGCTTGCCGATTGTGGTAGCAATATCTGAAATGGTTTCAGCCATTTAGAATACAATAAGAAATTGGATGAATATGAAAGTATATACTTTTTTTTTTTTAGCAATGCTGTAGAATTTGGATTGTCATCAAATGTTCTGTATACAGTTTCACTCTCTCACTGTACATTTAACCTTCAGTGCGTTTCTCTTATCTGTACTGACCTATTCCGTGACGTCTGGATTTAGAGTATTTTTAAGATTACGGTAGATGATTTACTTAAAAGCATAGTGCTCGGAAGTTATTTTTTATAAGGTATGAACCCTTTACTGTTAATGAACTTTCTGATCAGCATTTGGTTCCAGTAAATGAGGTAAGCAAGGTTCTTTATTTTTATTCTATCGACCCTTACAGACTATTAGTTTATCAATGTGACTAAAAGGACTCTTAGCAAACACTAAAATTTAATTGTCAAAAATTAACGTAAGTTGTTCAGAAATACTGTAATGATGCAGTTCTGGTAGTCTTTAATATAACATTTACAGCTGCCTGTTACTAATTATTGGTGGACGAAATATGTTTCCCAAGGTAAAAATTTAAAGCTGTCCACGAAAAGATTGTTTGGGCCTATTCACCAGGTCACTAGAGGTGAACACAAACGTGTTTGATATTCAGATTGCAAGCTTGACAGCCCTATGCCCCACGGGTGAAAGTATGGCACTGCTCAGCAATGCAATTCACCAGGGATACCACAGCAGCGGGGACTCCAGTGCTGACATCATCATAATTCATCATTTGCCATAACATCATCGCGAATGATAGTTGTAGTTAATGTGAAGACAGGCAAATGAAGGGGTCGATAACTAAGCGATTGACTACCAAATTATGAAATGGTGTACAATCATAACCAGTAGGACCATAGCTGAAAATTCATGAAGAGAGAAAGAGGAAGTTGGATATTGTTTCCTCCCCGCTATTCTGTGGGCTCAAGAAGGGCATCAGCGGTCGCCGTTGCTCGTCTTGAGGCCGGAGACACATTACGAGTATCTGTCACGGTGCTGAAACGCAGCTGGCAACCAACACACTAAACCCCTACATAGACTAGCCTCCAGCACAACCAACACCATGAGACGACAATCACAGGTAAGGAAATGTTACACTACAATGTTTACACTATAAAAGAGGTAACTTTTTCTTATTTCGTTGGTGGCAGAATATACTGTATCATTAAGGACTATATTAAGGAAACTCACATACATATTTAATGCATCTGTAAATCTGTAATTTCTTTTTTATTTTTAAAATTTTAGAAACATTTGTTATTAACTTGTAATTCTACCAGGCTGACTGTATGGTCTATTCAAGACCTAAGGTCAAATAAATAAATAAAAAAAGACCGCCAGGAAGTACAACAAGCAGATGGATGGATCAAGCGAAGATCAAACGTTTACCTATCCGCCAACTTTTCAGGTAAGCTGAAAATTGGCTAGGGTGCAGTGCTGCCATTTCTACGGATTTATCCGTAGATCTACGGATTTTTATAAAAAGTTAGGATTCTCGGATTTTGTTAAAATATCTACGGATTTTTGCTAATTTTTACAATTTTTTTATTTTTTTCCTTATATTGGTGTTTTGTTAAACTTTGAACGTATAGTGTTAATCAATAATTGTTAATCGTTTCCTTGCAACCGCTCGTGTGAACCAACGACTGAAATAAAGCTCACATTTTGTTTGATTATAGATCTTAAAAGACCGCAATAAAAAACTATCGGCGCACTCTTTATGCATGGTGACAGGCTCGTTATAGTGCTTTACGGAATGATTAACCAATATCCGGGAGTCAAAGTGTTCGCAGTATTTAACATTTCCTGTTACCAAAGATATGCTAAATTTAATATCAACAAAGAAAATAGATAATATATAGTCCCCCCCCCCCACACACACACAAGAGTAGGCACAGCGGCAGCAGCGATGAAAGTGACGATGTATAAATCATGTTCAGAGATATTTCTTACTTTCAATGTAGAATATTATTTTGTATTTCGAATTTTAAAGACCTGGAAATAAAAAAAGTATTCTTAATTCTGACTCTCTCTTCAATAATTATTGTTTTAGTCTTTTAGTTAGCGAGTCTCCGGATTTTTGTACCCAATCTACTGAAATTTTAGCGGCCATCTACGGATATTCAAAGCCAAGAGGCTGGCAGCACTTCTAGGGTGTCAACACATGGTTAAGAGTGTTGTGAGCTCAAAAATAAGTGAATGAGACTATTACGATACAACTACAAGATAGTACAAATATCTACGTCTAAAGCCTGACCATAATGGGCTGTATTAGGGATGGTTTCGCGATACAGTAAGCCCACCAGTGAAACGTCTTGAAGGGCAGTCGAAGATGAGTTGATTATTGTGATAGGCCGCTGCACAGCTACAGTCAGGTGAATCTTTGATTCCCTCTCCCTTTTTTTTAGTTATGACTTTACGCCTCCTCTATGTTAAGGTTATTAGAGGCGGGAAAGGACTGTGGGCAAGGGGAAAGAATTCCATCATGGCCGTTTGAAGGAACCATCTAGAAATTATCCCGGAGTTGTTTGCGGAAACCGCGAAAATCATGATAGACGGACGGGGATTCGAAATCTCGTCCTCCTGAATGCGAGGCCAGAGCATCTTATTTCCTATTTGCGTGGAAGGTATGGGATAATGGGTGAGAAGTGTAAAGTTGAGTCAGCTTAGACAACCGTCAATAATGAACGTGATGCTAAGAGATGTTATTATAGTATTCCTTTTAGACCACTCACAGTGAATATCGGCTTGCAACGGACGCAGCTTTGTCCTGAACGTTTCGCAAGTAGAGCAAGACCACGCTGCAAGTCAGACTGTCTAATGACTGATGAACGTACTTGATAGAAAGAAGTATAATTGTACCCGGACGGATCGAAACAGTGAGAACGAATTTCGACTAATCGGATGTGTTGTACTATGTTGTTGCCCAGTGTCCTTGAGAGATCTTCTCCAACACGATAAGTGAAGAAACTACAATTTCATTTTGTGAAATTAATTTTTATTCATTCAATCACAATCGGCCAGGACGAATTTATTTTAATATTCTTTTGTTGGATTTAATTTGGGGGTCTTCAGTATCTTATTCTAAGAACTGGAACTTAAAAAGGTTTTTATGATGTATCTAAGCTCAGCAAGAAGTTGGTGCTAGTAATGGGGCCTAAATTTCGTGTTAAGAGATTGTCCTCAGGTTCGCCATGAGGATGAATTTATCAGTGTTGCTTACGGTCAGTCTTTGGGCAGATATTAACAATTCCTTCACGTTTAGGAATAATTGAAGGTGGTTATTTTAATTAACATGAACCAAAAATACTCTAACCAGAACCCATTCAGGAAAGAATGGTCAATTTCCAGGTATTTATGGGTCGTTGTTTTATCCATGGCTATGGATTCCTGCCTCACAAGATTACAGTAAACGAGGAAATGGTGCCTTACACACGTTAGATACAAAGGCCACAGTTTCTTTAATGGTATTAGTGAGGAAAAATCCACTCGCTGTTCTAGCACCTTATTAGACAACCGTTTCGTTATCATCTCCTCGAAAATTTTAGTAACTAAATAAAATATATTATCATTTGCGTAAAATGCAATTTTTCTTGCGATGTCTTATGAACTGTTTCAAAGTTAACTAAGCATTTCTTCATGTACGCAATACAAATTTATATTACATAAATTAACGAGATTTTTAGCGTTAATTTTTCAGGAACGAGGAGATTTAGTAAAAAATCTAGGACTTCAACTCGAACTATGAATTATCCTTAGGTGAAACTGGTAAACACGAGATGTTAAAATTTACACAAACCATCTGATTGTGTTGCCATGAAATATCATAACAGATGGCAAGTATTTTGCGTGATGTTTTATGATGTTACACAAAATTTCATACAAGTCATTTCAGTAAAAACATGTTGAAGAAAAGAAAAGCCTAAAACGAAAGCTTAAGAAGGTTGAGTTGCAATAGAGATTCTAAGAAAATTGTAATTGAATCTGGATATCATAAATTCACAGCCGAATATCAGATTTCGGCTACATTTGATTATCTAATCACAGGCATGTCCTTAACATTTCAACACAGAGATTTCTTAAAAAGAAGAAAAGACTAGAACAAAAATCTAAGAAATTGTGGTTTAATGTAGGTTATAAAACAATTTTGATATCGCAACTAAACTGTTGCTTTGAATCACTTCGGCTCCTTTTAAAATAACATTTTATTATAAAAGTTTAAAGTGTCTCATAACGAATTGTTTGTACACAATTTTTGTTTGACGTGCTACACATCAGCTTGATTGTTATAAAGCAGACAGTTACTACCAATTTTTAATTTTGAAAAGAAGCAAAATTATGTGTAAATATATTTCTTCATCTTTATTATGTACCATGCCGTAGTTTACGTTGTGTTGATTAGTTTTTATTTAGCTGGCAAACGTTTTGCTGAAAGAGGCCTCTCCGAGTCCAGTTCTGCACCGACAGTCGGTAACGGACCAGGGCCCCCCCTGAGAGAGCAGTTCCGCTTTTCTTTAATTAAACCCCCTCCGAGCGGGGAAACGCACAGCTAAGTGCTGGCGCGGACCCGCAAGCGACTACAAAACGGCGCCGGGGGGCCGCTCACCAGAGATAAATTCCTGGCACGAACACGGCCGCAGTAGTGGCGCTGTAGTCGCTCGCAGCAGAGATGCTATGCACACCGCATTCTGCAACGTGCTCTGCGGAGAAGCGCACATCTCTCTCATGTTGACCACATCGGCATGGGCTTACGCTGTATAAGTACAAGAACCGCATAAGGGCAAGGCGGTCTACGGACTACGGGCTTTATTAAAACTGTATATATATATACAGTATATATATATATATTTTAAGAAAAACCAAAATACACGCTTTTGTAGCAACGTGAACTAAAAGATTAAAAATAATCATTTTAAATATAAAAATTGTTACAGCGCTAGGATGTCCCAATATACAGTATAACTTTCTTTTAATCATCTTAAAATAAGAATAAAGTCACTGATTAAAAAGTAAAAACATTAATGTATAAAAAAGCGCGGGGTGCTAGATATCAGTAATCTTAATTTTCTTTTATCACTAGCTGTTCGTATAGGTATAGTCATTGTAAGTAGAAAGCACACCACGCTTTTTTATGTAAAAGTTATTTTTTTAATCTGTGACTTTATTCTTATTTTAAGCTAATTAAAAAAGTTATATATTCAATTTTGGTACCTCTTAGCGCTGTTGAATAAAATTTTTACATTTAAAAATTAATTTTAACCTTTTAGTTCACGTTGCTAAAAAAGCGTGTATTTTGGTTTTTTAAAACTATAATTTTATTTTTATCTATTGTTACTGTCACAGTAATGAGAATATCAGGACATAGGAATGAAATTATTGTACTGCGATCGGTTCTCAGTACACCTGCAAATGCCAAACAATTCGAACATCTGGAAGTGGATGAAACTGAATTTAAAGATTTACTTACTTTTCTATTGTTACAGTCAAAGTAATGAAAATAGGAGGAAGTTGCTATGAAATTATTGTATTGTCACCGGTTCTTAATATGTGCGCAAAATTTAAAACAACTCGGACATGTGGAAGTGGGTAAAACATGAATTCGAAGATTCCGTTGCATTCATACATACATACAGGTCAAGCTAATATATAGCGTGTAAAACTAACAACATAAGAAGTATTAAACAGATATTTTTTCCATTCGTTTATATCTGTCATCATCGTCATCTTTTTTACGGTCTTTCTCTATTTTCGCGTGTCAGCCCTTGCAATTCCTATTTCCAGAGGCTTATTCTTGTTTTGAAAGCTTATTTGCCAGTCAGACTACCGGCTTACTAGGCCTGTCGCAGTCTTATGAGGAAGCGAATGTGTTACCATCTATCTACGAATCGTGTAACTATATTCTGCGTGGGTTACGTATAATTTTGTTAGTGGATTCGCCGATGTGCCCATCGTGTGATTCTGTCGAGGATCACTTCATGCTGATCTGCAAGCAACACCAATCAGCGAGAAAACAACTGCTAGAAGATATAACTTCTCTGATGCAGTTTCTCTCTGTCCCGAGCAAGAAATCGGTCAAGATAATTTCCCTGTATGTTGAATGTACTGAAGGTGTAATGTAAAATTCTTTGGAATATATTGTATGAGGTTACTGGCTGTATTAGCCTTTGGCTAAAGCCATAAATAAATAAATAAATATCATTTTGTTTGACCGAGCGTGGTGGGTGAGCGCTAAGGCTCTATCCTCGCATTCGGGAGTACGCGGATTTGAATCCCCGTACGGGCATCCAGATCTGGGTTTTTCCATGGTTTCCCCAAATCATCCATGCGAATGCCGGGATGCTTCGTTCAAAAAAAGAAAAGCCACGGCTTAATTCCTTCCCATTCCTTGCACTCAGTCCCCTCGTGCCTCGACGACAACGAGGTGTATAGGCTAAAAAAATAAAAATAAAAAAATAATAATTTATGTGGCGGGGATTGCGGAGCGTCCTATCATTCGCCTTTATGATCGAGGAAAACCACCTAAAAACAACTCGTATAATTAGGACGGACGGAACTAAGGGGGCCAAGACTCGAACTAAGGACCTCACGTTGCAAGGGTCGCCGGTTCGAGTCCGGCTGCGGTTTTAAATTAGTGTGTTGTCTGTCCTGTGTTCTTCATACTGTAGAATAAATGATAATTACGATGATGTAGCACAGCAAAGAAACAGACAAAAAACACACAGCTGGCTGTATGGCTGACATAGCAAAAAGCAATTAAAAAAAAAAGATGGACTCGAACCATGCCCCATTAAACTTCTCATATTCAGTACTATGGCAGCTAAACGTGCGCCTTTTAATATATGTATTTTTGCTTATTTACTGAGATTTTTAATTAGTGTTGGCGAAACATTATGACTGAGTGAAGGTTTACCAGATTACATTATTCTGACAAGAAATTTTTCCATACTTTTTTATAGTTGACTGTTTGTTGAAGGCACAGTGATTGAAGCTTCGGCATATGGTATCATTGAACAGAAGAGGAAAGTTACTCAACCATGAGCTTTGAGGAACCGTTTCGAACATGAAACCATTTTTTTGTTTTGTGGATTTAAGGAATATATTTATTTGGAGAAATATATTGAGATTCGATGACTGGTTCCCCAGGTACATTATACTGTACCTAAATTCCTTAGGTGGATTCGAACAATATTAATGCTTAGTGCTTCATATGTAAGCACTTTATTAACACCTCTTACGTACTGGCTCAACGCTGCTATTAATTTATTTTTCTCAAATATGGCGTTTGATTCCACAACACGGATCTGCTGATAGCTTAAAGGTAGATTTCCATTCTTTTATGCTCTTTTAGTACTCTAACATGCCCCGACATTAAGATCCTACATTTTTACCCAATAAGGCTAACAGATTAGGTTGAGCCAAGGAATAGTGGCAGGTGAGCCAACTCAAACTCCGTCACACGATCTTGAAGGAAACACGTGCTTCTGATTTATGCCATAAAGCTCCTTCGGTTAGGATTTCAGGTTGAACTTTATGTCTAATTTGCGGAATAGGAATATTGCGCAAGACCATGTGGTTACGGCAGAGATGGATTTCGTTGGCGATTGAAACTCTGTCCCTTACGTGCCCCAATTGTGTTTCACAGTTCTTAGGCCAATAATGCGTATGAACTTAATTTTTTTTATCTCGAGAGTTGGCATTATAAGCGCTAAAGCTTCAATAGCAACATTTTTATGATACTGTTCTTTCAGCCAAGGAAATAAACAGATTTATAGAAATAATGCATTTACTTAAATCCTGGACATTATTATTAAATTTTTAGACACAAATGCTTAACGAAACAAGCAAGAGTAACTTACCGAAATCAGTAGACTGTGATAGTCCCATCAACAAATCCTAGGAAATTCATTACTGAAATTCCCATTTAGATTTTCGTTTTCTGCGAATAAGATTGAATGATTATAATTTGAAAATAAACCAAAATATCGCCAAAAAGACAGTGATTTAATTCTTACTCTTTATCTGACAAATTATAGTAGGCACTGTCCAACTGAAACGATGAGGTGTCCACAGAATGGCGTTACTTTGTGTTCAGCAACGAATTGCGGGTCTGCAATACTTCAGATAACCAGCATCTGCGAGAATAGCGGCGACCTCGCGAAAGGTCACATTCTTCCAATGTCTTGGAGGGGCACAGCAGTGTTAATCCCGCTTTATGCTGTGAGCAGCATTCGGGTATGACTTTAGGTCACGGATGATAGTGATTGAGGGAACTCTGTCGGCACGACGGCACGTCAAAGTCATCTTTGTTCTCAAGTGTTACCCCTCATGCGATGTTGCGTGATGTTGATGTACTCCTGTGGCCAGCAAGATCCCCAGATATGTCCTCGATAGTACGTGTCGGACCAACTCGGAAGTCAACTCCGTCCCAATGTCGGTAACCAGATGTCAAGGACCAGTTACAACGGTTGTGGGCCAGTTTTCCTCAGGAGACACCCTTCACAACGAAATCAGTATGTTCATCTAGTCCAGAGGGGACACATCGTCACACTGATAAGTGGGCCCACATTGGCAAATTTTTTGAAAATTTGATTTTATTATGTAATCACCGAAATAACATCACGTACCCTCTCAACCCGTGATATTTCATTTCGATTGTCTTTTGGGTTCTTCACTTTTTTCAGGAAATTATTTAAAATTAAAATCCTGTATACATAATGAATACACTATTCTTTAGGAAATCGTATTTATATGTCTAATATTTAACTAAGGAATGCGAAGCTAAATTTATACCTCTTAACACAATGAATCTCTCTCATTCAGAGAACATTTATAAGTTTTAATGAAACAATTATTTAATTTAAACTGGATTCAGGCAATAATTACCTGGGCTAAATAAAGTTAAATAATCGTCGTTTCAAACTTCATGCGAAGACTAATTAATTCAATACGAGTTTCTGATATTTTTTCAGCTGTGTGCGAAACTTGGTCTAAATTAAAACGAAATGAATCCCAGCAATCGAGCGGTCGGACTGCACTAAGCTCTTTAATTTTAATGCAGTGTAAGGCTTTTGTGGGCTAGGGGCGGTAAGCTGGGATTATGCTCCAATGAGACTGTGCGTGCACAATAATTACACGGGCCTCCACCCACACCGGATGGCGCTGATGCGGCGCTCTCTGTCCGTCGCTGGGGAAATTATCGACAGCGGCCAGAAAAACGTTCAGTGTTCCAACGCTGAAAAAGTGCAGACTTTTAATTTTAACTGTTATCTTGCGACGTGGATGTCTAGCCATTCTTTTTTAGCTAGAAGGGACAATAATATTCCACCTACCATAGCAAAATCTCTACATTAGCGTGTTCTCTATTAAACACGTTCTTCTGTCCCAGGTGTTAAATTTCACATCAATGACAGTAAATCCTAGATTTGTTACCACTTAAAATAAAATTATTTTCTAAGTAAACATATTCCACTCAGTTTTCACTTAATTAGTCAATGTTAGTACTTGATTTCATCCTTTTCCTTTAATTCTTTTAAAGAAGAGAAAATCTATATAGCACGGCCTCGAGAATCAGAACTCCAGCAAGCCGAACACCTCTATAATCCGAAAGAATACCTTGCCCCCAGCAACCGCTGTTTTCTCAGCAACTTTCAGCCCCACGCAGTACCACGTCATACATTTTAGGTGCCTGGTAATGCCTGGTAACAGTTTGTTGTCTGCAGCACGCCTTTGCGCCATTGTATCACTGTGATGTAGCGTCTCTTTAAGCCATTTTTGCGTGTTTTAAATCATGGCTTCAACATCGGAGAAAATAAAATATGTGACATTAACAATTCCACAAAACTGTGAGATTTTAGACAAGATTAACGAAGGTATGTGGTTAACAATTGTTGCACAGCAGTGTAACGTTCGAAATTTCACTATTTTTTACATTAAAGCTACGAGGGAAAAATGCGATCATTTGTAATAAATAAGGAAAAGAATCTAGGCGCCAGAAAAACGAAAAAAATGAAAACTCCCAGCTTGAATATGCTTTATTTACGTGCTTTTTAGAGCAGCAAAGATAGAATATCCCTTTGTCAGGTGAAATACCCAAAAAAATTTCATGATAGACTTGAAAGAGGAGAGTTTGTTTCTGGTAAAAGACGGTTGTATAATTTTAAGAAAACACATGGTATACGCCAACTAACCGGCGAGAAGTTATCGAATAATGAATCAGCTATGAAGCCATTAATGGACGTTATTAGGGAAAAGGATCTGACTGAGGACCAAATCTATAATGCTGATGAATCAGGTTTATACTGAAAAACGGTACCAAGTAAAACACTTACGTCTCGGTCAGAAAGTAGGGATTTAGGTTCTAAAGTATCGGAGGAGGACATCACATTTATGCTAAGTGCGAACGCAACTACAACGCACAAACTGCCCTTGTAGTTCTTGCCAAAGTACCATACATACATTAGCAACAGTCAAAAGCTACCAGTTCATCACACAGGCTAAAGAAATGCTTGGGTTACAAGAACAATATTTATAGAGTGGCGAATGGGAAATTTCATTCCCAAAGCAAAGAAATTTTTATCGAAAAAGAACCTACCGCTAAAAACCCATTTATTTCTTCATAATGGACCAGCGCATCTACTTGCAGATCTGCAGTCAATTGATGAAAATTTCATTGTTCTGTACATTCCGTCAAATTGTACAGCCTTTATTCAAGCGATGAGCCAAAATGTGATCCAGAACACTAAAGTGACATACAAAAGCAAAAAAAAAAAACTCTTGTTGCAAGTTTCTGGCCACAAGAAGTCGACCGAGAACGCACAGTATCTGAAGCCTTTGACAAAACCGCAATGAAAGATGAAGTGTTTTCACTGGCTCGAAGTTGGCAGCAATTGCCTTAAAATCTGATTAAAACGTCTCGGAATTCTCTGTGGCCGTGTTATTCGAATCACAGGAAATTTCTAACCAAGGTATAGATGATTTGGTGCTGCACTTGAACTGTTATAAAGCATTTTTCGTAACAGAGGTTTTTCGGAAGTAGATATTAAAAATTTGTTAGAAAGCAATAATGATATTGATTTTCAGGAGCGCTTAAATGATGAGGACATAGTAAGACAAGTAATAAATGAGCATGTCAGTTGTGAGATCCCACTCACAAAATCATTGTTATAAAAATAATTGTAAATAAAATAGGTTAAACAGACTTCACAGCATAAGTAGTTTGTTTAGACATTTGGGGTAATTTTAAGTTTTTTTAATAATTTAGTTTGTTGTAGTTGGTACTACTGTTGTTGTTGGTGGAGTGGGAGTGAAGTTGTCAAGATGGCGAGGGAGGACTAAGAGAGAACGTATGGATAAGAAGGTGTTGGCAGTGTATTGTAGTAGCAAGTGTTTGAAGTATAAAATAAAGTTTGGCAAATGAATGACTGTAATGACTGAATTATTTGACGATAATATCCGTTGCGCTAAAATGTATAACTTGTAAAGTGGTTTGTCGACTAGTAGTAATAACACGCTAAGTGATATCGCTACCGCCAAATATGTTGCAAGAAGCGGGATATCTACTTACTGCTGGTTAATATAAAAATTAGCAGTGGGACTTAGCACAGTGAAAACGAAGAAGAATTGGAGGCATCAAAACTAATTGCAACGATTCCATGTACTGTACTCAAGCTGTGTCTGCCTTAAATACTTGCTTGGAATCGGAGGATGAAGTCGACATATAGGTTTATAAAAACAAAAAATGCCTTTGCGTAACTTTGGGGATAAAGCATTTTCTATGTCGCTAAATATCACTAGTTAAAGCACTATATTGGAATTCTTTAAAATGGTGTAAATACATATTCGCATTACACTGATATAACATTTTTTTATGATTAGAATATACGTTTTATTAAAAGTAATTGTTTTATTTCGGAAAATTACTTTAAAAATACCTACATACTATACTCTAAAGGCTTCTTTCATCCGAACTGGGTATAAATTTTTAGGGTTTACGGATTATCGAGGCCCTGCTGTATACAACTATCATAAACTCGAATTCAATTTTAGTTCTGTCCTAATATTATATTTTCTCAAGGACTACTTTTGAAGCAACATACTGCAGGCAACCGAAAACAAACACAAAACTACCAAAAGAAAAACTGAATTCAAATCGGTGTTACTTGGAAATCAGGTCACCTAGATAGCCATTAAGCAGTCAAGGGCGAACATTTTGGTATACAGCTTGCTTGCGCCTTCTTTTGATTAAATGCATAGTTTTCTCTCCTGTTGTGGCTATATATCACGCTTTCATAAGTACACGAACAAAGAAAATGGTCATAATGCTGCAGGAATCTATTACAGGAAGAAAATATACAAATTATTTTTCTCCATGAGATCAGAAAAAGCATATTTCTTTAGAACATAACATGAAATATGATTTTCGCGCATTACTGCTCGTTGGCTTCGAGGTGCTCAATGGAGAAGCAAGGAACGGGAAGGAATTTGGTCATGTCCTTTTTGAAGGAACCATCCCGGCATTTCCCGGTAGTGATTTCTGGAAACCATGTAACACCGAAATTTTGATGACCGGACGGGGATTTTAAACCACATCCTCCCGAATACGAGGCCACAGCGTTACCACTCACCCTCCACAGTATGTTTACATGAAACGTGTAGAAATCAAATAAGATGAAAATTTCACCATTAGCGTGTAACGGGTCTTTTTTATCAGTGATAAAAACTACCTTCAGAACAGTTTATATTAAAATTGCTTCTGTTTCTATAAATTATCTGTCAAATGTTTTTTTCTAAACTCATTTAATATCAATCTGCCATTTTCTAAAAGTGTTATGAATAAATAAAAGCGTTAAAATGAAAGAGCAGAGTATAATTTCTGAGACTGAAATCAAAAATTACAATATACATTCAGATTTAGAATTCCAAATTAGCAGGTAAGAACGAAATCAGACATCATCATGTTACAGTATTCGTAGATGATTTCGGAATGACAAATGACGAAAGAAATTCATTTAAGTAATAGTTTGAGACATGTAGAATTGATTAATTGTATAACCAGATGGATTTGTCGAAAACAGTAACAGTAGAGAGAGACAAATCAGCTGATAGCGTCGCGTGCCATTAAGGTCGAAATGTTCCCGCTCATCGACGTGGATAAATATTTTAGTTCGCCGACTATATACATAGAACAAGCAACTTTTTCGTGATTTATTCTGTTTTTTCCTTTCGCTTTATCCAGTAGTTTATCATTCCATCTGCGATTTATTTTTTTCTCTCGGTATGAATCCTCTTTTCCTAATTACTTTCCTAAGCAATCCTAATTTTTTCCTTAAAAAAAGTTAAAGTGATGACCAGCTTATTTTCGAGAAAGTTGATTTTCTAATATTTAGCAAAGTGTCTGAGCTCGGGAATTTTTCGCTTCGAAAAGTTTGAGTTCCATCAGGGAGCGTGCATAAACCACGTAGCTCCATTTTGGCCTCGCTCCCTCCCCTCCCACGTAGCCCTACGTGGCTTTTGCCTCTACCCCCCCTCCCCCCACTTAGCACGTAGCTTTTTTCCCTTTTGATTCCAGAAGACATTTTGTACTGTTTTCTCTTGTCAGACGATTGTAAATTACATACGGAGATAAATAAATATTGACATGCTGTTGTGAGTTCTGTTCCTCATTTTAACTGTGAAAAATGTTATGAAAGGAAAGCTACGTGGCCTGGCTCGGAACCCCCGCCCTCCCCCCACGTAGCCCAGCGTAGCCTTCCAGCCAACCCCCCCCCCCCCTGGACCGAGCCACGTAGTTTGTGCACGCTCCCTTAGGTTTGTTACTACCTGTTGAAACCAATTTTTTTTTTTTTTTTAAGTAGACATATATCCATTTTTTAATGTTTTCGAATTCATTCTTTTCTGATGACTGTAAAGGTTTCCCATTCAAACTTAGTATTTTATTTTCACAGTTTTAATTTATCTTTTTCGTTACACTTGAATTTTAATTTCTTCTACTTTTGAATTTTATACTTACCTTGATTTTCCCTTTTCTTTTTTATTGCAAATAATTCTATTATTATAAGACAATCTGCTGCATTTACTTTAGACACACTGTGCCTTATATATGCGTTTATGCATAATGATTTATTGTAATACATATCTTTTTGTTAACTAGTATGCCAGTTTCATTTTTCTTTCTCTTGCCGCGTTGTATTCTTTAGTTTTTGTCATCTGACTGGATTATTTGATACAGATACTAAAATTTCATAGCTCTGGTTATTTTCCCTTATACGGTTTTGTTGTATTTTCGAGAGTTTTTTTGCGTTTGTCACGTATTACATTTTTTCGAACAATATTTTGATTATACTGCCTTCTCCTAAATGGTAGTTAATTGTTTTGTAGTTCCGTTAAGTTTATTCTAAAAAGTACTTCTCTATGTAATTATACTTAAATTTATACACTGTCTTAAAAGAACTTAATTCTCCGTAGAAAGTGATGACCAAGCTAATTTTTGAGAAAGTTGCTTTTTTCATATTTACCCAAGTTTTTAGTGTTTAAGCTCGGGAATTTTTCAGACTATTATCCTAGGTCGTGTTGGGTGAGTATTAAATAAAACGCCAGCACAGGCTAGAAGAATAACCTACCGAGATACTGAAGACATAAAAATACATGAAATATTACGGATGCCATGATGAACACCCCACAAAACGTTTTCGCTGGTTACTAAACATAGACGAGCTTTGGAAGCTTTCCATAAACGGAATTAGTACTCGTCTGCGGTAAAATATGGCAGGGCTTGTCTATTTATGATGTAGTCTGATACAGCTCGCTGTCGAGATATCGATCCAGCGTGTTCCCTGGCAGGGCTTGTCTATTTATGATGTAGTCTGATACAGCTCGCTGTCGAGATATCGATCCAGCGTGTTCCCTCCGCTCGACCTATATTCTACCTCAGCTGGAAAATGTATCGCCCAGTTGTGTAGTGCGATAGGTTAGGAGTGTTCCGCGCTGACATTTTATTAACTTGTGTGGGTTGCAGCTGGGATTTTGAAGGCAGTGACCGCTTAATATCCAGTCAGGTCTCTTAGAAGTTCACAATGTAGTTTGTCAAAGCGAAGAGCTTTCATCAATGACAACCAAAGGATAAGGTTATACGCTAGACAGAGCTAGCTTTTGGCACAAAACTCCTCAACAAATCATCTTTGTTCTATAAGGCACTGCCTACTTGTGGGATATACTATTGTTATACCTCCAAACATATTCCCTTACCAGCTATCTTGAACATAATCCTATCACTTATTTCTTTTACTTGTATCACTGCTACCATCACTCTCTTTCCTTCCTGGTAGATGCAAACCTCTGTTCTCATTTATATTGATAGTCCTTTCCACTTTGTATCTCCCAAGTTTTCGATGTCCAGCTATCTTCTTTGTAGCAAATCCACGTTTTCCTGCACTTTACCTGTAACATTTTGTATATTCTAAACACACACTTCCGGAGTTCATAGCAGGTGTACTATGTGAGGTCCATCTTCAGCCCTTCGGCGTAAGGAATAACGCACTCTTCAAAGTATCCTGATTGGTTCAGTACGTCTTCAATGCATGTTACCACGTCTAACACCAAAAAGTGCGTGTTGCATGCACTGTGATGAACGGGCGTCACATTATGCACGTCCTATTAACTCCCAATGTATGTGTTTGCTGCCAAATGTTTATCAGACATATTTACCTTTCGTTGGTGAATACTATCACCTCCTAAAATATTCGATACTTTTTAACATCCTGTACATGGGAGTGTACAGGGCATATACTGGGATAAGGCATGGAAATATATTGGTGTAGGAATGAAAAGTAGTGCATGGAAGGGAAAAGATGACCATGACCACAAGCTGGTACTCGATTTCAGGCACAAGGGTGTGGGAAGATTCTCTTTTTTAGGTAAGGGTGTCAGGGATTGGAATGAGTTACCAAAAGAAATAATGAGTAATTTACCGAAAACTTTGAAAGAATTTAAAGATAAAATTTGTAGATGGCAAATGTAAGTGGCTGCAGGATAGGGGGAAGATGGGGGTGTAGGGAAATTGCCAGCAGAGCCTGTGCTCCATTGCAATTAAATTAAATTAAATTAAAATGTTAACTGCTGTATTCAAACGTTACCAGTTTTCTGGATTATAGTGTCTTCTTAAGTTACTATTAACAAACTGTAATTGCTGGTTAAAATATCTTCCTGACTATTAAACAGTAATTTTTGACGAAAATGTTGCAGGTAATGGGGTTGCGAGGCTGTGACTCAGTGTTCTAGAAGAAGCCTGTCTGGACGAGTGGTGTTTCGTGTAAGTGGCTTATGGGGAAACAAGTTTCAGCCGATTTTACGAACTCAACCAATAATTAATCATAAAAAATAGTTACTGCATTGAACTCACCTAATTTTATTCTTAGGAATCTATTACCTTGCTTCAGGAAGATCAAATGCAAAAGGCTGGGAGAAATGATTTATTGGCTATGAGAATTCAGCATGAATTCTGTACGACAAGGCTAGCATACAATGTGCAAACGTTGAACTGATTAACTCCAATTTTAAGTCACACTCTTCTACCCACGAAGATGTGTATTTACGTAACAATACAGTAAAATATGTCGTTCTGAAGCAACGACTATGTGGTAAATAGGATATTTTGGTATCAATGTACGACATCAAGGAACAGAAAGAGTGAGAACGTAAATTTTCGATCCATTGCGATGTATGGGCTATACACCATCCGTCTTCCCGGTACATCTAGAAGCGTCCAGACACAAAAAGAAACAGAGAGAGAAGCATTAAGTTTTTTTTGAAACAACGTATTGCTTTGTCGAAATTCTTTATCTAAAAGTGAAAGGACAACTCAGAACTGACAGAACTGACAGAACACTTAGTTAAAGCCATCCATGCTTCGGATCGGACCTGAACTGATGACCCATGGAAAGTGAAAGTTAGTCCCGCGCTACCAGGCCTGCTTACAGTAGTTTATCACAGTACATGTCGTCGTTCTTTCTTCAGTTTTGCTATACCTGTTTTATTACTTCTTTTCGAAAAATAAAATGTTTTTCCAATTCATGATCTGCACACCTCGTCCATTTCAAGTTTCAAATAGTAAAGTAGAAGTGTTAGGTTAGTAGCTTTAGTTTTTTTGTCTCGCTGTATGTGGAAAACTGAATAGGTAAGTTTTCCTTTAAGGTTTCTCGAATACTTGTACGTAGGACTATAACAAGAAGTTTGTAAGTTGGCTCACAAGCTTTCAATATTATGACCACTTGCAGAAAACTATTTGAATCTACATTTTTTCCCCTTCCTCCACTATCAATGGCTCAGCGAGGATTTACATCTAACAGAAGTAAAATAATATTTGTTAGAATATGTAAACATCATATTTTCCTTCGAATTTTAATTTCGTTGGTACATTTTCAAACGCAGTTGGAAAGTAATAATCTAGGTACAAACAAGGCTACCCTCTAAAAAATTCTATAAAATTTTATCTTTAATACTGTCACATCTTAACCAAGTTAATAAAGTCTTATTTCAGTCTTGAGAATTACATCCATTACAACCTTCTCCTCCGTAGGTATGACTATATCATTACATTTCTAGCTAACTACTGATAGTTTACCATCGTTTCCCGTGACTCAAAACAATTCTAAATTCTGCATTATCTTTTTTCGTCTCCCCTAGTTGGTTCCTGTTTGGTGTAAATGACGTTTAATGTAAATATCACCTCCTTCCTCTTTATAATCTGATGGGAGACGTATACTTGACCTTGTCTTATTTATTACTCTGTTACTACTATTAATTTTCCTAGTTTCACTTAAACACTCTTTTATTTCACAGTTTTTCATAGGTTACAATAAACTCAACACAACTTTTACGTGTGCTCAACACCTTTGGTCACAGCCATAGTTCATTTCTGTATACATCTGATTTTCTTCACTTAAATTGCAACTAATTACATAGTAACTTTTGCAGCTTCCTTCTAGCTGTTACCTCAATAAGTGTGTCTTCATTATTGTCCATCATCTTCTCCTTGGTTCCGGGTCTATTGCGCCCTGTTTATATTTTGCTGCCAATGTCGCTCCCAAAATTCCATTTGAATTCATAACTTTGATAATAATTAAATAATTTCTATATGTCCTCTGCACATTGTAATTACAAACTGCGCTGCCCTCTTTTCAGATTATTGAATTTGTAAATTGAGTGTTATGATAACCAGGCGACACACATTATGAAATCTCAAAACCCTCCAATCTTTTTTATGATTATTACTATTATTATTAATGTAATCATCACCATCATCAGTATTACATTATTTGCTTTGATTATTGATAAGTGTTATGATTAATTGTATTAACATTTGTAAATCTATTTGTGTTTTAAGAAAGAGTTCCACAAGCCGTAGTTTGTGTAGTGTTTCGGTAGCGTGAGTTTATTATCGGTAGCTAGCATTGTAATAATCTTTGGCTGTGGCCAATAATAGCAGAGCGGCCATATTGCACTGAAAATTCGGCGGCCGATCTGTGAGTAAAGTATGACGCGGGTAATAGCTTCATTGTATGAAATCTGTAATATGATGTAAAGATTTTAAATGCTATTCGCAAGGAACTGTTCTTAATAAATTTAGTGATATTTCCTTAGGAACAGTGATTATCGTTTCAACAATTAACAGCAATGTCTTTCATTTTCGGGCCGTTTTGCGTTACTAACGACGTGTAATTAAAACAAAATTGAGCATTAAGTTAGCATGTGTTCGAGACGAGAGTAGTTCTTTCTCGTCCATAACACACTGTTACCAGTGGCGTAGCTAGGTCAACAAGGGCCCCGGTGCAAAAAATTTATTTTGGGCACTCAGGCCAGACGGACGACCTTTTTTTATGCTTTTTGTGCTGGTAGGGGCGCCCTGAACTGAGGATGGGGGCCCTTGAATTGTTCTTTAAGGGCCTCTGATCAGTGGTTGGGGTCCCCCTGATCAGCGAGGGCCCTTAGTGAGGGGCTCCTGTGTTCTCAGGGGCCCCTTAGACGACGGTAGAGCTAAAAAAAAAAATGTTGCTAGTTTGCCGTGAAGGCTCGTGGGCCCTCTAAACTGCGCTTGAGGGCCCCTAGAGGTGAACTTAGGGGCCCCTTGGGGTATGCTTGGGGGCTCCCTGAGCGTGAGGGCCCCGGTACACTGCACCGCCTAGCCCCATAGTACCTACGCCCCTGACTGTTACCCCAATTGATGTGGAAATGCTAAGTTACGTAATTCATCAGAGGCTGTCTGATAACTGTTAGCAGCAATTAATCTACACTAATTGAGAGGAAAGCTCGTCATAGGATTACATATTTTGAGTTCGTTGATTTTTTACGAGATTATTGAAATGCAGTCCAGTAGTCACATTCATTATAAGTAAAAGTTATTGGGCAACATCTTACTGAATCATTAACCAAGAATGAAGCTGCATGAACCGCCTAGTTGAGTCTGGGACTCAGAATTCTGATCGTCTCCGTACGTCTCAAGAGCTTCTTGGTGACCGTGGAGTGGCGTGTGAAGACTTGTCCACGTGGTCCGGGGCACAGCGACCGCAGAGCGGAGGTAATGAGCTCGTTAAGTGGCTCTCAGGCAGCACAGCCAGGACTCAAAGGGTCAGACCCGCCGCAACGCTGATACGCCCGCTCTGTTAATTAACAACACAGTTCGTTAATTTAAAGGAACCTACTTACGGATAAGATCTGCGGGATGATAAACTCGCTGGATAATGAAGACGAAGTGTTTCCTTGTCCTGAAGCTCCTGGAGGGGCGTGGGTGCAAATTAAAGTACAGTATATCATCATTAGCTTAGATCTTTGGTAAATTACAAAACAAATTGGAGAAAACGTCGCAAAGTATCGCAACATAACAAGTAGTCGTTCAAAGAAGGATGTTTGCGAAAGTATAGAATTATTTTTATCAAATCTTTGCTCGATGTCTGATTCATGTCTACACTTCACTGGTAAATAAAAAAGATTACACACCGGTACACGAAGTTAACATAACATTTTCTTTTGTGTTCTATCTGTGGTAAATTTACTTGGTCAACATCAGAGCAAATGCCACTACTCAACGGGAAAATCACGATCAATAGTGCTGTGTTTATAAACCTGCCTTTCCAGTTAGCCGATGTGGCTGAAGGTTCCTAACGGTACCTGGCGCACAACGCGGTGTTAGTTGATTCGAACCACAGACGTGGAAATTTTTTCTTGATTTGCAACTAGAGCATCAGGGAGGATACGTGGAGCTCATTTCCTACTCACAAACTAGTCTACACAACACGCAAGAACGCACAGCATCACAGTGATTTGCACACATACAACACCAATGTCAGAAACACAAGGAATATAGATTATACCTTTCGAACTAGGCCTAATACTCCTCCTGGGGAACTATCCAAAAAATATTCATGTAACAAATAATAGTCCTGCGCTATTTAATCAAGTCACTGATGTGCCAATTAACTTCCATAAATTGATCAATTTATTTTGTGCATCAAGCAATCTTGGTATAATTCCAGAATTTTCTTCAACTGCCGTATTCATTCTATGTAACACAGAGTCAAAGAGAAAAGATTTCTCTGTCGTGGTGGCCATCCCTTTTATAAATGTTGCGTTTCTCCTAAAACATTAGTCTACTGGTATAAATGCTTATCAGATCAAGGTAATTCATTCGTTTTTTGATTGATATTGGTGCATATCAGGTAAAAATTCTGGTGCTCGCATGGCAGCAAAATTTGTATACCAGATTCGTCTAAATAAATTTAGCCAAAATCTCAAACAATATTGTGGTGTAATACAGCTTGTGCTTTCGTGAAGCATTGCAGTAATATGGACACAAACAGGATTGAATATGAGGATAAGTAATTACATACAATTCAGTGAAGTGGTGAATACTGAGACATTTCCAAAATAGACGGAAGTGCAGGCCATGTAACTGATCGTGTCCGCTTGAACACCACAAGGATTTTTTTTTTTTTTTTTTTTGTCTGCTTAACGTCTCTCTAACAGCGAAGTCTTTAGAGACGGGAAAGGATGGGGGCAAGGAATGGGAAGGAATTCGCCCATAGCCTTTTGAAGGAAGCATCCCGGCATTTGCCTGGAGTGATTTGGGAAACCATGGAAAACCCAAATCTGGATGCCCGGACGGGGATTCGACCCGCCGTCCTCCCGAATGCGAGGCCAGAACGCTAGCCGTTACACCACCACGCTCGGTGCCACAAGGATTAGTTTTGTGGTGTGACTCACCGAAGCTAAAAACGAATTCTAACTTTGGTGGACAAAGCAGCGAAAAAGTAGTGACAATATCGATGTAAAATGAAACAAATGTACGAGATCTTAGCAATATAAAATTTTTAGGTAGCCAAGGAATAAACGGTGTGGAAACCAGTGTACGATTCTAAAAAATCTGACGTGACAATCGGAGTGTTTGGTTGTATTACTACATACTCTACGACTGTGTATTTGTATTTTACGTGACCTATCCTGAGGCGACAGCTTTTGGGTGGCTCGGAAATTGGCTGTAATATTGCCGACTGGAGGCACGTTGCGTCGTGGAGGGGGTTCTGATGCGGAAGGAGGCAAGAAGGAGATCTTTGCCCGACAGGCAGACGTGCCTACCAATACTCTCCAGGCTACAAGGAATACTGGTGGAGCACCACTGTGGTCTTGTACATTCGGCAAACAGCTGACATCCTGCACACCAACACCACGCTTTTGGTAAAATCATCACTTCGAATTCTGTCTATTACAAACCACAACCAACCGCAACGCCCCTATGATGCGGCCTTTGCACCCTAGTCAAACAAAACTCATGCTCTAACAAATTTATGACGTTCTAAGAATTATTTGTTAAGTTTTGTATCAGTAAAAAGTTATTTGATTTTTCAAATTAAATAAAGCCCTGGCCAAATTACCTCAAATAAACTTTTTCTTCTGTTATTCCAAAAATATACTTCAAACCATTTCAATATGAAGTAGCAAAGTTTGTTTCTTTTTTTTCAGAATCCCTGTTGACGTCGAGGTCCTTAGAGGCGGGAATTGGGGCAAGGAACGGAAAGGAATTTGGCCATGGCCTTTTGAAGATACCATCCCCGCTTTCGCTTGGAGTGATTTTGGGTAAAACATAGAAAATACACATCTGGATGGTCGGACGGGGATTCGAACGCGCGTCCTCGCGAATGAGCGTTTTCACTCACCCACCACGCTCGGCATGAAAGCTTGATTCTCTTTTGAAATATCAGCCCTTGGTAAGGTTTTATTTGTTTTTCACAGAGTATTTTCAAGCGTGAAACGACAGGACCTCAATGGTTTCTCCCGTGTGGAGACGTTGTTTGTGGATTTAAAGATATACACCTAAAAAATCTACGAAAAGTATACAAAATGTTCAAATAGAAAAAAATACTGATGTAAATAGATGTTGTGTGACTGGGTAGGCTTAAGTATTTGTTAATAGTAAAGATAGTAAATTTCTGCGACCTTTTCCAGTAAATTTCAAATATTGCAGCTCTTATGGATTCAGTGCAGTGAGGATACCATTAAGGCGTGACATGAACGCTTGCATCAGCCGGCTACAAAATCCATCTACTGCAATCTCTACGCTCACAGCATAAATACAAACATTTGATTTTGTTGCTGATAAGCTGCACAGAACTGATAGCGAGGAAGGCTATCTGCATCGTGTTTTGCCTACCGATAAGGCATCGTATCATGCCCGTGACATTATCAACAACTATAGTAGAGTTTTGGATCCTGAATTAGTGCGTATACTGCCAGGTATAGATCATGGCAACTATTAAACGCTCCAGCATACCTACTTTATTCAATTTAGAAAAACGTTAGCACATTTAATGTTACCTTAGACAGGTCGATTGAAATTGAAACCCCACGCCAGTATCCCTCCATACCACTGAACGCTTTTGTATCTAAGAATTACGTTTAAAATTTAATTTAATTAACTCCTTCCACATTTCACCAATTCTTCTATTGTTTCAGGTAGATCGTACAAGATTACCTCCAGTAATTTCCTCCAGACCCTAACTCCCTTTTCTACAAAAGAAAATTTTCCTTTAGCTGAAAAATCGAGTTATAAATTTTGGGATCTGTTCCATTCCAATTACTACTTCTGTTTCATTCACAAATATTTATCGAGGCTTCCTGCAAAATTTATTCCTCATACCCTCCCAGCTGTCTTTTCGACCGCCTCCTATCTTCCAATGATTCGCAACACAGCTGCTATATCATATTAAATGCTAATTGTGTTAAGCAATTAAAAAAAAAATAGCTGTCTTCTTTTGTTCCTCCTCCTGCTCCTGTATTTTATATGGAAACGTAGGTCCCACAATACTCCATTAGGCTCAAGTAATGGTCTCACCAGCCTCTTGTATTCTTAGTTCTTCATTTCCCCGGAACACTCCTGCAGTAAGTGCAGGATTTGTAACTTGTCCCTACCACATGTCCAATGTGTTCTGCTCAATTGAGTTTAGTATGAAATTTTATGCCAAGATATTTTCTGTTTCCAACAAGCATAAAATATAAGGGAAATTCGAGCGTACTTTAAGACCAGCATAATGGCCTTATAACCTCCGATTAAATATTAATTAACTGCTTCAGCTGAGAGTCGCCTGAATTACTGACGACTTCGTACTACAAGTCTTTGGACGGTATTTTGGCCCCGTATACACCGTCTCTCGACCAAGAACGTAGTATGGAGATCACAGTATAATAAACTGTCAATTCTATCATGAGGTCAGGTGAATACTTTTAATTAATGATTAATACACTGATGAAATTTCACTACGATTGCCTTTTAATGTCAAGCGGTACCATTCAACATACACTCCAAAAACGTGAATAATTAATCCTCAGTAGTAAACAATGCCGCAGCATTCATTATATACCGTGCGCGCTTTGTATATCATCAGCGATATACCTCCTCACTCTTACAGAGCGCGACTTAAACTCCCTTCTTGGTCGTGCTAGCGGACCAAAGATTTTAATATTACTTTTTTTTTTTTACAGATTTAACTTAAAATTACCCATGACAATTTTACCAGTCTGTGGAATACGTGAGCAATTACACTTTCATATCATTAAATTTCATTAATATGATACATTGACCACAGCTTTAGTAAAAAATAATATTTATAAAACTATTTACTGTATAATTGGGGTGGTAACATATATGTTACAGTCTTCAGTCTTATGGGAGTCGTTAAGATCGTATACAGACAGTCCCACTCTGATCTGTCTCATAACAGCACAGTCTGAGGAATAATCTAGAATTCTGGGTATCATTACAGAGTCATTTATACAGAAAAACATGATTTTGTGTACAACTCCTCTAATACCGCAAAAAATGGAATTTGATGTTCATACAACACATGAAGTTATGCTACCTTATAACATTCTCTTTCATCGCCGTTCAAAGTGTTGAAGGTTGATTTGGAATTCGAACCTGTATTTATGTACAGGACTTATGATATCTCTGATTTTGTTTTTCTGATAAAACATTCGCTTCCTTGTATGTCCATCTTGATAAAGGTTATGAGAATAATCAAATTTGTAACACTTGAGCATCTGGTGTAGGAACTGAGTGATAGTTAATATCTTCAGTCACTTCTGAATTCGATAATACAGCAACATTCTGCCCACACACAACAGGTACAAAATTATTTCGACGTTAGATAATTCACTTTTATCATACGTGAATTGATAATTTCATTTGATTTAATACATTTCACTCCACTATACAGCGGGATATTTATATATCATTAGTGATTCTTTGCATTTCTCCAGTGTTCTTGATAATCGTCGTAACATTTTAAAATTTTAATAGCGTGTTTATTGTAGCTTTATCAATATTAATTAGAAGTCTTCACCTGTAATTGTAGGCTGCCATAGGGCACGTCGACAGTAACTTTTTTACGGAAATCATCATCTTGTCATAGACACTGACATTGTAATGAAAAAAATCCTGAACCCTACAGCTATCATCTAGCGTGGTGGGTGAGCGGTAATGCTCTGACTTTTCATTCGGGAGGACGGCGGTTCGAATCCCCTTCCGGCGACCCAGAGTTGGTTTTCCATGGTTTCCCCAAATCACTCAAGGCGAATTGTGGCATGGTTCCTTCAAATGGCCATGGCCGAATTCCGTCCGGTTTCTTGCCCCCAATCCTTCCCCGCCTCTAAGGATATCGAAGCCCACAAGGCAGACTTTGTTTAAAGGTTCCAGCATAGCGATGGTTTTAGATAACATTCCCGACAAATGTAGGTTGCTATTCCCTTCCCTGTAAATATCAATCCGTGAACCGAATAATCAGAATTAATGATGTGTTGCGTTATTGGGTGGACCAACCACTACTTAGTAAGTGGATGAAATTGCGTAAGGTACCTTGCCTCCACCCAATCCCTTCCCTAAACACACACACACACACACACAAAATTATGTGAAACGATGCAGATCTATGAACGGCTGCAGCCTTTCCAAAATAGTGGTGGAAGCTGGATTCTGGAAGAGAAGTATACTATGTTACAATTAGTCCTGGAGCCATGTCGAACCTTCTAGTCAATTTCTTTGGCTGCAGCTCTGAGGAAAAAAAAATCCTAACATTTTCTATAGGACTAATTGCATAGGCCATCGCAGTTCTGTTCATGCAATAATGGCTTCTATTTGGAGCACTCAATATATTCACTTAATCCCCAAGACTCCACTCTCCTTGTTGAATCAGAGTCCTATCCAGATCGGACAAGTGGGAACACAGGTGACCGATTACTTACACTGGCACATAGTTGCTGAAATAACTCTTCATACATCACGGGCGTCAGGGGACGTGATTGGATACGTGAGTCCAGCGGCTTTCCACCTCTCAGTGACGCACACGCCAAAAACGGGGATTCCGGTTGTCATTTCTCCGGAGGAGGGACACGGTGGCCGCAATAAAGTCAGCCTGTGGCCAGCTAGAGCATGATATGTGGCCGACCCCGGCGCGACACGCCGCATACTAAACTCCTGCCTGCATCGCTGTCAGCAGTTTATTCATCTGACGCATAACCATATCGAACAGTCAATAGCGGCAACTTTCGTTTTCACGTCTCTCCTTCTCAAAATCTTCCATTCCAGACATCCGATTAGTGTTGGATCTGGAAAGCTGGTTCACGAATTCGTAATTGAAGTGATGATAAAATTTTTTTGGGAGGGCGAGACAGCATCAACCCTCACAACGCAACTCAAGAATCACATACAGTTGTCAAGTTGGACGGCAAACTCATTTGAATGGCTGGGCAGACCAAACCGCACGACGGCAGCCAGGGTTCATACATTAGACTCATGCATTATCCAAGCTACGTTCCAAATATTAATACGGACACTCTTGAAGGATTGATTGGTTCCTGGGACTTCGGAAGGACTATTCAAGCGATTTATATAATGTTCAATGTACAAGTCATGTGCACCAATCAGTTGTCCGTTCTTATGTAAAACGATGCAGACCTATCAATGGCTGGAGTCTTTCCGCAATAGAAGTGGAAGCTCGCTTCTGGAACAGACGTCATTCTGAGGATGTTATGGTACAATTAATTAAGCCCTGAAGCCATGTCGAGCCTTCTACTAGCGGTTAACTACTGGTTATCCACTTAAGGAACTAATTTAATTTAATTGCGATTGAGCGCACACCAATTTTATCCCTTTCCTTTTCTCGTCTATTTTTGCTCGTACACTAATTTCAACTTTTAATTATTTTAGCGTTTTTTTTAAATTATTCATCATTTCTCTTGGTAATTTACTGCAAACCTGACCCCCTTATCTACGGAAGAAAATGGCCCCCACAACGTTATTCCTGAAATCGAGTGCCAATTTGTGATCATGGTCATCTTTTCCCCTCCACGCAACTCTCGTGATTATCCACTAATATCTTTCCACGCCTCATCATCAATATACCCCTTGTACACTCCGATGACTCTCTTCACCCTCCTCCTCCCTCCTCCTGTCTTCCATCCAATCCCATTTCAGCTCCTTTATCACATCACTTACTGATTGTATTCTGCGGTAATTTCCTTAAAGGAACCCTTAATAAGCTAGAATCACATAGAGTTCTGGGAAATATGGTAACTGGTTACAGTAATCTAGCTCATGTCACGTTTCATTTGCTGATGTTTTGTATCGCAAGAAAATAAGGTTTTTAATATTAAATTTCAGACACATGAACAGAGATAAATAATACAGCGCTGAGTTCTCTTTATATACATTTAGCCTTGCCTCAATATAATTAAATCTTCATCAATATTTCCAGTAAAGTTAAATTAATTAATGAATGAACGTATACATCAATGCTCATCCAAGTAATTAAACGAAAAGTCTACTAATTTCACAATATTCAATAACGAGAATAATACTGGGAGTATAAAATATTATTGAAATACGCCAGTGTTAATGAAAAATTGTGAAAGTTAAATAGGGTAGATTCCACCGAAGGAGTCTGAATTATGAGCGTGTTCTGAATGTTTATAAGTCCTAAATTTTCATTTGCCGTAACTTGATTTGTTTAGTATGCAATCAATGTTCCGTGATTCTGTTTCGAGTTTAAAGCATTCGGCCCTGAAAATTATTGGCAGTATATTTACCACATTACGTTAAATAATTCTTGTGTTAAAAAAATACGGGATTTAGTTAATTTTTTACAGCAAAACATTAATTTTAATGGATGGAATGTTTTCCAGAATAACATTTTTAATTGCTGTCAGTAAGTTTATAGAAATAATTGAATTTAAAATATTACATGAAACAAAAAAGTCAGCTATAGACCTGATTTCATATCTGTTTTTTTTTTTCCGACTATCCGGAAGTACTTAAGCTTTACGTTCACTATCAAATACGTACGACGTACAAAGTTATGGGAAGAATTTCCTCTCTGGAGAATAGTTTGATACAAATCACACTACCTCAAATCTAGTTCCGAGATTGATAAAGAGAATGCGCTGTCATACACCATGGTCCCAAATGGAACAAACAGGCAAAGTGATTCCAGCTATTTATCATCAGTTATCATCTTTATGGAGGGCACGCAAAGACGGAATCAAGGATGGTAAGCATTTATTATTATTATTTTTTCTCATGCCCTTACATCCCGTCGACGTAGAGGTTAGTATAAGCGGAAAGAGACTGGGGTCAAGGAATTGGAAGGAACCGCCCGGGCATTCACCTGGAGTGATTCCGGGAAACCATGGAAAACCTAAATCTGAATCACCAGATGGAGATTCAAACCCACGGCCTTCCGAATACCTACCAAGCCGGGTCATCAGTATTATTCAGGTTTGGTACAACTGTAAGGTGAATACTGGGAAAATGTGCTAATGGAAGCATACTGTAACATTATATTAAAAGAAATTTATATTCATTAATCTCTTATGAAGGCTCCAGAATCAAATCAGAAAGTTTAGTTTTTAATATTCCGTCGTGGTGCCGCCTGGATCATTATAACAGTATTGAAATCGGTTGTGAAAACTTGGGTTAACGTCGGCATTAGTTCATCTTGTTTTGTCAAACCACGAAAAATCGAAAGTTAACTGTACACAACCGTTAGTCTTGAATGTTACCTTTATGGTCTGTTATTAAACTGTATTTATGAAATTATTGTTTCCAAACTAAAAACCTGCACGAATTTCTATTCAAATAGGTGTGTGACAAAAGAGTCGGTGCTACACAGGTGGATATTTCTACAGCGAGCGTTTGAACCTTGGCACAGAACAATAGCAGATCTTTCTGCAATCATAAATTTTGGTTGGGTTCACTTATGATATACCCGAATATTTCTTCGTTTATTGTAGTGAAATTAACATTATTTTAATTATAACAACTTTTTGGGCCTTTATTTTGCAATGTTTGTATTAACATCACACAGTGAATCTAGTTACAAAAAATTCTGATTGTATAGCGTAATTGTTCGTCGTTGTTGCTTAACAGTTATTGAAATCAATGCCTGTAACGTACTGAAGCAGTTTTTAACACCGGTAGTTCCCTTCACTGAAGACTTTGTATATCTAGAGGTACCAAACAATAAATTGTTACTTTTTCTTACCAATTTGTAAATTTTTTTTCTAGGAAAAACTAATTATGATGTATAACTTTGGTTTATTATCAGCTTCGATGTTTTATTAAATGGTCAAGATAGCTATCGTTCTGTCATTATTAAACTTTGGTCTGTGTAGAGGTATGATATTAATTTAAAAAGTAGTTGCATATCCGTAGCGGAACCTGTGAAGTGTCAATGCTGTTGCTTTCTTGATTAAAAGAAACGAATCTGATTCCCTTCAGTTTTGCGGAACAAATGATAAAAACTGCGAGTGTTTCGAACTTTGTAAATTACGATTACTGGTTTCCGATAAAATAACTCTGATCTTGGCTGAAACCAAATTTTATCCTGACATTTTCTTCGAAGAAATAAACTTCACAGCGAGTCTTTCAGTCGGCAGTCAGCCGGAAGGACGTTTAATGGCGCGAGAATGTAAGCTTAATTCAATACGAATCAACATTTACTGCCGGCCGACTGCGGAGAAACTGTAAAAAGTGGGATCGTGGAGGCAGTATTTCCGTGAGTATGTCGGTTCGGCTCTGAAGCCGTCTTGGGAGGTGGGCCTGGCCCACTTGAACTGGTGTTGGGCGGCTGATAGACCAGACTGCCGAGGTTTACAGCCGCTCCTAGCTTTACGGCTGCGAGCAACCTGCCAAAGAGTTTGCTACGTGAGTGCCGAGTGCAACGCGGGGCTCGAAATACTCTGCCATGCCGCGGCGCGCAGCGGATAAGCTCTCTGGAAGGAAACAAAAAGAGAAAAGGGGGAGAGGAGGGAGAAAGCTACAATTTACGGGTGTACATTCATCTCGAATGGGACGACCGGCGTCCTGCTGCTACTGTGTCGCCGCCTCTGGGAGAGAATGTTTTGGTCGAAAACAAAGCATTTCTTTGCCAGTGGCTGCGGGCTTTGACCTCGTTTACGAAACATATTGGCCGGAAAAAAAGGAAAGGAGAAGTTTTTGTGTGGTGTGTGGGGAAAGGATTACAGTGCCGGAATTCTTGCCTAGTGGAGATTAACATCAGCAAACACTTTGGCAAAAGTATGTTGACTTGTAAAAGATGTAGTTATCTGTTAACAGAATAAAATATATAAATCAACTAATTGTTAATCTAAGCTGTATATGACTAGCTGTTAACCGCGACTTCGTTTAAGTGGACGCAGAATTTTATTCCTATTTTTTTTTTTTCGTTACAAAACTTCATTCTACACAATATTTGAATTGAAAATATAATCATCAGTAACATTTTTAATAAAACGTTTGCCGACCAGAAACAAAAATATCCGACCTTATTATACAAAACATACAAAGTTTTCAAAATATCTGTGGTATACCGAGCGTGGTGGTGTAACGGTTAGCGTTCTGGCCTCGCATTCGGGAGGACGGCGGTTCGAATCCCCGTGCAGGCATCCAGAATTGGGTTTTCCATGGTTTCTCAAATCACTCCAGGCAAATGCCGGGATGCTTCCATCAAAAAGGCCATGGCCGAATTTCTTCCCATTCCTTGCCCCCCCCATCCTTTCCCGTCTCTAAAGACCTCGCTGTTACGAGACGTTAAGCAGTTAAAAAAAACACCCTGTGGTATGTGCTGCTGCTATCTAGTGGTAATCTGATCACTCCTTATTGACGCCAGCGAAATCTAGCGGCTTGACTCTGAACTATCGCATACCCGTGACCTTGATTGCTGATAAACTTGCCATTTTCTGGTTGAATTTCGAAAAAAAAATCCTTTCTTAATTAATATGATGCTTCATGTATCGATTTTGGTTTAGTATAGAGGGATATATTTGGCACAAGTAAAAAAAAAAAAAACTTTCAGAAATAATATATATGATTATTCCTGATTTAACACTGTAACAGTATCTGCACACCTCATCCTTGCAAGTGTAAAAAGCTATGAATTCTCTTAGGTTTTTATTTGCTTTCGTCCTGACCTATCGATACTGTGTTGAGTGAGTAGTGAAATATCGAGAAATATGTCGCTCGTCTGTTGCACACTGATACGATTATTCAGTTACTTTAACATGGTCTCAGCCTACCCTGTATTGGCTTCTCCGTCTTCTTGAGTTCCCCGAGGGAGTACGGCGCCAGCTGGCTGCTTCATTACGCGTGCCCTCCGGCGTTTGTCATTACACGCGCTCTCACATCCTCCCACGCAGGCAGCGAGTCTTACACGGCTCAGACTGAAGACGGCAGATCAACAGTAACACTACTCACTACAGCAATACCATTGTTCTCTTGACTAACTGCCAGCCTATGTATATTTACTACCCCTCTCTCTTGAGGTAACCAAGCAACCACGTTCGCTTTCCATTCGGCACGGGTACTGGCATTTTTTCCACTTGCGGTACACGCAGGACGACTTAGCAAAGATTATTGCTAGATATTAGTGGAACCAATTACATATGTTTACGAGATTCTTTCATTATCGATGACTTTTCAAACATTGCTTTGCGTTGTAATTACCGGTATAGACTAAAAGGTGTGACGAACCGATTCTTTTCAGTACAAAACACACATTAAATACTTTGTATGTCATTCCTTGCCTACCAATGCGTAACTGTATCGATGAATAGCAACAGAAGAAAAATGTAAAACGTTAGCATGCATGGAAAGTTGTTGGGATGGCTGTTCTGAGGATAAAACATGTCTGATTTATGCGCTTGAGGTGGCACAATTATTTTTCTTTGTTGTTGTTGTTGCCATCTGTCTCTCAACTGGTTTGATCTTGTCTTGCGCTAACCGATTCATCTGAAATAAATTACGCATATCCTTAAAATATGACCCAGCATCCTGGCTTTTCTTTCTGTAAGACTCTTCCACAAACTTCTTTCCTTACCCATAATTTAAAAAAACACGTTCATTTCATATTTTATCTATCCACTTAATTTTCAGCATCTTTCCGTAGCACCAGATTTCTAATGCTTCAACTTTTTTTTCTTTCTGGTATTCCTGAAGTCTATGCTTCACTACTATAAAGTGCTGTGCTCCACACACAGAGTTTTAAAAAGTCCTTTCTAAGTCCTAGATCAATATTTGAAACTGAAAGATTTCTCTTTTTTAAGAATGGACTTTTCACTAGTGTTATTCTGCTCTTAATTCCTGCATCGGCCTTCAGTTGTAATTTTCTTTCCTAAGTAACACAATTCCCTTACTTCTCCTATTCCATCCGACCCTATTTTTGTATTTAATCTACTATTATTGCTATCATTTCTGCTGCATTTCATAACTTTTTTTAAAAATTATGTTTAGTCCAAAGTCTTCCTTCAGTATTTTGTTCATGCTATTCAAGATCCTCAAATTGTTCTGCCAACGTAACAATGTCATCAGCACATTGCAGCATCCTCCTGATTCCTTCTCCTTGAACACGTATGTCATATTCAAAATTTTCCTTCACTTTCTTTATTGCTTCCTCTATATACAAGTTGATTGTTAATGCGGACAGACTACAACCTTATCTCATACCTTTTTCATTGATGCATATCTCTTTTGATTGTCTACTTTTATTATAGCCACTTGAGTCTTATATAGATTGTAAATTATTCTTCTATTTAGACCTGATTTCTATATATAAAAAAACTTTTTCTAAATCAACAATTGTCATATTTCTTGGCATCTTCAAACGATGATGTACTCTCCAACTTTGATACTTGTTTGTGAATAAGAATAGTTATAACCTGTGAATCAATACGTTTTAAAAAAAAATAACCTACATATTAGGGAAGGTATATACGTAGAATATGGGAAAATCCTACGACCTTATGTCTCACCTTGTATATTCCTAGCAACAGAAAAATATTCTTTGAGCATAAACAAATTATCATCGTAACACTGCGCTATTTTTTATTTTATATAAGTAAGTGCTATGTAATATCTTATCTCCTTGTAAGAAGAACGTATCAGTTTATTTCTTTACATCGCGTGAACAGGAACAATAGTTTTATCGTCGAAACAGACGAATTTGCGCTATTTTATAGATATATTTTTGCAGATACGAGCGGCATATTAGAACTTCTTAAATCCTGATAATAAGTGAGAATTTGACAATGTCGTAAATATTCGACCGACAGATGAAAGAAATGAATAATTGGTTTTCCTATTTCGTCCAAATGATATGAATTGTCCAAAAATGTTTCAACATAAGTCCAAGTTTTATAGCATAGCGAATATCTCTGTATTTGCACATAGACAATGTATTATGTATCGCTTCAGAAAGCTCTGATAACGAAATCAACTTAGCTTCATAATTCTAAGTATGGAAGTATATAACGTTTTAAATAAACGTTGTTAATGGCGTTGTTAGATTGTCAGTAGAATAGGAAGTACACACGTCGAATAATATAATAAACATATTATTTTTCATCCTATTTTAAATGAGTCTATTACTGGTTACATTTGAGCAATTAGAATTGCATAAACGTTAAATCTGTATACACAGAAGAAAAATTATTAACACTGTTATTTAAACCTTACTGACGAGTGAGCATAAATTTTAAGAAGGATCAAAAAATTGATAGAGTAAGTCAAGTTCCCGTAGGGACGGTTTCGTCATTCATAGTTTCTTTATAACTTCAAATATAAAAATTGTTTTTCAGTGCAATGTTAATTATAAAGTACTTCCTTCTTCGTCTTGGATTTAAAGTTTTTATAACTTTTAATGTATTCTTATTTTTTTAATAAAGAACTGCAAAAAATAGAATGTACTCTGCACAGCCAACGCCCGAATTTAGTCTGCGAGGTTTTATGCGACAAACTGAAATGAACGCAACTGAGTGCAAAAGAAGACAAACGCAATAGATATATTGTGTTGTCATGATCAGAACAATTAAATACTCAACTAGTTTTTGTCACAGTCACAGTCCACTAGAAGCTTGAAAATGGATTCATGAAGGATTTGCCAAAAGATGTCAAAAAACGATCTCTTTCTAAAAATTAAGTTTTAAAAATCAATGAAATTACCTCTCTACGCTGAAATTAGTAGCCAATTAACAGAAATTGAAAAACGGTTCAACAGTTCTCCACTACTACACTTTTGAAGCTTCTAAACAAAATCACCGTCAGAAAACAACTAATGGTGATGTAAATTTTCAGCTATTGAATAATGATTTCAATGAATTTCTCAGTGCAATCAAACTAGCGAGAATCATTACAAGATCACTAAACTGTGTATTAATTTCATCGTTTAAATGTCATAATTACATGTTAATGGGTTCTACTGAAACGAATTTCGTGTTCGTTAATAATATTTGGTTTGCAATTACAAATCAGAAACTACAAACACTGGTAAAATGACAGTCAAGCCTCGCACAGTTATGGTTACTAATTCTGATGTCCTTCAAAAATATGGATGCAGTGGCAAAAAACCAATGATTGACATATTTTCAGACACATTGACACTCGCTCAATAGTGTAACCTCTCAATTCTCAACAAATCTGTTGAAGTTAATACTATTCCCATCCATTAAGATGTAATGCATTCTATTTTTAAATTTTTTTTCAATAATATAGCATTAATATATGGCAAGGTAAATGCAAAATAAAAACTTTTGCTTGTTTTTCTGTGACTAAAAACTTTTTTACAAATAAGTACTTGCCGTTGAATTTCACCATATGATCGATATGCGATACAAATTCAAAAACTTGTAGATAACCGAATGCTAAGCTAGATCTGGTAACAAAAAATGGTATAAAAGTGACAACTTTTGCAGTCACTCACATCCTTATTTTCCAGTAAGAGAACTGAAAAATATGATACTCGTCTATTTTTTTTTTTTTTTTTGCTTATGGTTTTACGCCTCGTTGACATCGAGGTAATAAGAGGCGGGGAGGCACGGAGCGGGAAGCATTTCGGCCATGGCCTTTTGAATGAACCATCCCGGCATTCACTTGAGTAGTTTCATAAAACTAGGGAAAACCGAAATCTGCCTGGAAAAACATTGAAACTCGCGAATGCGAGGCCAGAGCGTTGCCATTCACCCAACACGCTCGTTTCAGACAGCTCTAATGAAGGATTATCACACGCTGAGGTATAAAACAAAGTCAACCCCTTTCAATTCTATATAACTTTCATTTAATGTAAAATAATAAACTTTTAAATACGATTCTCAGTTATGAGAGCGGTCAGGTTGCTCAGTTGTTCAAGTGGTATTTTTTTTCTAAATCCTGTGGGGCAGGAATTTTTAAGAGTTGCATATGATCAAATTAGCAACGTCAGGGTGTTTTGTGGTTCGGATATCACGTTAAACTGTAGGTCCAAGAGGAAAGGAACTAACCGCCCTACCTCTGACACAATAGCTTAGTATGCCTCCTTCGGAAGGATTCGACCAACCTTTGGGTTATGGATTAAGTTAATTAGTTTATCCAATTAATGGTCAGCGAAATTAATAACATGTGGATTATGTTTACTAGGTAGAGGCCTATAACGGACAGACAGCCAGCTGTGTAACTACATTTCCCTTCATTTACGGAAAATAGAAACTATAATTATCATATTTTTTAAAAAAATATCCTTTACATTTTCAGCAAGTTCAAAATAATTTTAAAAAATCTAATTAGTTTTGGTTTTACAGTTTTCTCTTAGACAGATGAATAAAGTTATATAAAAAAATATCGTTTTTAGTTCCAAACTTACTTATGAATAAATGGAAGTAGAAGCTTTTTAAGTGGATCTGTAGATTTTCCGTTGAGCTAATACTTTCTTGTAACAGCAGACGCTGGTAAATTGTATTATGACTTAATATCTGCATGTGCGAACAAATTACCCCTTGTCTTCCGGGACGTTTGTAGCTCGCTGGGAACCATTATTCGTAGCGCCGTGCTCCGTTGTCTGGTGGTTTACCGTCCGCGAGAGATTGTACAGGGAATTCGCCGCCTAGGGGTGGCTGTACTGTTTGAAGCTGAACAGACTGCAGGGAGGCTCTGCATGCAGTTCCGGCATTAATTAAACAACGCCAGCGCCACCACCTCGGCTACGACGCCCTGGATTAATATGTTTAACGCTTCCCAAAACATAAGCCAGGCGATATTCCGCCTGTTTGTGCGCTGTTTAATCTACAGCCCGGCAACGGGGCGAGGTAACCGTGGAATTCGGAGCGTCTGTATATTGTAAGACGGTTTCTTTAGTGGTCTAGCCACAAAGCAGGAAGCAAATAAGAGCATCTCTCATGCTAGCAGTAGTCCATTTCCTCAGTTTCGCAGCATCTTTTTGACATGCGATACGTAACGCAGCTACATATCTACGGACAAAATAGAAATCGCCATGTACGCTATCTCGAATTGGCTTATGGGCCGTTTTAGTTGAGGTTTAGGTTTTTTTTTTTAATCAAGTAGGCGAATTTTAGGATGTTTCGAGTTTACATACCCTGACACCGTGTTACACAAACAGAATAACAAAAACATCCAAGCACAAAACTTACCCAGCTGGAAGATAGATGGAAGCAAACCTTATCATCCATAATCTGAGCTCGTACTTCGCATCACAGAAGCTTAAGTCAAATATTGAACCAAAATATTAATAAAATATACAAAATATATGCAAAAATAATAAATAACAGGCTAAAAGTAATAGCAGATGCTCTCCTATCAGAAGAACAATGTGGGTTTAGGAAAGGAAGGTCCTGCATAGATAATATATTCTGCCTTAGACAACTACTGGAAAAGAGAAGAGAATTTAATTTAAAGACTTTCATTGCTTTTATAGACTATGAAAAAGCGTTCGATAAAGTAAATAGACAAAAACTATGGGAAATAATGCAAAGAAATGGATATCCACAGCATTTAATACAAGTTATTCAAGATATGTATAGAAGGACACAAATCGTCTTAGACCTAGGAAATAAACTTACAGAAGAAATAGCAATTAACCAAGGAGTGCGGCAAGGTTGTAGCCTGTCTCCAACACTTTTTAATATATATATACATGACTTAGTTAGGAAATGGAAAGAAAATGTCCATCCTGGTATAAAAATAAGCAACAACACTTACATAAATACTATGTTGTTTGCAGACGACCAATTTATCCTCCAGGAAAATGAAGATGGACTTCAAAAAGCAATTCATATACTAAACATTATCAGTAAAGATTACAATCTGCAGTTGTCTCGTGCAAATACGAAAGTTATGGCATGGCACGGCAAATACCCTATCAGAGTTAAAATAGTGGTAGACAATCAGCCAATAGAACAAGTCTCCAGCTTTACTTATCTCGGATGTGAATTAGCTTTTAATGAGGATAACGAGGTGAAGAAGAAACTTCACCGATTTCAGCATATGTGTGGAACAATTCGACGAACACTGAAAGGTAAAGCACGAGAGGAGACTCAACTCAAGTTTTATAAAACAATGGCCGTACCGACTCTGCTATATGGCAGCGAAACATGGGTAAATAAAACGCAATACAAAAGCAAAATTCAATCATCGGAAATTTTTAAGGTCAGTAAAAGGGTATTCCCTAAATGATAGGAGGAGGAACGAGGAAATAAGGGAACAACTGAATATCTCCCCGCTAAATGAAAGAATTACCCAAAAAAGGGATAACTGGAAGAACCACGTCCTACGTATGAGAAAGGACAGATTTCCTAAGCTTGCCCTGGAGTACCATCCCACAGGCAGAAGGGACATTGGAAGACCTAGGAAGAGATGGTCGGAAGAATGAGGTCGGAACAGGCTTTTGGCCTATCCATGAAGAGGAAGTAAGTAAGTAATATTAATAAGGAAAGATGTTTTCTTTTAGACGATCTGTGTGAGCTTGGCACTAATGTCTTTTACTCTTTTGCGTTAGTAAAAAGTTTATTTTCGAATCTAAACGTGAAACGTCCTGGAGTTTACCAGTGTGTTCAAGGAAAACTACTTGGAAAACTTGATGACTACCCGTAAATTTTCTAAGTAATAATTAGCTGTCTATTTAAAGAGCACAATTAAATACAGGTAGTACCTCGAACGTGGGGTCAACTTATTGAAAAGAAAGTACACCAGAATAGCCCAAACGACAATTCTTAAAAGTGGTGATGGTGATAACAACTATTACTGCGATGCATGCACCTGGAATGAACTACAAAGTGTAATAGGAATAAACCAATAATTTCATGTGGCACGAACCATTGGTACACTGAAATTTTATTACTATCACCAATAAAAATTCTAATAAAAAAGTAATTACTTTTTCCGCACCTTAACTTAACTTTTCGTTGCCTCAGGAGTTTTATTTAGGAATTAACATAAATTAATGATTTAAGGGGGTGATATGTCTAAAATCATGAGACTTATTATTTACGAATGTAAATAAGTATGTATTTCTAAATAGGCAATTT
The DNA here is from genome assembly GCA_031002005.1 of Vandiemenella viatica. Lineage (NCBI taxonomy): Eukaryota > Metazoa > Arthropoda > Insecta > Orthoptera > Morabidae > Vandiemenella > Vandiemenella viatica. The sequence continues at coordinate 197,844,169 of JARYHS010009186.1, forward strand.
CGTCGTGAGACAAATGCTCAACATCGTTCATTCAAATTTTTCCAGTTGTTTTCCGAACCGAATCTTCTAGATGAACGGTTAATGTATGTAATCGGAAGTACGAACGTTGGATCATCGGTGCGGTGATCCTTATTTCGCATTTTCATGGTTTTTAAAATCACTCAAGGTGAATTCGGAATAGTCCCTTCAAAAAGTAGAGGCCGATTTCCCTTCCAGTCCCTTCTTCCAATCTCCTCGCGGCTCTAATGAACTATACGACGATGATCTGTAAACACTAAGTAAAAATGAAAAGAAGTCTTTTGATGTGTAAATGTTTGCTTTCCCTTATGCTCGTTTACTCTTGTTATTTTCTTGTCTATCTTCTTGTCTCAATTGAAAACGTAATAATATGAACAACATGCATAACGCTAAGCAAAATTATGACAAAAACAGCGTTTGTGACCGACTGGAGGACAACGCTTCCAAGTTATATTTCCAGCAAGAAAAATATGAATCGGGTACAGTGTTTTTTCAGTCCTGAATTTGTCAATGTCATTCAGTATCTTGAAGTCAAGCTAGCCATTAAGTCGAGTTATTTAACAATACTTTCAAGAAAATTAACTGCAAAGTGTCATTAGAATTTATATCCGAGCACAGTAAGAATACAGTGTCCACCGATTTCTAAATTTACTTACTATAAATAAAAACATAAGAACACCTAATATTGGAGCAATGATAAAAAGAATATAGTTCCAGTTATTTTACGGGTGACTCATTAGTGAGAAAATAAAATTTTTCTACACAATGCAGAACTTATCAAATTTCAGCCATCTTCGAAATTAATATTGTAGGATTAGAAGTTTGGGCAGTCTGAAGCAGAGTTCCTGGGGGGTAGGCTACTCCGCTCGACAACTTTCTGCGAGTCGCTGTAGAATTAGTTCAAAATACTGCCAAGGGCAGCAACAAATATTAATGTATCGTCGCTCTTGGCAGTAGAGGAAACTCCTAAAACATTTTCTATATTCATAAGTTATTAAAAAGAAATGGGCGAACGAGTTGCAAGATGCACTGCTTACTTATGGTTATATTCGAGGAAATGTATCTTACTACGACAGTCTTTGTGTAATACAATTATCCCAACCTTCTACACACATTTCATCGTTGTATTTCATTTGCCAACCAACCTGCATTAACTTACATCAGCTCCTCTCAAATTATTTTGTATTTCAATATAGTATTGCAAGCAGCGGAAAAAGCCTTTTGTAAAAAGTGAAACAATGTCAGAAATGTTACTCTCCAACCGAGAAATAAATTATATATACGGCACAGTAATTCACGGATGGTATGACCTCAAATTAGATAAGTAAGACGGTGAAGAACGAAATAACGAAGTTAGCACAAGCTAGAATTTAAATGTGAAGAAAGAAGTTAATGTTAGTGAATTAAAAGCAAGATGTTCTAAGATATGCGGGATTAGGTGAAACTCATATTGAAAGGAAGAAACGTAGAGCACAACGATGTTTAGGTTACATGAAGTACATAAAGAGATGACCCAAAACATATAGAGATGTTAAGAATTGAATGAAACCAAAGTACAAACCGATTGACTTCAATGAAAATAGACGAAGACCCTAGAGCTACAGTCTGAATGCAGTACGGATTTATGGGCGACTATTTCTCTTCAAGAATACATTGCAACTGATTCCTTCAAGATCTAATATGGTTTCTTGGGATACCATCATAAGTTATGACGCAGATTCCACGCGATAACCCAGCATTTTGTCTGAGGGCGTAAAGGAGAGGCACAACTAGATCCTCATGACTTCTGTCCTAGCTGGCTTAAAGTAATAATTTGAGAAAAACTTTGTCATGTTTCGCCTCGGAGAAACTGATTCCAAGAACGTAACATATAACATCAGTCAGCACAAATTTTACATAGTGAAAATTAACAGCTGTTTTCGACTACCTGAAGAAAAATATTTTAATTAACCATAAAGAGAAGACAGAATAGCAGGAGCGTCTTTATTTTAGGCTCAAAAAATAATTTATTACATTTAAATAATTACTATTAATATTTACAATCATTTCAATAAATCTTTGAAATTAATAAATATTAATAAGAAAATTAACATTAATGATTATTTGACTTGTTTCTCAGTAATTAGCGAAAATCCTGATGTTTTGGCGAGATACTATGTACTTATTCGTTGGCACGCCCGTACAGTGATCAGGTTATTTCCATTCTAAAAACCGAGCGGGGCGGTGTAACGGTTAGCGTTCTCGCCTCGCATTCGGGAGGACGGCGGTTCGACTCCCCGTCCGGGCATCCAGATTTGGGTTTTCCATGGTTTCCCAAATCACTCCAGGCAAATGCCGGGATGCTTCCTTCAAAAGGCCATGGCCGAATTCCTTCCCATTACTTACCCTCATCCTTGCCCCCCATCCTTTCCCGTCTCTAAAGACCTCGCTGTTGAGAGACGTAAAGCAGTTTAAAAAAATCCATTCTAAAATGCTGAAAAAACAACGTACGAGAAGATCACGAGCACATCCTGCCGGACTGGTTTGCATGCATGCAGCAACTCGTTAGACTGCATATCTCGTTTTTTTTTTTGCTATGCTTTTTTTTTTGCTTATGGCTTTACGCCTCATCGACCTCGAGGTCATTAGAGGTGGGATGGAATTGGGTATCAAGGAACAGGAAGGAATTCGGCCATGGAAATTTTTAAGGAAGCATCCCGGCATTCACCTGGAGTATTTGGGGAAACCATGGGAAACCCAAATCTGGATGCCCGGACCGGGATTTGAACCGCTGTCCTCTCGAATGCGAGGGCCAGAGCGTTAACCGCTCACCCACCACGGTCGGTTTTTTGCCAAGGAAATTACTAACAGTCTTTGGGGCTAACTTTAAAGATTTTGTTTCTCAATAGTTGGGTTATGCTAGTTTAAGTTACTTTTTCATTTTGATTCGGCAAATCTCTCCTGGTTGCTAAACCTTGGGCAGAGATCTGACACCCACAATATTACATCCTTAATAAAACCAACGGCTAACTATGTCATGATGGTCGCGAAGCTTCTCTATAGACGGTACCAGAAAAAGAAGAAGACATGTTTAGAAACTAAATTCCATAACACTTTCATGAAAGGGAATCGTCATATCTTACGATGACTACTAATTCGCTCACGCGAAACGAACACAATAAAATTAGAAGCAAATGGAGGTACTGCGACTTCACTGAAAACATCTCAATCTTATGTCAGTTTTATTACATGTAAATGTAACATTCGTTTTGACCCCAGTGTCAGTTAATATAAGTTTCAACGGTTGCTCATATATAATCAGTTAGACAGACATAAGGCAACTCTATTCTCTCCCTGGATTGGTTGATGTTATAAAGTAATCCGTCGGCAGGACATTACGCTCGAAACAGTGACCAAGCAGGTAACAACATTTGTTGAAAAGTGTATGATTTCCAACCATGCATTGCACGTCCTGTTAAAGCATAAGAGCATGTACTTAGTTGTTCTGCTTTAGTCAGATCCATCGAGCATTGTATGAAATTGGTGTTACATTGCTTGAGCGAGAGCCCTCTGATCTTGCAGGGACTCAAAATATTCCTTTCTGATGACCAGCGAGCAGGTTGGTCCCCCGAGGATGAAGCTCGTGAAGTCGTAAAACTCGGCGCACCAACTTTCTGGCGCACACAAATCGCGCCCTCACTTTGTCTCCAACATCTCTGTCGCGCTTTTGTGTTGAAAGCTGAGCCATAACCTCGACAAGTTTTCTCCAAATCGCAGACAGAGTTATCAAGTTTCGAAAGAGATCACTCATATTCCACTCGACATCGAGCTGTCGCTGTTGCTATGAAGGCTTCAATAAGTGGAGTTCTCTACAGATTAATTATGAGTTCTGAGGTTGGAATCTTCATGTATTAAGGTGAGTATATTTCGCTCACGAGAAACGTACGCGATAAAATTAGAAGCAAATGAAGATGCTACGACTATCCTGAAAACATATCAGTGTTATTTCAGTTTTATTACATGTAAATGGAACACTCGTTTCAACCCTGGTGTGAGTGAGTTAATTTCAGTATCAATGGTTAAAACGCTATACTTGGTTTGGAGAAGATCCTTAGGTTTATTTTTAATTCGAAAAAATTCTGCCTCGTATATTTTACACTGAAACAAGTAACCTTCCTCGCCGCTGTAACATCTGCACAACAACTTTTTAAAGCTGTATACTACAAGAAAATCACTAAACAATTCTTCTGTTTTGTTATTCCCATCATAATAAAGATTAACTTCGATATGGAACTTCAAATCCTGCTGTTGCGAAATATTTTACTAAATAAAACTGAAAAATTATTACCTGTAAATTGATCATTATGATGAACTACAAATAATAAGTTGAGCCACAAATGCCACTTTAATCTCAGATAAGTCAGTTACAATCATAAATCAACAACAGGAATGCAAACCCTCTGTGAATTTATGAAAACGCCATGAAGTTTTACAGAGACAGCTCTATGTTTTTGTAAGTGCAAAGTCTTTTCTGTTATTTATATTTAATTTCGTATTATGGTCAGAGTTAAGCGCGAATAGATGGAAATAAAGCCTCTTGTCGTCGGTATTCGAGCCATGGACCTCCAACTCCAATGGTGAGTGTATTGTCCACGGAGCTACCAATTCGCTCATGACATGCACATAGTAAGAAGTACCTGTAAAATTATAAACGAGCTGGAAAGGAAATCATTGCAGGACAAGAGAAAGGTGAAGAGAATCATGGAAGTGTACAAGGCATATATTGGCGATGAGGCGTGGAAAGATATTTGTGGAAGATTTAGGGGAGATGCATGGAAGGGAAAAGATGATCATGACCACAAATTGCCACTCGATTTCAGGCATAAGGATGTGGGAAGATTTTATTTCGTAGGTAAGAGGGTCAGGGGTTAGAATAAGTTAGCAAGAGCAACGATGAATAATTTACTAAAAATGCTAAAAGAATTAAAATTTGAAACTAGTAGAGGGAAAAATGTAGGTGGGAAAAGGAAAGGGGAAAAATGGGTTTGTAGGGAAATTGGCACCGGAGCAAGTGTTCCAACGCAATTAAATTAAATTAAATTATCAGTAAACTAGAAATTTTCCGCCAGCCTCAGCAGCATGGATCTAGAGGTACGCGCACGGCATGGTAGATGTTTGGGTTTTCAGGCCATAGTATTAGTGGATACTGTGGTGATGTTCAAATACAGCCTCGACTAGAATTATTTTCAGACGTAAAGAAAAAGACGTCAATTTCGTGGAGTGGTGCCCAGCATTTGTCCGCGAACGACGTAAATCTTTCTCTAACATGTACTATATTGCTCTGTTTGTGAAATAGTGTCATTTTTAAGCGAGCATTTTCGACTGTCTTCGCAGGAGTTAGGTTCCTGTCACAAAAATTATGACAATATTCGTATACACTACACAAAAACATCAGTGACTATGTTTACAGAATCCAAGGATGAATTCCCGAAGTCCATTACCACGAAAAACCAATGTTTAACCTAATGACTTTTGAAACAAATTAATTTTTTATTTCACAAAACAAACTTGCTTAATCTTCTTTAAAGAAGATTACGCTTATTGGAATGAAAACGTTTGATGTTGTGTATAACCACTGAATTCTACTAAGCATCTTTTGTATCTTGGTTGCAGAATGCAACCTTGACGAATCTTTGGTGGATATCTTGTGAGCTTCAGAACGGATTAACTTTCTTTGCTCCGATGACGGATCACGTAGAATCTTCAGACATACCGAAGATTTTGAGTTAAATCCCAATCTTTCGGAACGTGTAAACCCCATCAACGTATTTTCTATATTTCTTGCGCGATACCATACACAAGATATCAAACAGAGCAAAACCAATATAAATATATATATATATATATATATATAGAGAGAGAGAGAGAGAGAGAGAGAGATCAGTCAACCAACCGTCACTACTGTTTTTTGTTTTTTTGTGGTTTTTGTGTTTTTTTTGTTTTTTTTTTTGTGTTTGTTGATGTTTTTTCAAAATTTCTGTTATTGGTCGCCGTAACCGTGTCTCTACGGCAGTCATTCTGTGTTAATTTGGTGATATGAGATGCAGAGTAAAGACAACACGAATTAGACTCATCAGTTGAAACCAGCCGTGCTCTGTCCTGTTGCTCGTGTTGTGTCTGCAGCTGTCGGGGACAGATGTCCGTGTGGCCGTAGTAATTGCAGCGCCTATCTCACAGCCACTGTGTCGCCCGGGGCGCCGCTCGACCGACACCAATTGGCACCGCAGCCTCACAGTGTCGGCAGACAAGCTGCGGCACTCTTAATGGACTGCGACGAGGCGACGAGTGTACGAGAACACAGCAAATAATGCACGAAGGAGAGGAGATTACGCACGAGTGATAGCGAATTATAGAAAAACTATAAAAACACATAAATATTGCTTCCGCATCTAAAGTCAAGCACAGATTAAAACACAGTTGTCATACCTGACTCTACGTATGCATCAGAGGCTAAAATTTTAGGTCATTCTAACATTAAAGAAATTGAAAAGCAAGATTGCAAAATTCTTCGGAGAATATTCGGCCAAACACAAGAACGTGGATGGAGAACGAACTGCAGACCTTCACAGTCTCACAGACAGTTTCACCAACACTGTACGCAGGAGGCAACTGAAATGTTTTGGACGTATTTTTAAGGTGCCTAATAATGGACTCTCGAAAAGATTATTTAGCAATAATAAATTCCAAAATTATGAGGATAGAGGGGATTGAGGAACTGGGGGGAGGAGGGGGGAGAAGGGGGGACGATCTCAGTAAGTTCGAAATCGCGCAGGACGTCATGAAAAATGACGAAGTTTTCAGAACCTCAGTAAATGGTGAAATGTGGTGAAATCTAGAAAAGTGGTCAGAAGAACGGAAGAAGCAACATAGTGAGTTCATGAAGCGGTTTCGGAAGAAGAGGAAGGCCAAAAGTCATCCAGTTAAAAAATTTCATCTCGCTCGAGGAATAGTCCCAACGTAGAAACAAGATGAATAATGAGGAAATAAGGATTAGACCAATAAGACACTTACCAAATGTAAAAATGTTTCATTACCCTTGTTACAGTCACAGTTATGCTGATACGAAGAAGGCTTGCAACATGAGTAAGAGATCACAGAGCCTGCAGGTCGATAAGAAACATATCTTAGACTCGCATTTCGTGATATTGCGCATTAGGAAAATATAGATGTTTATAATTGTAGATTAGAAATTAAATAATCCAATTCTAGTTACTAAAATGGTGACTAGTGGGAAGAAAGTTAACGTAGCACAAATGTGATTGGTCAAAGAACCTTTCAAAAATGATTGTATCTTTAAAAGCTCCAATTAGTGTAGAGAAGTAACAAACTTTCTATCCGCAACGAAAAATGATTATCGTATTAGAACGTATTAGAATTCGTTTACATAGATTCCACGAATCGTAACCACTAAAGTTGCTTAATGTAGGCTTATTTTGAATTTTAAAATGACCTAAAAAGTCACATAACCAATAATATTTGCACTTAATAATGACTTCGTAATATTAACTGGGAACCTTCTTATCCCAGTTACACATTAACTAACAACTCTGTTAGCCCTTATTTAGGTCAGACTATGAATCCATTATCGATTGCGGTATTATTTAAAATCCTGACTATCTTTAGAACGTTTATGAAATCAAACATAAAATCAATGTATTAAATTCTTTAGTGCTTCTGACATCAGACAGTGGAACATGATATTGAATTTTTTGCTTAATTTGTCTTAGCGAAAATTGGTATAGGAGGAAATGTTTCCTTCAGTTATTGACTCCACGACTTTTTCTTACTGTCCCAGTGTTGCTACTAATTTTAATTACTCCAATACACAGTCAGGTTCTACCTTAGTTTGTACTGGCCTCCCAATTAAGGTGGTCTTTTGCCTATGAAGGATGTAGAAAAATTCATGCAAATTTGATTTTTTACGACCTAAACTTTTGACATGATCTTCGAAAGGAAATACATCCATTTCGAACCTCAATTGATTTTAATTAATTGCTGATTCAGCAATTTTTGTTTTCCGTTATAGGCTATATAAATTATTACAAACTTTGAGATTTTGATCACTTAATAATGGGACAAATAACGGTATTTCATGGAACATTTCCAAATACGCTTACAATGAGATGTCTACTGAACGTATTAAGTCAATTAAAGAAAATGAAGTTCATAACCTGATTTGTAAATCGTTATATGGTCAAAAAAGTCCTTCTGAGCATGAATACAGATATAGGGTGGCAGTTTCTTTGTTCCATATGTGTTTTTTTTCATGTGTAACTGCCTAGATTAAAGATCGTAAAGGGGTCCATACAGATTATTGTTTCTGAAACACATCGAACAGGTCGACTAGATCCACTTTTCCATCCAAATACGAGTTACCGTCAACAGGCTCTTCGGAAGGATACTGCAATGAGAAAATTAAGATCGTTTTGTCATTATTTCACTTGTGTAGCTGCGACTACCCAGACGTAATCTAATTACTTTCTCATTTTCAAAACTACAGATTTTCCCAACTATGAAAAACGTCGCACTAAATTCCTAAATTCTGGCACAGAACTTTTCATCAAACGCATTTTCACTCGTTTTGATTCCTAATTATTTTAAAACCGTTTTGGGAGTACAGACGGGCGGCAACTGCGGTACGTCAAGTTGCCAGCGAGCGGCTCTGAATTATTGAGAGCTGTCGGGGAGTCAAACTGGACGCTGCAGAGCGGAATTATTCAGTGCGATGCGTGACAGGGGCCAGTACAGGCTGCCCTGCAAAGCATCCTGACGGGTCTGCCGCATTACTCCGGGCGGAGAAAGACGCTCTCACCTGCACAAAGAGACACAAGATACAACTGTTAATTTTAATTCGATTTTCAGGCCATAGGTTAACAGACATCGTTTCATGATAATTCTTGTTTTATACACTTTTTAAAAAGAATTATAACCCCCGCAGTAACTTTATTATCCAGTTCATGTCCTCGGTAAAATAGTATTTCATCAGGTATTTCTCGATCTTTCTACTAGGATCAACAATGCCGATAACACGAAACATCATACAATATGTGATTCACAATGTATTTTTGTTAAAAGCTTAGCTTCTATTGGAAGTTATGAGACAAGGGGCTTGCCTCCCATGATATATGTTACTCTAATTTTTAGTAAGTGTATAGGTTGGCAAGACGCATCATAAAGGAAAAGAGGTGGAGCATCTTTGGAACAATGGAGGATTAGAACCCTAAGAGAGTTAATTATAGCAAGCAGGGTGTGAAAAATAGCAGAAGTAACCTTTGAATTTAATTAGTTAAGGAAACTGAAATGTTATTAAAGAGAAGTTCAAAGGTTAATTAATCAAATTATAAAACAGTAAAAGAAAACTGAAATAACTCCAGTGAGATTTTCTTATATTTTTTGAAAGCCGATCGAGATAAACAAATAATTCTTACAAAGTGCTTGGCCATAATTTATACTACAGAACAGCTGTTTAATTTGTAACATAAAATTGCTTCTAAGTGTTCATTCCAGTATTAAAGATTTGTTATCCATCATTCTTGTTTTATTGTCAGTGCCAAATTGAATTTTTACGTGACGAAATCTTCTATACGTCTCTTTCTCATAAGTAAATTTGTTCGTATCCCTTAATCATAGCGTACATAATTTGCACCTTATTGTAAATGCATTAGCAGAGTGGGTCACTTATAAACTTGGAATTTAACCACGATATAGGAAGATTCACCAATAAACTGTTCCGAGACTGTTTTAGTTGAATTCAGGAAAGTTAGTTCCTATGTATGGTTTACAGTACTTAATGATCACTCGGAATACTCTTCAAACTACTGCTAAAACTAAAAGCCTTGTTTTCACAGTCACATAATACCTTATGATTTCGCGAAAGAAACATTTTTTGTTATAAATATTGACTGAATACTTATATTTTTTCTTTATGGTTTTACGCCTCGTCGACGTCGAGTTCATTAGAGGCGGGATGGAACTGGGGACAAAGAACGGGAAGGAATTTGGCAATGGCCTTTTTAAGAAAGCATCCCGCCATTCGCCTGGAGGGATTTGGGATAATCTGAAAGCCCGCACTGGGATTCGTACCGGCGTCCTCCCGAATGGGAGGCCAGAGCGTTAACCACTCACCCGCCACGCTCGGTGAATACTTATAAATTGTCATTATTTCTGTATATTCATCGTTAGGTACTGTTGGATATTTATTTATAATAAGTAAATTATCCCGTGGCATAAGACCGAAAGTCTTGCGAACACTGCTCGAGACAGATAACCAAGGTGCATACCACTTTATCAGGAATACGATATCAGAGGTTGATATTTCTAGATCCTGGTCACTTGTTTTTGAAGATGCGGAGGCATTAATTCTGCCGTAGAATTTCACGTATCATTTTATGTATCTTGAGAAAAATTTTCCCATCGATTCATAGGTATATACTAATCACAGTCCTTTCCTCCCATGTTTATCCTAGTTTACATATATCCCAATTATACCTCCAAGGTTTTAATCCTTGTTATTGAGTGTGAAAAGTCTTCCTGACACAGAACCGTAAAAACAGATATCAACAAACTATATTGTAACACAATATACAACACATACGCTACGATAGAAATTTTGAAATACTTGTTTTCAGTCACAACTTACACATTTTTCGTATCGATTATGATCTATAGTGATTATTTAAAACAATGGCAGTAAAAGGGGAACTTTATGGACAAAATTAAGGATTTTTTAGCTGTCTCAGTTTCTCGACGTTTCTGAATACGATAAATGACTTTATTTACAACTTTTTAAAATTATTGTTCATTATAAACCAAAATTTTTTTTGAAGGTAATGAACATGATTCATTTTAAAAGAGAGTTTCACTGTACGCATTAAAGGATTTCTATTGATGAAAAAATAATCATGAAAGGGGAGAGAGGAGGTAGAAGGTTGCCTGAATAATTGAGAAGACACACAAACCGAAGGGGGATAACTCCTCTGCCAACCTTTCCTCTAAAACAACTGATTAAAAAATCATTTAGAAATCCCTTTAGCCTTGCAACAGTATTTTCCAAAGTCCATATTAGAAATTAAACCTATATGTTCTTCAAAATATGTTCGAAAAGTTGTAATGTAGTGGTTTTGTATAAAAACGCAATTATCTTCGAAGGTTAATAGTTTCCTAATTGCATAACACATTTGTCTGAGTTACTATATTTTCACTTATATTACAGTCCATTTTTATTTCACCAGCCATGTTCGAATAGTGGAACTTGCAGAAGCAGTATACCAAAATTTTTCTAGAAACGCTTATTAGAACAAATACTTTGACATGAAATTACCGTACTAGCTTGCAGAATTTAATAAAAATCGTTTCAAAACCATTCTATTCCTTCGTCAACAAGTACAAATCGTTTTCAGGTAAACAGTTTATTCAGAGTCACTTAATCTGGTTTTTATCATTACGTTTGGCAAAATTGGATCAGAAAACAGTATCACTGATTCAATCCTACATCTTATACTCTTTTTCTGGTTAAACTGGAATAACAAGCAATCCTGGATTTCACATCAAATGATTTAGGGAAACCACAAAAATTTCAGATCAGTATTGACGGATCTGACTAAAACCCGCGTACTCCTGAATGGGAAGCCAGAGCGTTACCGCGCACTTGCCACGCTCTTTAGACTTACAATTAAAATTTCAAGGTATGTATTCTTAACTTTTACACGCATGAAAAATCTCAAGGTATGAAATTCAAGTAGATGGTTGTAATTGTTTATAACATGCTCAAAAATTTGTCTTTTAATTTGCAAAATTTTCAACGTTATAAATATCAGCATATTGTTTTCATTAAGCTGTATTGTATGGAACGCAGAATCAAATATTAGATGGACGGTAATCATGTTTTAAAATATTAAAAGTAATATTCATGTTAGTAAAATAATACACCCCTCAAAAATGAGGAAGCTTTGATCACATCATTAAGAAACCGTTAAGGTGGTTGATTTACTATCGTCGCTATCTCATTCCAACATAAATAACGCAGAATTGTTGACATCCACTATAGTTTTTGTGATCTGTGCTCACCGACACAATCAATTCGTTTAATGGATGCCGCACGCTGGCGAACCCTCTTTGACCAGCTCCCATTGTCAGTTCTTCATCGCTTTCAAAACGCTCGTTTTACTGAGAGTCCTGAGCACAGTAATAAAATTCATTGAGAGAGGAAAACAAATACCGAATAGGTGATTTAGTGTCCAATTTAAGGGTATTGTTCACAGTGATTGGTTTCCTGTGTCCTCCTGTCCGCCGTGAATTCCGCTCTCTCATCTTCGAAAAGAGCTTTATTCCATTTTACTACGTGTATGATGGATGAGAGATCATTTCATTATTTTATTGAATGTATCTATAAATATTTAAATTTAGCGAACTGAAATATTAACAAAAGACAAAAATAAATTTTAAATTATCTGAAATTGTTAAATTAATAAACCTTTGCTGCATTAATGAGGTATTAACAGTTCTCATAATTCTGAGCCAAGTTCTCCGTCTTGTTGAATACCCTCCAGTAATAATCATTCGATGAACTGATACCAGAAGAGTACTAAATAGGTCTCCTCAAATATTTGCTATACAGAAATTTTATTCTTTTACTGCCTTTCTTGTTTCCTATAGCACCAGACATAATTTCTAAAAGAGTTCTCTATTAACAGTGTACCTAACATCGAAGAAAACAGTTTTAACATCACCCACGTGAATAGTAAGTATTTACTTGCAGTATACCAAAAACAGTTACAAAATTGTAAATCAACTAAACTTTCTAATTTTTTTCGGAATGATACACGGCTCCATTTGGTGTTCTTAAGTGGCCTTGGGAACTGTTTGAGGCTCGGCTTAATTCATTACCTTTCTTTTTTAAACGGAATTCGGCCTTATAGAAATTCAGTTAACAACTGTGTTTCTTTCTACTGTCCTCAATTATATTAGACTATTCTGGTGTTATTGCTTTTCACAAATGAAAGGACAACACAGTAATGACACATCCTTTAATTAAAACTACCCATGTCTTGTGCTGGACACAAACCAGCGACCACCAGAACACGAAACAATGTCTCTAGGCCAACGTAATCGAAGACGGCAAATTCATTACCTCAATACTTCCTAGTAACGCATCATTTTATCCTGCGTTAAATCAACAAAGGTAATCGTAATATCCAATTTCAGTCAGTGTATATGTTCCGCTTTGTAACAACCATCATGTATTTAGCATTATATTTAAGTTCTTGCTATGATTATGGTCTTGAGATGGCTTTTTTGCTTCGAAGCAATTAAAAGGCATGCGATATACTCGGCAAAAAAAAATCTTACGCTTATCGAACCCTTAAGTCGTACTAAAATAACGTTTGTAACAGTGCATTTCAACATTAAGGACTAATGCTCTAAGGTACAAGGCAACATCCTTTACAAAGTTTGTCCTTAGTTAAACCTTGAAAATAAGAACGACATATAACAAAACTGTTGAATTATTTTCAGTATTCATGCCTACAAAAAATTAAAAACTTTGTGTAAAAATTTTTCTGATTCACAAAGGACTCAGTTTGTGTATAAGATGGCATGTTTATAAAAAAATTCCATTTTGAGACTTTTAAATAACATTAACCACATATCTGGAATATTTTTTTAAAAGAAATGATAATTATCACTGAAAAAATGCAGAAAAATTAAATCCAAAAATATTATTTTTAAAAAGGTTTTTCTCTCTTTTTGAAGAACTAAATCAAATAATATTTCTATTAAACATCGAAGACTTGCGTAATTTTGTTTATCTTAATTTGTAAATAATTTATTGAATTAATTTCTTTAGAGATTCACAAAAATTAGATTACTGAAAATATGAAGTCAATTTTATGAGAACGATTCGTAAATATTAGACCACTTCATGAAATGTGTAACTAAACAGAGAATAGTAACATTTATATTTTGAAGATTTACTAACTTTTATTCCGAATTCTTTAACCATAGTATGGTAGTACTCTACTTTATAACACTGGACAGGAATATGACAGGGTCGGTACTGACAGCTCCTATGTAGTGATTGGAAGGAATGTGAATACAATGAACGAGATATTATTTTATACATCTGAAGCTATACTAATAAACAAGCGTAGCGAGAAATAAGGTGTGACTGTAGTTGATATGCATGTTAAGAAGGATTATTATTTCTTACTGCTCAGTCCTGTTGCTATCAGCATTTAGTTGCTTGAAATAACAACTCCCACGAATCACATTCCACTTACGTTTATTTTACCCTGCGCTCTATAATAACACCACACAACAATGCATCGTCTGGATCCAGGGATACTAAGTACAAACATACACAAATGTTCCAGCGATTAAGCTCACACACTTCCTAAAGCTACTGACTGACAACATAACTCTGCTCGCCATATCTGCGCGCTTAAATAGACTAGAAACATCCAAAATAATTCAAAGAATTCCGACCAATGTTTCTCGGATTCTAACAATACTTTAACAATTAAACCCATACAAAAATAATTAAAAATCGTACAAAATCACTCACAATCATTAGAAAATATCTTGAGATGAAAGTTAATACTGTTTAAATGCAGTTGCAAACAAAATTATCAACATAAACCAGTCCAAACCGTTCCAAATTGTCCTCCAAACATTGTAGCTGATTTCAATACATACAATTACAAACTTTTAACTAATGTTTCCTACATAATACTATCCTTTATCGTATTGTACTTCAAGTACACAGATTTTGTCCATAAAATAAGGTTCATTTCATGACGCCTACACACAAATCACAAGTTATCACAAGAAAAATATCCAAATCCACAATGAATCAGCTCCCATCTTGCTATACGTAATTCGTAAGTTCAAATTTCCTGAAAAGGCTGGGTCTGAGGGATGCTATAGTATGACTGAGAAACTAATAAAATATTATGTTTTCGTTGAGATACACTTGTTTAGAATTATGAGCCGATTTGTGCATTAACTACGTTTCTCCTTCTTCTTCCGCCGCATGTTTGCTGGAAGAGATGCGAGCGATGCCGCAACGCGACCGCAGTGACGCAGTGTGGGACACCTGTTGTGGTCCCCTCCACTCAACTCTCACCGCGGAGAGTGACAATGTTTCTCGCAGTGACACGTTGCAAGTTTCCTGATAAATAACTGCATTACATAAATTACATACATTACCGACTCTTATGTAGTGAATTCGCACTACTACTTGATATTTGGGAGGGCGCGGGTTAAATCTCGCTGGGCCATCTTGACTGCGGTTTTCCGTGGTTTTCTGCAGTCAATTTAGGCGAATGCTGGGATGGTACCCTGCAAGGCCACGGTCGACCTTCCATCCCCCTTCCCTCCCCGTAGATTAGCAGGCTGATAAGAGTCTTCGTGACTCTCCAGCAGCCCGCCTCCCAGCTGAAGGCTGGGAGGAATGAAATTGTTTAAAAAAAAAAAAAAAAAAATCACACACATTTTATACAGCTCATTCCTTAGTCCAAGTCCTAGTCAGGCTGTTCGTCACTGTAATCTATACTCTTACTTATGCGGGCAATATCGATTGCGTGATTTGATCTCGAAATTTGGTGCCTTTGGAATAAGGTCGCCCTTTTTTAGTTACTTTCAATCTTCGAAGGATTTTCTTACTTTTTCGCTCTAGCCTATCGTTTGTTACGGGCTTGCCTCCCGTGAAATATATTATTATAATTTTTAATAATTAGGTTGGCAAGACACTTGAAAAAGGAAGAGAGGAGGAACATCTTTGAAACAACGGAGGAACAGAACGGAGAAGTTCATTATAGGAATCAGGGCTTGAAAAATAGCAGAAGTAATCATTAAATTTAATGTAATATGGAAACTGTTATCAATGTGAAGTTTTAAGGTTAATGAATCAAAATGTAAATCTGTCTACAGTTAAAGAAAACTGAAATAACTCCAGTGAGATTTTCGGATATTTTGTGGAAGCTGTTTGAGATAAACAAATATTTCTTACACGTTCGAGAGGATATATTTTATTGCTTGAATACCGTACGGTCAGAAGGGTTTACATGCAACAAATAACAGGCGATCCTGAACTCACTCGATTATGATTTAGGGAAGCAACAAATAATTCCATCCTCGGGAAACATAGTGATCGATTTTAGCTAGTATCCGCAAATACTCATCTTAACCGTATTTACCAGTCAGGGAACCTGGCCGCTTGCTTAACGCTTAAAGTCAATATCCGCAGTCGGCCTTGGTAGCGTAGGGGCTTAAGCACTGGCCAAAGGTAGCCGGTTCGAGTCCGGCCGAGGACATGGGCGTTTAAGAGTTGTGTGTGTGTTAATGCCATTTCCGTCGTGTGTTGTCCATACTTAGAAGCTACAATATATACTGGAGAAACTAATTCACTGGAATAGTTGTGATAATCACATTGAGCTGGGTGTATGGCCTTACTTGTCGAATGTTATTAAAAAAAAAAGTCTGCATCCGTATCTCACTTGTAACTGCAGTCGTTGCAATAAACTGAGACTTTTAGAAGATTTAAAATTTAATTAAAGTAGAGCAGTAGCAAAACTCCGTTTGACTCCTCCGATCCTATACAAACAGAACAACACTTGGACATGGAGGAAAGGACTTTGACTCTCTATTACTCTTGTATAGTTTTTGAGCCTGCCTCGTGGAGTACGAGTAATAACACTTTTTTAGGTAAGGTATATCTGATAGAGTAACGAGAAGTTGTGTACACGGGGGGGTTAGTTACTAAACCAATCAGCACTCGTTACTATCGTACCGTTACGTTACTCGTTACATCTGATACAATCGAGCACTAGCATGAAGTATCACATCACGTACTAGATGACTTCGTTAGTACTTCGTAAAGTAAATTACTCGTTTAGATAAGTCAGTTTAGGTAAATTGTTTGATTGGATAAAACATAAACTATTATTACTGAATTTACAATTGATTTACTGCACTGAATATTATTACGTATATAATAATACTTAATGTCACAATCACACCCCACTTAAATCAACTAATTTCACAAACACCTGTTCATTCAATCGCTGGGCGATCCGTTCCAGCTCCCGCATTATGCGTCCTATCCGATTTTTTTTTTTTTTTTTTTTTTAAATCAAATCGAACTGAATACGACAAATGCGAGTAACAAAATGAATTTGTGACTAACGTTTCGTTACTTCGAGTCAGGAGATGTACTCGCCACTTAACGAATACATTCGGTTTGCTACAGCTCTAATATCTGACTGTACCCGCACAATCATTTTCTTGGCTTACGCACGGATGGAAAGATAAAAAAAAAGTTTATGCGGTTGTATCAAATTTAAGTTGGAATAGAAAAATGGCGGCGTAATTCATACATATTATTCGATTACAAATCTCCAACTATGTTTTCGTGTGGATTTTCTTTTGTATGAGATATGATGATATCTTTCTATATTTACGGAGTAACCTTGATACGGCATGGCGAAGTCTCCACTTTGCCGGCAGGGTCTTGTTACTGTTTACAGTTTCAGGCAGCTACATTCCGATCCGAAATTCGTTGACTACCTCTCCGGTATTCGCTTTCACAATGTCGGGGTCGGACGGAGGAGTGTGAGAGCTTCGAGTTTGGACGTTACTCTGAATGGGGGATTGGCAAACTTTGTGCAATGCGCGACCGTCCGTCGGCAACTTGGACGAGAACCCCTCTGACGGAATGGAGGTAATTTCAGAATTACTTCAGCGCTCTCAAGCTCGGCGGGTTACTTCGCGGTACGGTAACCTAAATGGATATTACTGTCCGCATAAGAAAAAGTTGTTCTGCATAAAATTATGGATCCCAAAAATTACCTACCTTTCGTTTTTCATGACATGATTAAAATATTGTATAAGGTTGTGGTTCCACGTTTAAACTATAATTGATCATTTTCAATGCTTAATTTATTATGTCTTCGTATATTTTGTTACGTCCACCTTTTCTTAGGTCGACCAATCACCCTTCTTAAATTTTTTTGACTTGAAATTTAGCAACGCCTTTCATGGTCTGGTGTCTTCCATAAGTGTTACACGTCCATCCATTACTTCCGATATCTAATTATATAGTCAGTTAGGTTCAAAAATATAAATTCTACTCCTATTTGGTTCACTTCCCTTCTTAACCAGAAAGTGTACATTAAATATTCACTTACTATTATTTTTCAGTATAGATTTCCGTTCTTTAATACAATTGGGTCATCTTTCAAGTCGATAACCCTGTTAGCAATTTGAACTCTTGTCGCTGGTTTAATGCGTTGAGAGCGCGGTTGATTTACCAACCTTTTTAAACTTTTAGGAAAGCCTTAATTGGTTAGTAGAAGTTATATTACAACAAATTGTCTTTTATATATAACATGATGTTCTCATGATTCTCAGTTTTCTTCCGTAAAAAATTTAATAACAAATAGTTTCTTCACTTTTGAATCTAATTCTACGTCACCAATACCTAAAGCACCGCTTACTGGCTGTTCAACAATTGAAGCAGTTCAGCACCTCACCTTTATTCATCACGTAGCATCAACCACCAGGTATATTTCGTAAAAAAGACTTGAGACCGATGCATCGTGCAGGTGAAGCAGTATAATCGCTATTAGTCAATGTGAATGTCGACAAAATTCTTAAGACCGTGTGATGAAAGGCCGATATTTTTTCACATGCGACAACTCGATACAAATTTCAGCCGTGTTAAATAGAAGGACAATCAGTTCTACACGTTTTTAGAACTCAAGCTCGGGACGAATTAAGATCCCATTCATATCGGAGGCCTGTCGAGCGACTAAGGAGGAGGTGTAATAGGTACAGGGTGCGAACTCAGCCTTTAACCCTCTCGTCCGCTATGCGCGGTCGTCCGCTATGCGTGGTCGTCTTTGCGATGGAAACTGTTACATAAGACAGACATTTAAATATAGTTCTCGATTTTTAGCATTAGAATTTTTACTAAACTATATGAACAACAACAACAACATGAATAACTTTGCACTGTTTCTTTTTCAGAGAGCTAACATCCAAAACATAGCAGGTCATAGAATGAAATGGGTAGGGAACCTCGGGGAAATACGGAATGTATTTAGAGAATTATCAACTTAATATTTTTTATTACAATATCCGTATAACGCTCATTACTTTGTAAGTTCAGTGATAAGGAAATGTCTGACCCCATAGTTTCAAACTATGGAAATTAGTATCATTTAATCATTTACAAGATGTTACTCCGTTACATGGGGGAAGTTGATGCTACAATGACTCTGGATAGAAGCACCAATTCCTTGGAAACACACTCCTATCTCCTTTAAAGCGAAGATGTTACGAATTACTTGCGAGGTATCCTCTTTGTAAGTCGATAATTAAAGAAATGCTGGTTGGCCTTACCCATCCTTCCAGGTTCTTTTCAATCTGATCTATAATCAACAGCACGTTCTGACGATATGTGTGGCCCCAGGATTCCGTCTCACACGTTTTTTTTTTTTTGCTAACAACTCGTAGATTAAATTTAATTATATAGCCTTCTCTATAAAATCAACTGCTATTTATTGACACATCTTAATAAATTAAAATATTTACTGTTCTCGTTGATACAACATAAAATCTCACATATAACAATCTGCTTCTCCTTGGCTAAAAACAAAACAAACACAACACAGCCTACCAACTTGAACATATTAAAACATATTACGAAAACTTAAATTTACCCCTTGTTACACAGACTACTATACTGTACGGCCTTGTATTAAAAAAAATACATTCATAAATTGATTAAGTTGCAAAATTATTATTATTATTTAAATGTCTGATTAATTGGGACTTCACATACGTATTTCAACAGGTTAATTTTCTTGAAAAATTATTTAACTACAGTTCTATTCACCCCGTTTCGAAATTATTTATTCTTCGTTATACGGAAAGAATCGTTCTCTTTCCACAACAACATTGACACAGCGTTCTTCCAGATAAAGAATTAAGCTTATTTGTATTGAACCTGGTATATTAAACCTAATTTAACGGTAATGTTCCTTTCCTATTATTTTATTAATTGGTTAACATATTTCTTGCTTCGTAATGTGACGAGGAAGGAAGCGCAGAGTACACGCGAAGTCATTTGAGAAGCGCCAGATGTGAATGCGTGTCGATTCTCGAATCGTGGCGAATCGATATAGGTGAGGCGCCGCGGGTAATTGGCTCGACCGCTCGCCGGCTGATCTGCGCTGTTAAGGTGGGTGGCAGCCCCGAGGACGTCGTTAGAAAACGACTTCCACCTCTCAACGACATCCTCTCCCATTTCCTCTGCGCTATAATCTCGCCGGAGTGTTGAGCATGGTGGCCCAGGCGAGCTACAACTGCCTACATATCGCTCTTTCCTTCCCTCATTAGCACACATCAGGGGTGAAAACACATTGTCTGAGATCTGAGAAATTCTAGATAAATCAGTAATAACTATTATTAAATTACGCTGTAGCACAAACAGGAAATGTATACAAAAATCTACTTTAACTAGTGTAAGCCCGTGACCGTTTTTTTTGCGTATCTTCACAGGTCTAGAATAGTTCCAGTTTTTAGGGTCAAAGATTATGACAGGTTGACCTGATCTGACCAAATACAAAATTGACCTTTGTTTCACCCCTGGGGTAAATAAAATCTCTTGAGTTTGAAAAACTCAGAAATATTAATAGACGTAGGTGTTAAACACGGACATGGACGATCGCGTTATTAATCAGTTGAGCAACTCTGAAGAAAAGAATAGTTAGGATACTCGATTCGGTAACATAACTGGTCTGATGTCCACTTTAAACAACCTAATAATTCACGTACAGCGAACATGAACGAAGACCACTAACAGAAGTAGTCAGTAAAATACGTAAAAAGTAAAAATTAGTAGTAACGATTTTTTAGATTGAAACCAACAATATTGTTTTGGTGCTGGAGTCGTAGTGTCGACGCAAAGAACCTCTAGCGGAGAATCAAAGATGATTATCGTTGACGGATGGAAAGTGCTGCAAGAATTCGAGATATTCTGAAGGGAAGACAATTTTGGCAAGAATCGACGCAATATTAACGTTAAATACCAATGAATGGCGATTGTCATACATACTTTATTGTTTGAAAATTATAAAGTCTCGGTTTCGAAGCAGTAAATATGAATTAGGAGCTCGTTTGCGAAGAGTGTAAAAAAAAAAATTAAATCGCGGATCTAGCAAAACGACTAATTTTTAACTACAAGTGAACAAGGATCAAAGAGACAGCCATGTTGCTCGGAAGAAAGACGAAGTATGGACAAAAGTAGTGTTAGTAGTAAGAGATCATCAGAGACAAGAGGAAGACCACCAGGCCGATGGGACAAAGACATATGCAGGGTTGTCGGAGTTAGCTGGCTAACGATCGCCCAAGATCGATCCACCTGGACAAGACTGCTCAAACCCTACCTAAACTCTTATCATTTAATGGCTGAACTGGCTGATGATGATTCACCTTTAAAATAATGTGTTAACTGAACACTGTATTTTCAAATAGATATTTTACTTGTAACCGTTTTTAGTTTAGGAGTCGAAATATGGCTAAACTAAAGACTGAAAATTAACTATAAGTACGAACTAAAGGGAATACCAAGCAAAAAATAATATGAAATAAAATTTCAGCAAAATTATTAAAAAAGTTAATTAAATGCACAAAAATAATAAATATATGTGTGAGGAATCTTTAAAATGCCACCAACGCAATCATGGAGTCAGCTTCTTCCACTCGAACCGTTAATCAGCACACTGTCCATGGTGGCTATGGACCCTGTCGAATTTAAATCAGATGCCTCTTGGTATATCAAAATTAGGGTTCTACCAGTGACAAGTGGTGCATTTTAGAATTAGGGAACAAACGAATTAGAATCATATAACCAATGTTTTGTTGACTGAGGTTTACGCAGTCTAATTTCTAAACTAATGATAATGGTAGGCGCTTAGGTCTGTAAAATAATAATGTCTACAATAGTACATTATACTAAAGCACTTCTCACTGGAATTTGGATGAAAGTCAGTGATCCCTAACCATGATGTTATATTTTAGGGGTGAGTCTATCTCCCACGGATACTAATCAAAAATCATGTTACGAAGTGTTATGGCTTAAATTTGTTTTTGTAGTGGTGTTCTGACCGCCATTAGCATTAGTATGATAAGTGATATATTACTCTTATAAATTGGTCTCATTTTTATAGTGATAAGGATTGGAATATATGACATACTGGCCTAAATACTAGTAGACGTTAAATTCCTTTACGCTAAGTTCCTCAAATCGCTGCTCCTTACTTCTGTTTAATTTATAAAGTCGAACCAATGATATTTTCCGGAGGCTATATCCTCTGCTACATGATAGTGTTCCTGATAGCCAATTCAAGAGAAGCGTTTCAACTGCGGAAGAGCTAATGATGAGTTCGTCTTTGGAGAAGAATAGCATGTGAACAGAGCGAAAGCTTTACATGTCATTATCGAAGAGGTCATTAGATCTGAGAGAAAGTCTTGGACAAGGTTTTGGGAAAAATACACCATGACCATTCGAAGGAGCCTTTGATTCACATGTAAACATTGGAAATCTAATATCCATTGATTGAACTCATGTCATTCCGAATGTATTTCGCGTTGCTACTCATTCATTTCGCTCTGTGATATCCTGTTTATGAAAACTTCTGGGAAATGCCTCACTTGAGTGAGAAAAATTGTCTATGCAACTGGCAGATCCTTAATTTGATTTAGAATCACCATTCTCGTATCTTAATGTAAAGATGAGACATTTATTGTAAACATTCATCTGCAAAGGAAACTTTAAATAGCTATATCTTTGGATGAAATAAAATACAATTTCATTACCAATTTTGTGTTGTATTGTTGTTATACGCAAATTTGGGGGACATTTATACTACCTCCTTGTCGAAGGTCGCTGATCCATCACGATATTTCTTAAATCAGAAATATGACATACGGTGATTCTTTCGCAGAAAAAATAACAGTGAGTCATTACTAACGATGGCCAATTAGGGTGATCTGTTCTCAGGGAGTAAATTAATTGTTTACTCCTACTGTTAACCGGTTATAAGTGTGGATTTTGTTTTGGTGTCATTCTGATCCTATAACGAATATTCTTGAACCGAAAGAGGAGCCCATCCAAGAAATTTCGACAGTGATTTCTGAAACTCATCTATCCTCCACAATCGTAATGGCCGGTGTCGTGATTAGAGCGGCGTTTTAAAAAGTTCAGCCATACTCTACGTGAACTACTTCCGTTATAATCATGTAACGTAGTAATGTGATATTCGCGTGTTTCTGATTTTAGAGAGACCAAGCGTGGTGGTGTAACGGTTAGCTTTCTGGTCTCGCATTCGGTAGGACGGCGGTTCGAATCCCCGTCCGGGCATCCAGCTTAGGGTTTTCCATGGTTTCCCCAAATCACTCCAGGTGAATGCTGGGATGCTTCCTTCAAAAGGCCATGGCCGAATTTCTTCCCATTCTTTGCCCCCCCCCCCCTCCCCATCCTTTCCCGTCTCTGAAGACCTCGCTGTTAAGAGACGTTAAGCAGTAAAAAAAAAAGATTTAATAGAGAATATTAATTACAATTGGCCGTTGCAGAACCAGTGTATCTGTTCCCAATAATATACTAAATTCTATGCGGATAAGCCAAAGAACTTTGTTTTGTAAAGATTAAATTACGATACCTTCGTCTTCAATCATTTTCATTATTCGACAGTTTACTGAAATAATCAGATCGTCATCACCTAAAGATAACCCGCAGAAGAAGCGGTCGAAACGTTATGGCTACAAAACAAATTTTGATCGCATACACGTGAAGACCAGCACCGAAAATCCATTATAACAATACCCGCATCATCATTAACAGTTTTTGGACGAGGTGGAAATCAATAATTATATTAAAAAAAACAAGAATTTTTGTGCTCATAAATTTTTTTTTTACGTTCTGCGAGTAAACTTTTTGAATGATCACTTTTATGACAACATTTATTTTTTAACGAAAGGAATACTCAATTAGTACATTTCCAGAGAGAGAGAGATAGAATAGTCGTCCGAATCCAAGAAAAAATTGATTAAATCAGCGTTTTGCTGCAGTACGAAGAACGATATGAGATACGCTCTCGTTGCTTCATCGGGACACCGCCCTTTAATTTATTTCCATCTGGTTATAATGCGTCGCATTTATGACAAATATAAAACCTCACAGAGTTTTTTCAGCAGAGAGCAAACACGCATTTCGTTCGCCAAGATCAAAAAACAACAGCCTATCTCTAGTTCCCTAAATGTTCCCTCTGTGGTTTTAAAAGTGAACGATATTCATTCGATTAGCGAATTGCGAAGCGAGAGGAGGCTGTAAATGGAGCCTACCCATTTGCGAAACCTTCCTTCCTTCCGCACGTGCCGTGTGTGCGCAGGGGAGCCTATGCAGCGCGCGCGGAACAGCGGCCGGACACGGCACTAATTATCCAGAAAGCTTTCCGCCGCGGCGGAAGCTCGGCCCGCTCTCTCTCTGTTGTGGCCACTGGAGTACGATCGGAGAGGCTCTTTTATTATTACGTTTACTGCCCTAGCGAACGAGATCGCTGAAAGCAGGGTGACGTCGGCGGCGAGCAATGACGTCATTGTGGGACTGGAGGAGAACGTACAGGACACGCAAATGTGGCATCAGCTACGAAAAGCGCGACACTCAACACAGTAGTACAAAAGCAAGTTATCATCGACAGCGAGATATCAAATCCACAATAAAGTAGTTAAATCTGGAAATCAATAACAAATTTCATTTCCAGCAACTTCCTTAACACATTGACTGCCACGTGAGCCAATGTTGGCTCACAGTTGCACGGGTTATGACGCCACGTGAGCCATATTTGGTTCCCGTATACATTGTGCAGTGAGCCGCGTGAGCCATAACTGGCTCACATGCAGAGTTGTGTTTAGAGGCCTCGTGAGTCTCATGGGGCTCACAGATAATGCGTTTGAACTATGGGTTTAAAAGTGATGGCTCCACTGAACACTCTGATGTTCTTAGCAATCAATATTTTTGCATTTGGTAGCCCTGGTGATTCCTAACTGCAACCGTCAGAGATCAACTTTCGACGACTCAGCTGTAGTACTGTTTTGTTTTGCTGATTGCTCGTGTATGCTATTTTAGGTTACGTTTGTGTATTTGGTTAGTTTCCTAGTTTATTGTTATGGCCAAAAGAAGACAAACTTTTGAAGAACTTGAACAGCTAGTGAATGAGGCTATGCAAGATAGCTTATCAAGTTATCAATTTTATATGTAGCTAATATAAGCAAATAAACTAAGAGTTTGAGTCATTTCTTGAAAAACGATTTTTTTATACCTATTGTGTTTTAATTGGTGTGAGCCACATGTGTCTCACGTGGCGACAGATCGTAATTGTGTTAAAATGTAGTTGTTGGGCCACGTGAGCTATATGTGGCTCACGCCTGTTATCAGTCCAGATCAGTCATAACTTGATATTTTATGAAGTGACTTAGTTCTACATGATCAAAAGAAGACATCTGATGCAAAAAATCAATTTGGCCTCACAAGTAATATTCGTGATTTCAATGTGGCATAGCAATACATAGTCCAAGTTTCATCATGGCAGTCAATGTGTTAAATATTATTATTCATAATTGTCTTTGAGGATAGTATTTAAACTCAGATTATTAATAATTATTCATATTTTGTCTGTATTTGTCATCTTCCCTTTCTTTTCCCAAGGCCTCTTCACACACATTGTTTCTGTGTTCTTTTGTATTTTATATTTTATTTCCATAGTTTCGCTCGTGAGTCGTCGCCTTTTTTGTGTCATTTCATTACTAATCCTTGCGAAATTTAAGTGTTCTTCTGTTTCATGCAACTAATTGGTTTCCTGATTGAGTCATATACCACATCAAAGATCCTCTTTGTGAGTCAACTGTTGCTCATTCTCTGTAAATTGCAGTAGAATTGTAGATATAATGTTCACTCATAACGTTACCGGCATCGAGTGTAAATATGGTTAGTGTTGGTCAAAACAGCAAAAGTGCTATTGCTTTCCAGAATATTTTTATCCTTTTAAGAAGGAGGCAGATATAAGAATAATTTATATCAAAAATTTAATGTTAAGTAACTGGGTTCCAATAACATTCTCGTTCTCGTCATAATAAGCTTTTCTCAATCCATATTTTTAGTCCAACGATTCTTATATAGGTAAAATACTTCTGGAAAGTTATTTTCAGCTGGACTTGTTAACTGAGGAAGTCTGATATCGAAGAATATTGAACTAATGTAAGCTACTGTTTCCCAGACCTCCTGTCAGGTCAACCTCAAAATAAATGTAACGTACCGTTACCACAGCCCACTAGCTTTGTGCCACCTAGTGCCAGAATTGTCAGTTCTACCAATATTTTATTTTGCGTCTTAAACTTTCAGAATTTGTTAAACAATTTAAGAGCATTGTATATCATCTAATGGTGGAAATAAAATATTTTAATGATGCTTTGGATGACAGTTTGTGTTTACTGGATTGCATTTGCCACTGAATATCGCCTTTACTAAATTTAGGAACGATATTTTAATTCAAACATTATATTTCGCTAAACAACAAAAAAAGTAAAAAAACATTGCATATTTATGTAGACGGCTACTGAAAATCAGAAAAGAATTGTTACTATTCTAAACACAACGTATTTCCATTATTTTTTAAATAAAATTTTGTATTAAGTATAATAATATTCCAATTTCTTTGATTAAAGGACGCACGAAAGGACCGGCATCGATCTAATACATACCATAATTAATGAGCAGCACGTAATGTATATTTCATAGCGTACATTTTTATAACCGTAATAGGGAAGATAGTTTATTGATTATGAACACCTATCCATATAAATAATGTTCTCGGGTAACTAGCCGAGTTATAGCAGTGTTATAATTACACAATATTTCGGCGCTCTCAAACTTCGGCGCCATCTCACTTCACCGGAAGATGGCGCCGACGATTGAGAGCGCCGAAATATTGTGTAATTATAACACTCCTACAACTCGGCTAGTTACCTGAGACCATTATTTATATTCTCAACGCCGAGAAAGACTACGTAATTATGAACACCTATCCAGTAACTAAGTTCCTCGCTGGTACGTGGCTTGGGGATCAATATGGCTTAGAACCGAATCTTGGTCTTGCAAGATATTTTTCCGTACCATCAACCTGACTTCAAACCCTAATATATCTTGCGTCTTAAATACTCTCAGGAACTCTGTAGTTTGGTATCTCCATTATACTAAGGGTCTTTTTTTATCTGATAACAATACTAGCATAATTGTAGACTTAAACAGGATACCCATCAACGTGGATATCTGTCTCTAGGCGATTAGGGTGATCTATTAATGTAGAACACCTACAGCAGAACGGTAGATCACGTGTGTTAGTGCAGTCCCCCGGTCGGTCCCGTGACGTCACGGCGCCAGCGAGTCGCCCCGAGTGCTGGCGGTCGTCCAGAGGGCGCGTCGGTCGCACCGACTATACTCGGACAGAACGGACTACGGCAGCAAGCAGGAGACTCGCTGTCTCTAAAACTCTAGTCTGAGTCTGAAGCATGACAAAGAGAAACTCGTTTTTTGCTTCGATAAGGCAAACGATGCGGGTATGGTTAATCACTTTGTGAAGAATTTTGAAACGTATACGCTAAATACAAATGTTGAGGAACTTTGGTTTAATTTAAAAGAACTAATATGGACCGGTTTAAATCAGTTTGTTCCTAAGAAGTGTATTAAGGACAGTAATAACTTCCCTTGGTTCAATAGGGAAGTGAAACATTTGCTCAGGAGGCAAAGGCGTTTACATGCCGCCGTGAAAAAATCGGGGGACTCAACTAATCGTGCTAAATTAGTCCAGTTGCGTGCGGAAGTGCGTAAGGCAATGCGCGATGCGTTTAAAGAATTCCAAGCCAGGAATTTATCCGAAGATCTTATTACTAATCCAAAAAGGTTCTGGTCGTATATCAAAGTAATAAGAGGCTCTCGTAAGGTTATGCCGTCGCTGATTAAAGAAAATGGTGAATTATCAGAAACAAGCGTAGAGAAAGCAGAAATTTTGAATGATATATTTAAAAAGGCTTTCACGATAGAAAACTCAGAGGAGATACCGATATTTAACAATGGTACCGACAAAATTATGAATGATCTCGCTCTTGATGTCGAGGGAATAACTAAACTGCTTATGAATGTAAAAACCAATAAGGCTCCCCAGTCACTTCCTGATCGCCGTACAGGTCACATCGGTCCGCGAGCGCGCTAGTCAGTCCGAATTGTTTACCTTGTGCGACTACGGAAAGTGTTTGTACCGTCGTGATAAAAGTATATTTAAAACTTATAAAGTGCAACAAGCAGTGAACTAATAGCTTGTGGTAAAACTGTAAGATGTCTGGCCCGTTAGACACGGGGCAGACTATTAAGTCGGCGTTAGAGACGTGTTATGTCAATGAACCAGCATTACCTATACAATCAGTAAACTACCCATTAAGGGAAACATGTGAGCTTCAGATAGAGAACAGTATGCAAGCACATACTCCTAGTGTGGAGGAAGGAGAACAACAGCCGTTTACCCAACATCCTCATCTTCAACAACTCCAACAACAGCAGCACCAACAACCGCAACACTTACAGCAACAACAGCTGCATCAACAACTACAACAACTGCAGCAAAATCAGCAGCAGCAGCAGTTCCAGCAACATCAACCGCAACATCCGCAGCAACAGCAGCAACATCCAGGACAACAAGAGCAGCAGCAGCAGTTCCAGCAACATCAACAACAACATCCGCAGCAACAGCAGCAACATCCAGGACAACAAGAGCAGCAGCATCTACCGCTGCTGGAAATGGAGGTGGGGCAGAGTGAAGCCCTACTGATTGACTCACATATGACTTCTGGACCCATTCTGCACCAGATGCCTCGCAAAGGAGAAATGGAAAAAAGTTTAGGTGAGTCCAACAAATCAGCTAAGCGGCGTTGTGTAGAGAAACAGGAATCGGGGAAGGACACGGTTGATTTACAACAAATTAGTCAGATGGAAGAAAGCGATGAAGCGGGGTCACCAGTCTCAGCTGAGCCCGACATAGCTTCCCCCCCCTCCCAGACCGCTCCGAGTTGAACCAGACGCAGCCTCATAAGTCAACCCAGACATTCCGTAGTAAAGACAATAGATACAGTAGTACAGATAATGGTCCGTATTACATCTTTATAGAAAGCTTGGACAGAAACGTTGCAAAATTGCACCCAATGGCGATAGGAAAAATTTTATTTCAATATAATAATTCATACAAAAGGGACATCATAAACATCTCTACTGTTGGAAGAAACAGGCTTAAAATAGAAACTAGATCAGCGGCTGCAGCCAATTCCATAGTCCAACTTGATACTCTGAAAACTAGAAATATAGAAGCATACATACCAAACTTTTTGATTAAAAAACAAGGCATTATTAGGAATGTCGATATTTCGCTAAGTGAAGAAGAACTACAAGAAGAAATAGTTTCCCCTTTTCCTGTTGTTCGCATAAAACGCTTTACCAAAAGATCACAGAGGAATGATGTGCGAGTGACCCCCCATCCCGGTCTGCCTAGTCACCTTTCGCGCACAAAATCTTCCCTCACATGTGACTATACTGGGCACACGTTGTTCGGTGGAACCGTACGTCGCCCCAGTTATCCAGTGCGGGAACTGTTTACGCCTCGGTCACAGACAGGAGCAATGCAGGACTCGTGAACCCCGTTGTAGTAGATGCGCTGGCTTTCACTTGGTAACACAATGTAGCAATACGACAGCCGTTTGCTGCGCCCTCTGTAGCGGCCACCATTACGCGACAGACAGAAGCTGCCCAATATATCTGAAATATCGGGAAACAAAAGTAGCATCAGCATACACAACAAGCAACATGGGCCCTAATATAGAACAGCGAGCGAGAGGGTATGCTCAAGTGACCCAAACCCCGATACCGATTAGTAGCTATAATTCCCACCCTTAACACCACAACAACAGCAACAACCGATCTATCTGCAAATGTCACATCAGACAAGGACTCACAAAAGGCAGCAAGATTCAGGCAGGACATCAGCAATGCCAATCATTGATGACAAAATAAACAAACCACAAATAAATTTCTTACTTACCCCAGAAGGGAATCGGGTGGAGCCGACGGAAACCATAGTGACACACAATAACAGAGAACAACAATCTTACCCCTCCGGGAGTATCCCAGGCTTGACTCAACACTGCGATAATCAGGGACTTCCAGATCGTAGTAGGGCATACAAAACAACCCACCAAAGGAACAGAACACAGGATTACCGGGAGCTATGGTATCAATCACCACAACTGCCGCTATCGCCTATAGGCCAAAACCCTTACCCTCCCAAGGTACAAAACCATGTAAACCCTCCTAGCAATACAAACGGCAAAAATAAATTAATAGAAGGAATCTTTAAGTTAATTGTGGAAGTAGCTAGACACATAACAAACAGTGGCATAGAAACTCTACAACTGGACGAGATTAGAAAGTCTATAGAGATATTAGTACAGCCCAGTTATACAGAGCCACAGTACTAAAGGGGTTTAAGAGAACTTTAATCAGGAATCCATAAGACACAAGACTTAATCAATGGCTCACACTTCGACCAACCTTCCACAACAACAGTGGATATTGCACCGGGGCAGAAGCAGTGAAACAGAAACCACTTTCAGACAACTTCAAACAAAAAACCGAAAATCAAGATACTACAATGGAATGCCCGGTCAGTCAAAGCAAATCAGGAATCGTTGCAACGGGAACTTAGTGTAAACAACATATCTATCGCAGCATTAACAGAAACATGGCTCAAACCAGAGACAAATATGTTCATCAAAGGTTACCATCTTGTACGTAAAGACAGAGAAGACGGGAAAGGAGGAGTAGCTATACTGATTCATACATCTATCCACTTTACACCAATCCATATAGATCATACACAAATAAACTCATTCCAAGCAGTAGCAATTGCAATGCGAAGCCACAATAAGGATTTAACTATTGTCTCAGTATACTGCCCACCTAAATCCAAAATCAAATCCAGCGAGTGGCGCGCCCTCCTACAGCAATTTGAAGAACCATACCTGATATGTGGTGATTTTAATGCACATCATACGTCTTGGGGATGTGAATGGAATGATGTATTTGGGGAATCCCTTCTAGAAATCATAGACGATTTCAACTTATGCATCCTAAACGATGGATCTCCAACCTTGGTACCCAAACCTGGCTTACGGAAATCTGTAATAGATTTAACAATTTGCTCTCCGTCGCTGGCCACGGAATTTCACTGGGAAAATATTCAACAGGTATGGGGATCAGACCATTTCCCCATTATAATGACAACCAAACAGCTAGAGACACCACAACTTATCCTTCCCACCACCAAATGGAACACACGAAAAGCAAATTGGGTCAAGTACAGCCAAATAATTGAAGAAAACATAGATAGGGTGGATACCGCCAAAACAACTAGCCAGAAATATCAGGAATTTCTAAACGTCATAAATGAAGCGGCAGCAAGATCCATTCCTCAACACAAACCAAGATCTACGGAAAAACACAATCCCCTCGCCTTGGTGGAATGAAGATTGCTCCAGAGCGGTAGCAAAAAGAAAGCTAGCATTCACAAGATACAAACACGAAGCTACTTGGGAAAATTACTTAAAATACAAAAAGACAGATGCCGAAACAAAAAGAATATTAAAGGAAAAGAAAAGATGTGTTGGAGAGAATTTCTGCAACAATCTAAACAGTAAAGCACCAATGAGCTCAGTATGGCGCATGATCAACAGACTAAGGAAAAAACCGGAGAGTCCAAAATCGACATCAAATTGGATAGAAGAATTCCGCAAACATAATAGCTCCCCCAACGGTACCACCGGACCTACAGACCACCAATCTATGACAAAGAAGAACATGAACTAAACATACTAGAAGAGCCGTTCTCGATGGAAGAGCTGGAATTGGCCCTTAAAACCGGTTCGAACACGGCACCTGGCATAGACAGCATACAGTATTCCATGCTGCACCATCTCCCACACTGCGCTAAGGTAGTCTTACTCCAATTACTAACGAAGATCTGGGCCAAAAGCGAGATCCCAAAACAATGGACAACACAAAATTATTATCCCAGTGCACAAACCTGGCAAGGAAATAAATAGTGCTAACTCATACCGCCCAATTGCGCTATCTTTCATGTATAGCAAAAACCCTAGAACGCATCATAAAAATGAGACTGGAATGGTTGGCTGGAACACCATGGCATGTTGCCTGAGGACTCAATTTGGATTTAGAAAAGGAAGGAGCACAACGGACGATCTCAGCATACTTACCCTTGATATTGAACAGGCATACATTAATAAAGGCTACCTTACGGCCATATTTCTGGATATATCAGCAGCCTATGATAACGTACATATTCCAATATTAATCGAGAAGCTCAGAAAATTGGGTCTGCCCGATATATACTT
Source organism: Vandiemenella viatica (assembly GCA_031002005.1). Taxonomy (NCBI): domain Eukaryota; kingdom Metazoa; phylum Arthropoda; class Insecta; order Orthoptera; family Morabidae; genus Vandiemenella; species Vandiemenella viatica. The sequence goes on from JARYHS010009186.1 coordinate 197,876,791, forward strand.
ACGCGGGATTTATAATCTGATCCATCTCAGAACTGTCTACATCCGACTGCAAGACAATTCTTTATACGGTCCTCGAGTGATATCAAAGGGATTACCACAAGGGGCAATCCTAAGCCCCATACTGTATACCATATACACTGCAGACATAGAAAATCTATTTAGTCCATCAATAAGGGTCCTGCAATTTGCCGATGACGTGTGTATATACACCGTGTCACCATCTTATGGAATAAACTTCAGGAGATTACACGATGCGGCTATCAGGCTTCATGAGTTGGGCTCAAAACTTAGGTTTAACCATATCATCTACGAAATCATACAGTAGTGATCTTTACTCGGAAACAAAGAATATATCGAGAATCTGAGATACAATTGGGCCCATACTCTTTCACAGTACGATCATCGGTCAGGCATCTCGGCCTATATATAGATAGTAAACTCTCATGGAAGAAACACATAGAACACATTATAACCAAAACCGAACGACTTCTCAATATCTTAAGAGCCATAACGCGCATATGGTGGGGAGCGGACCCAACTATTCTTCTCAACTTATACAGAGCTATTATACGACCTGTATTCGATTACGGAAGCCCTATCTTTGGAAATGCACCCAAATATATCCTCCGAAAACTGGATATAGTACAATATAAGGCTATCCGACTATGCTTAGGAGCCATGAAATCCTCCCCTACTAATGCCTTACTAGTAGAGGCTAGGGAAATGCCACTGGAAATACGACGCCGTCTCTCATCCAGCGTATATCTAACGAGACGAGTATCTCTAACAAATCACCCCGTGATACAAAGAGTAATAAAATATATATCATTACAGGAAAGAAGAGATATAGCCACCAGACTCCGAATGCCCATGTTAGCACAGTGCTTCACCAAAATAAAACACATGATACCATTAGTTTCCCAAGGGGACACAATTCCCCTATTCTCATTTCACTATAATACCCTGAGATATAAACCAAATATATTCTACCTACCAGACTGGATCGCTAAAAGTAGCTCAGCAAATACCATGACAAACAGTTTTTTTGAAACAAACCTGGCCAGATTTTGTACAGATCTATACGGACGGTTCCAAAACCACGGACGCAGTCGGATATGCCTACTTCTGTCCTTCCTTTCACGAATCGAAGAGAGTGCGTTTACCAGCTGAAACATCGATATATACGGCCGAAACATTAGCTGTTAGAGAAGCTATTAATTACGGAAAAGAACGCTACAACAAAATACTGGTTCTAACAGATTCCAAAAGCGTGGCGCAAAAACTTGAGAACTCAAAACAGCGGAACGGACTGAACAAACCTCTATTAGAGATACTAAACTTAATGTACACAGCTTCGACAGAGAATAAGGAGATACACGTGTTATGGATAAAGGGGCATGCCTGTATTCAGCATAATGAAACAGTCGACCGCATAGCCAAGGCAAGCACAATAGAGGAAGATATACAATACGTTCAACTTCCACATACAGATTTCATATCTATTATTAAAAAAGAGGCTTTTCGAATCTGGTCCAATTCATGGACTACTACACAATGCGAAAGAGGAAAATATTACTCACAAATCCAACCTAATATTCCAGCTAAAGTATGGTTCGGAAATTCCACACTAAGTAAAAGGCATAAAACATCTATTATTCGAATGAGACTGGGACATGGATGTTACCCTCAACACCTATTCAAAATCGGAGTGGAACACTCCCCGTTTTGTCCGGAGGACCAAGAAGAGATATCAGATATAAATCACATAGTCCTGGCCTGCAGCCGCAATCTGTTACCCACAAAAAACCTATACACAAGTCTGGTAAAGATTAAAATTCCCCTTCCCGTCTCCGTACCTGTCCTGCTCAATTCAAAACGACAAGATGTATACAAGGCGATTGCTATTTTCCTTAGTGAAGCAAACATCAAATTGTAATGTATAAAACGTAGCAAGCAACCATAAAGACGGTTAGCTCATATGAGTGTGTAATATAAGGATATTTACAATGCAAGAGCCTCACATCAATATATTCATTACAAAAGAGACAAGACAAACTATAATAGTAAAGATTAGGGGTAAAACACGGTAAAGCCAATTCAAACAATGTTTATTCTAACCATCACTCTTGTGTATATTCTGTATTAACTGAATTAAGCTCCTCTGTTATGTAAATAACTATGTACTATCCAACCTTGTTTAAATCTTTTAAATTGTATAAAAATAACAATAAGAGAGGAAGTATACTTCCTATGATATATAAAAGCTCAAACGGCATCAATATAGATAATTAGGGAAATATAATTAAGAGCCAATTAGTTAATAAATATAGTTAAACATTATATAAATATAAATCACAATTACAGACATGTGTCAACTTACAACGAATTATGTAACTTTAGTATCAAGCTGTAAAAGGAAGTAAAGATAACAAGCCTGAAATGTATATAGGAATTATAAAACTAGAAGATGACTGTATGGTCGGCAAGACCAAAGGCCAATAAAATAAATTTAAAAAAAAAAAAAATAAGGCTCCCGGACCAGACGGTATTCCTACAAGATTCTACTCAAGATACGCAAAGGAAATTGCACCGTATTTGATGAAATTGTATACAGTCTCTCTGGATCAAGGAAAAATACCAGCCGAATGGAAGACCGCTATCGTAACTCCAGTGTTTAAAAATGGAAATGTTAATGATCCTCAGAATTATAGGCCGATCTCGTTAACTTCAATATTTTGCAGGATTTTAGAACATATCATCTATTCAAATGTTATGCGGTTCTTGGATGAAGGTGAGCTTTTAAATCCAAATCAACATCGATTCAGAAAAGGCCGATGCTGCGAAACACAACTTGCACTTCTAATTCACGACTTGTGCCGAATTATAGATGAGCAATCCCAGGTTGATTTGGTTTTATTAGACTTTAAAAAAAGCTTTCGACACTGTTCCTCACACTAGGTTACTTAGGAAACTTCGCGGTTACGGCATATCTAGACAAATATGCGACTGGGTTGCAGACTTCCTGAAGGGCAGAACACAGTGTGTAGTTCTCGACGGTGAGCGTTCATCACTTACTGAAGTGGGGTCTGGAGTTCCCCAGGGAAGCGTGTTAGGGCCTTTGTTGTTTCTCATATACATCAATGATCTATGCGATATAATAGGGGGGATGAAAAGATTATTTGCCGATGATGCTATTATTTATCGCGAAATAAAAACCCAGGACGACTGCGCTTTGTTACAAGACGGTATTATGAAAATAATTGCGTGGTGTAAAGATTGGCAGTTGGAATTTAACGCTAAAAAGTGCCAAGTCATGCGTGTAAGTAAAAAGGTGACACCACTTACCTATGAATATACAATATTGGCACTGTCCTTAGAACGGTAGATTCCGCTAAATACCTAGGGGTAACAATTCGTAATAATTTGTCGTGGAATGAGCATATTGAGAATGTAATGGGGAAAGCAAATCGTATACTCCGATTTCTAGGTCGTAATTTAAATCAATGCACTCAGGAAGTTAAATCGATTGTATACAAGTCACTAGTACGTCCTCGCTTAGAGTATTGTTGTTCTGTGTGGGGTCCCCATCAAAAGGGGTTAATGGAGGGTTTAGAGAAGGTCCAAAGAAGAGCCGCCCGATTCGTGACAGGTATATATAGTTGGAGGGAAAGCGTAAGTGCGATGTTGAAGGAGTTAGGTTGGGAAGACCTGGAACACCGAAGGCGTTGCTCTCGACGGAAGCTAATTGAAAAATTCACGACAGACGTATTTCGGAATTACAGCCAGCAAATATTGCTACCAGCAACATTCATATCTCGAAATGACCGCGAAAATAAGATAAGAGAAATCAGGGCCAGAACCGATTCATTTCTGTACTCATTTTTCCCACGAGCGATTAGGGAATGGAATAGAAAGGATTTACCGGGCGAGTAAACTACAATCCGACAGGAGTAGCTTTAGATAAAGCGCTCCGGCCATCCTGATCTGGGTTTTCCATGGTTTTCCCAGATCACTCCACGCGAATGCGGGGATGGTTCCTCACAATAGCCCATGGGCGCCTCCTGCCATATCCCTTATATCCCTTCCAAACCATAACCCTTTTCGATAGGTGCGATGCATCCTGCGCCACACACTTTTAGTGAATCGCGGAGTAATAATAATAATAATAATAATGCAAGGTAGCAAGTTCAGACACTCTGTCACTACTTTCAGCCAACCTTAATTGCTACTAAATTTATTTAATGCAATTTTTAGAGTAATTTTACAATATTTAAATGGCCAACCATATTAACAACGATGTATTGTCGTGGTCCCCATCGTTAGAACGGCGCGTGTGAGTTATTCTCGTCTGGCGCGCGAAAGTCAACGATAATTCACATTCAGTAGCCAGCGGTAGTAGGACTCACAGTCAGTATGTAGGGGAGTTTGGATGTATTTTAGCAACAGACCAGTTATGTAGGAAAATATTGAACGGAGGCCTTAGCATGTATGAGTGGTTAAGATAGAAGAAGTAATAGATTAATATCGACTTCCGGGGTAATTTGGATAAGTGGTAAAGCAATTAATGAAGAATTTAAGGTTGATACAAGTTACGAAATAAATTGAATACAAAGGAATAACGTGTAGTCTGTCAGTAGCAACAGACCCTTAATTTGAAGAGGGAGAGATCAATTTAAGTACGTTGTTTTTATGTATTAGAAGAAATGATGTAGCATGCAGGACAGATAGAGCCGTGTGTCCAGGAAATTAACACTAGCATATATTATAAATCCTGTTAATGCGAAATAGAAGGCTTCCATTGCCGGGATGAATAGTTTACATGTTCCTTGGATGGTCCCGCGTCCTTGTGTTAATTGCAGAAGTTTGGGACGAGCCCGGGCGCGGTGGTGAGCGGTAACGCTGTGGTCTTGCATTAGCGATAACGCGGGTTGGAATCCCCGTCCGGCCATAGACATTTCAGTTTTCCATTGCTTCCTCAAATCACTCTATGTCAATTCCGGGATGGTTCCTTCTGAAATGGATGAATTTCTTCCAGTTACTTGTCACTTTTTTCCGCCTCTAATGGCCTCGTATTGAACAAAAACAAAACAACAAAAACAAACAAAAAATGTTTTTGCCGAACGTTTGCAATTAACACACAGTTACCCTGTAACACAGTTTGCTTAATAATACATAGTATAGCGTGTAAAACATATTTAACTGCAGTTCATCCTAGAAGAAGGACGTACAGGTTTGGCCCCAAACTCGGAAACTAACACCAGGAAGCGACACCATCCAGGGTACATGAAAACTGTTAACTGTTAAAACCTTGTAAACTCATGGTCCCTGGCTCGAATGCGGACAGGAGTGGGATTTTTTGGTAGACTTACTATGACAAGATTTCTCAAAGTCCTTATGCAACTGTCACAGAATTGATGCGTATAAATTTTATAAATAAAATGCCATCTACAAAAAGCTGTTGTGATGAATGTTTTTCTCTCCTCCCCAGACGCATCATGATGTGGGGCAGCATGGGTGCCTGTAAATAAATGATTTTACATGTGCATAGTTACAATTACATGGTGGTTTGGAACAGTAGTTTATATACTTTTTAGCACTTTTACAGCCCTTGTATTTTGATTTGTCGAATTTATTTACACGAGTGCTAAATTTACAGCCACTGATAATATCCCCCATCAAAAGGGCGAGACGCGTCTGGAGACTGAAAACATCCCCCACAAAAATTGTTTATAGACGGAGTTTTATGTATAACATTTATTGTTCAGTAAATGCGGAAAAATAACGTACAACAAGATTTAAATTGATATGGAGTTTTGTATGGGAAGTATCCGGCACGTACATGATATGGTTTCCTCGCATTTTTATTGAGTAACATTCAAACAACTTCCGTCTTTTACAACCAAGTGAAATACATTAACCATCAACATGCTTTGGTCGCAATGACAGGGTAAATAAGATCAATGAAATCAGGTGCCTTACAGATACATATGTGTATTCCTTCCTCCCTCGTGCTGTACCTTTAGTATTGGACTGAAATGTGCGGAGTATGGATCCGGTTTGGTGCATAGCACCTTCTGCCACCCACAATTCTGTGAATTATTATTATTCTAGAGTCACAAACATCAAATGGGCAGCAAAAAATTGTACAGATTAACCACTTTAATCACATTTCGCTCAGTTCTTCGCAAAGTGAATTAGCTGTTGCTCCAAGCAGATCTTCTTCATTGCAGGATGATTGACACACATGGCACTTGACCATATTTTTCATGGTTTGATTCCCACCATATTCACACTTAATGTTAGTTGCGCCAATTTAACCCAATTTCGCCATATTTGCCTTTGACCTGCCCACTCCATTCCACAATCGATTCAAGGACCTCCAGACGTTCCATTCCTCTACATGACCCGGTGGAAAGTGCACTTTTGTCTTTTCAGCTAATCCAATTACTCCCCGCGATGTACTCAGGAAACTTTTTTTCCGGACTTAAGTCTCTTGGCTGGTGGAGTATAGCCGTGCATGACAGATGTTGATATAGATGTAACATTATCTGTGATAATGGTTTCTCCGTGTATGTGTAGTTTATTAAATTGTAGTGCAGCCACAACATAACATGGAAAACTGGTTTTTGGGATCTCCCGCTAGACAAAGCCGTTTTTTCTTCAATTCAGCGTTTTTGATCACAATCATTGTAAAGTTTATATTTGAATTTTTTTCAATAAAACAATTATTTTTAAGACCAATTTCATACAAGAGATTCAAATACTGCAACTAACACAGTAAATTTTTTTACTTAAATATACATACGAAGAGAAGCGTTTTTTCTTAAATAAAAGTTTCCGAAACAACGTATTTTCCCCTGTATTGAATCAGCTAACCCTCGATTGACGTCTGATATAGATATCAATAATTCTCAATCAGTTTAATTCGTAATTTTCATTTTATTTGCAACTAACATTGCGACTGACGCATGTGGCAACATTCATATGCTGCGGAATGAGTAATGAGTGATATGAGGAAGATTGTTAATCGTCAATAAATGCTGTTCTACAAAACTGTCCGTGCACCGAATCAGTCTTTTTCCCCATACAGGTTCTACGGTACATATAATCGGACTACTAAACACTCACCTAGAATTTACGAAACATAGAGCACTTACAGTCGTGCTGTGGTGAACATATAGCTTTAAACCTTATTTTACTCGACTAAAGATTTTGCTGTCTAGATCAGTTGATCAAAGCAGCTTGAAAAAAAAAAACTTCCATATCAATGTTTCCAGTATGCAGCACATAAAAATGGCCCCTGGTGCTAGGTAAGTGGCAGCTGGCAATAATGGACTCTACGATGGTTCTGCTGCGCACGTTGTATTCGATAGCACAACGCTGCGCTGGCTTGAATTTTTTAGGGTTGCTCGTCCGACATAGACTTTAATGTGACTTTATGTGACTTTAATCAATTGCTGTGACCGGCTCATAGTGCCCGAATCAGAAGAGCAATTATCGCTAGTAAAACGTGCTAAAAATAAATCAAAACTCAGCTCACTGCGTCGCCGAAATGGTCAAACGATATTTCTAAATAAATAAACAGCGATCTTTCAGGCTTTGCAGTTGTTTTGGAGTAATCACAGACTAATTTTAAAGACAAACTGCTGGACAATCCTTAAAGTACCTTCAGTCTTGGTTATTACATGATGTAATGAAACGTATGGTGATCAGAGGAAACTGCATACAATCTAGGAAGAAAATGTCTGATGGAATTCAAATTATGAAAGGATCTCCGTCACTGTAAAGTTTTAACAAAATCGTGATCATACTGTTATAAAAATCATTCGACGATCCGTTATTTTCGGGGTGGAGGGATATCATAGAGGTTATTCGTAGTATTCCTACCTAATGCAATCATACGTTCTTTTTTCACGTAGATATTTCGTTAAATTTGTTTTCTCTTTGGAGGGTAATATCACAGGATACAATTTCTCACAGCAGCTGCGGATCAAAGCAAATTAGTGATGGATTTATTTCAAAGGCTATCGTTAACCTATTTCTAACTGAGACTGATTAATTATTCTGTCGATCTTTGTATGAAGTATCCACGGTGGAAAGAATAACACAGAAAAATAATGTCAATGAACGAACTCAATTATTCTTGTCATTAAACGAGATTAACGAATAAAACGCATAGAGCACAAAAACATGGATATACATCTCTGTCAGTCACTAAATACAGATTGCGAAAGTAAATTAGAACAAAATTTTGGCTTACTGCATAGTAGACAAAGAAAACAACGCCATAAGCATTAACTGCAAAGAAAAGGTCACGTGAATTCAAGAATTAATAATTCTGGTGTCAGAAATTAGAATAGTATTGACTTCATTGATAAATCAGAAGCCAAGCCACTGAAAAAGCCGTAAAATTGGGAACAATCTGTTTTTTTTTCTTAGAAAACAGAAAAAGAGTTAGTAAAAATGATGCTGGTGTTCCAGTAATACAGAACTTCACAGTACTGTGCGTCCGGACATTTGTTAGTCTTTTTTTTTTTTTTTTTTTTTTGGTACCTAAGGCTGGTTCTTTAAGGACAGGCATATTTGATACTTAGTAAGAAACGGTGAGAAAATTCACTTAAAAGATTTCACAATGAAACGATTAAAAAAAAAAAACCGGCAGTCAAACAGGATTCTAAATTTTACTTTCTGATGTTCTATCTAATCACCAATTTATTAGATTAACATCTGTTTGAGCAGAGAGTCAATATTAATGAGTTTGGAATTGGGTTTAACTAAAACAAAAACTGAGAAAAGGAAATATAATCCCAAATGCGGAAACATCAGAGCTGAAGCTCGATAAGTCAGAGAACATATCTCCAATGAAGTTATGGATTCTCTAACATATAGTACGAATCGTCTTGAATAAAACACAAAATAAATATATTCGGCACACTTTAGTCAGAGGAAATTTTGTAACACGTTGGAGTCTCATGGAGAAAGGAATAATATCAGAAGCTGCAAATGAACTAACACAAAACATTACGGTTCAGATAAAAGCTCTAAGAAAGAAAATTGTCTTGAACTCTTTCAATTATCTTATGGATCATAAAAATTGAAGTCTTTAGAATCAGAATAGGAATTTTGACAAGACACACAGACAACACAGTGGATTTTTCACGAGCATAAAATACCGAAATATCACGGACAGGCCTGAAATACGCCAACGAGTTACAGGCCGTATTGTTACCTCTCTCCAGCCATGCTCGGTAAAACAATTTATAGTGAAATAAAAAACGTAGATTTTATTAATGATATGTATGTTGACTTGCTTCGAGAATCGTATATGATTCCACCCATTATTAAAGATTCCAAATATGCTGAGAAAGGAGAGAAAGTTTCCGTTCTTCCATATAAAGATATTATTTTATTTTTTTGTCATAGTAGAAATATATCCTACCCACTGAAAAATTAACTTTTCTTAGACTCTTTGCAGTACTATACACGTCCAGCAATGAAATAATGAAGTAAAGAAAACTTATGACTGTTATTTAATACGCGTTTGCAATATTTGTGTTAAATAAAATAAAACTTTGCGTTTAAATCCCTGTTTATGGGGGCATGATTAGAATCGTAAGATTGGGGAAGAATTAAAAGAGCATTGCGAGAGCTCTTCCCTGAAAGAAGATTGACGCTGAAATAATTTCAGAAATTCATGGAACTTCAGAGGCCAAGGTTTGAAACCGAATCATTCCGGATTTAAAGTACAATTTTATTTATTTTTTGTTTGATTTTGTGCTTTGCCAAAAAATCCCGTAGCAAAGAAAAGCTCAACAGACACATAAATTTATATCTTAATCTAACGCTTATATTGTTTATAGGATATAATAAAATTACACCAAACAAACCACAATCTGTGCGTATATATAATTTTTCATTATATAAATGCAGTTATTGATTAAACTTAGCAATCAAACGATTATAAGGACCTGTTATTTTTGAGGCAAGCAAATATAAAATTCCGTGTAAATCCTGTCATTATTATTCAGGATATTCTTTCAACGAAATTCAATATGTCCAAAACGCCTTTATTTCCTCAAACTCTGAAATGAGTAGAAAATTAGCTGACGCATTAAAATTCCGCATTTTACACGATAAATGCAGAAAATTAATTGCTACTAATTAAAACATCAGATGTAATTAAATGTAGCTGTGAAAAGTGACAAATTAAAAATTGAAATTATTTAAAATTTAAAGCAATAAGCTAAATTACGAACTCAATACACCAAATGATTCAGTTAATTAAAGTTAATGAATTTCTGTCACAAAAGCTATGGTACGTCTGGCAATAAGTTTTGTGATGAATTCTTTAGTTATCGCGGACCATTTTCTGGTATTTAGAAGTTTTCGGAACAACTGTTTAATGTCAATATACTTCAACGTTTTATTATTAAATTAAATGTTTATGAGTTTTCAATGAAGTATGTAAAAACAGATTCATTTTGGACAATCGAATGTATGGGAGATGAGCAGCAAGTATTTTTATGTCAGAAGCATGCCCATATTGTATAATATCATATTCCTTCATGTGAAATAGCAAACGAATGCAGGGATGCTCCAGTTACTTAACAATACACATTCAGAAAAAATATCCGAACTATGTACTTTAGTATCGCCCAGCAGTTGATCGCTTAGTGAAAAACTCCGCAGTATGTGCAGATACAAAAGAAGTATTGTTAAACTACAAATGCACCTCGCTTTATTATTCAGTGAGGTATTCAACTGACTTAAGCAACGTAGAATACATATGATTTTAACGATAAAATATTTGTGTTTATGCTTAGTTCTCTTAAATAATTCGATACAATTTAAATTTCTCCCATTGTAATGTAATTCCCATAAATTAATGTCACATCTGTTTTCTAAGAGTTCCATGTTTACTATTGGTCATTAATGCGGAGAGGGGGGGGGGGGTGGACTGTTCCTGCTTAATAGTTGTTACCGAAACGGATTTTGGAAGTGATTTAGTGAATTATTTAGAAGAAATGACTGTTTTTTTTTACTTCGTTTCGGAAAAATCGTGTATAATGCAGCTTTGAATACGTGGAGAGGGTTTTGATTTCAGGTATTCCACACGAACCAACCTCCTCTACATCGCGTAAGGCGTTCAATTTCATTCCCTTTGATTAATGCAATGTACTTTACTATTTAAGGCATTTTTTGAAATATCTTTCAACTTAGAGAATTATAAATCAATGCGACCTAAGCTGCCTCTATCACACCGACAATGGATTATTGTTTTACGAACTGACAGTTATGAAATAAAACTGCACAATGGCCGAAACAATAATGGCATAACGACGGTTTCTTGTAACAAAAAATATTCGGAAGTGAATCGGTTTTACGTCACTTAACGCCTCAGTGCACAGGAAGAATGATAAAGTAAGTAAGTTGTTTTAGGAGATTATGGAAGCAGAAATAGGACGTTATCAGACATAATGAATTGCTTATTTTGTTAATATAGAGTTGGGAAGTTCTATAGAGGACGGCAAATGGAAATCAGGCCAAGTAGAGAATTTGAGTCAGTAGGTTGCAGTTGGAATAAGGATGGGAATTAATTGGCGTCGTATTGGAGGAGGTGAAACATTTCGACAAATCATTAGAGAGGGCGCTGAGATAAAGAATCTGATTTAGATGGAATCGCGATATATAGAATTAACCACGGATTGGATGCTTTGAACATTGTGAGTTTGTTCGAATGCTGTCAAAAGATCTCGTAAATTGGTTTATAGGATTAACCACTTATATTAAATGACAATATTCTAAATTAATAACGGCAAGTAGTTTTAGAAGTTCACAGAAATTTTTAATTTTATAATCACTCGTAACTTGTGCCTTCATTCAAAATTCCACCAGCGATGACACCACTCCCAAACCTTAGCGAGTGAGTAAGTGTGTATTACTTTATCGGTTATTGTAAATGGTGAAAGTCACAGTATATACAGACACTCGCCACGCGTGTGTATGTACATAGACAGCGTGTCTCGGTGCTGTCTGCGCCAATCTAGTCGATTACAATTTGCTAACACACATTATCTCCGCTGGAGGCTGCCCCAAGTTTTCTCATTTCATCTGCCGCACCTGATATCAAATATGCATTGGTGATCATACGGGCTGCGTCCTATGATATTCAGTCTGATCGCCACCTGGATTAGTATGTATGCATCATCTGCATAATACTTGTAACAACGTCTTGAGATTATATTACGAGAAATCATATTATTCTCACGGAAAAGAATTTATTGCTATAGAAATTGTTAAATTTGTTCTTTGGCTTTCATTGTTTTTGTCGAAAATAGAAAACAATTATTATAATTATTTTATATAAATAGGAAAGAATTTCGACATAAAACAAATATTTATTGCATATTTTCTGAAAACAAAAATTGAAAAAGTTTTAAGTGAGCGTAAATAATTTTACTCAAATCTATTTTTGGATATACTAAAAAAGTAAATATGGAAACCGATTAGTTCATATGAACAGTGATAATTCAGTAAATTTTACTCCTTTATTTTGCATGAAGACTGTGGACGGATAAGAATTATTTTTATGTAATTTTACTCAGTCAGCTATCCAAGATTTTGACGGAATTTTCTGATCAAAGCAATATGTTAAAGATATTAAGACATAAGCAATCACCTCCCCACTCTTTTGAGAATATTACTACAGAATGATGTTCATTCCATACTCTAGAGAACGTCGAGTAGAGATTTAATACGAACAAACATCGACTACATCTCTGCAGCTTGATGATTTACGGAGTCCGCATTCGATATCAAACCACATACTATGTATTACTCCCATACAGCGAACCTCAGTTCTCTATTTTATTGCGCTAAAAACTTGAAACTGCTCTTCGCAACAACTTTTAAGTTTGGTTTGCCAATTCCTGTGATAAATATCGTTAGTAACCAGTTAGCTGCACGATCAAACTTTGTCCAAATGTGTCACCAAGGGCAAATTTTCGTGATTACATCATTCGGTTCCCAGTGACCAATTGGTAAGTGCATATAGTAATGCAATAAGTGCGTCAAAGTTCTAGAGGCTTCATGGTGATATTTCAGTCCAAAAAAAAGGTAATGTTTGCACTCGTCCAGCTCGTTAAGGGCCCATGGATGGATCTCGGAGAGACTGGATTCCACAATCCCTTCGATGTGCTCGGACCATAGTTAGAATTCGTGTTTTCAATAACACAATGTGGTCACCACACCCCACAAAGGAATAATTCACTTTTCCTTTTAAACGTTGTATTACAATTTGGGAAGATTTTATTATGTTTCTTTAAATTTTGAAAATTATTTACTATTAATTTTTTAGAAAATGTGACGTTATATTAAAATAAGAGTTTTTATTTATTAGTTTTCGGTTATTTATTAGCTTTGACATTTAAAAAAGCATAAATAAGATAAGGCACCATTACTTTCACACGAAGTACGCGCAACCAAATAGAAAATAAATTTTACGATTATATGGAAGTGTATATATCGTAGGCATAAAACATAACTGATACGTTGTCATGGGAATAACTTACGAGCTTTCCTCTTAATTAGTGTGAACAATTAGATGACGACAATCACCAAATCAGCTCTCAAAGAATTCCATGGATAATTAACATTTCCACACTAATGGGAATTACAGCTTGTTATGGACGAAAACGTCCATCTCATTACGGCAACATTCAAGCTGCTGCTGATTTAGTTTAATTAAAACACTGTTAATAACATTTAGATCCGCCAAAATGATGGGGATTGTTGTTGTTACCGAAATGAAAATCACGGTTTATAAGGAAAGATTCACTCAATTTATTTAATATTGTTACCCAAAATCAACCTTTAAAATCTCGTAATAACATTTATTAACATGCTCCGAACACAAATATCAATCCATACAGCTGTTGCCAACGAGCCCGCCAAACTACGGCTGCTGGAAATCCTGTGATATACAGATTAAATTGCAGACATCAATACAATTATCTTTAAACACTTTTAATTAAATAAATAAAAATATAATAATAATAATTCAAAAATGATTGGTGGGGTGTGAGATTGTCACAAAGTACCGACATGAGACGTTACCGAGCAAGCAATGTTTTCTTCAACACAGTAATATTTAACATATATTCGGAAACAGTCAAATTCAATCTCCACTTCACCTGACAATATCAGATGGTAAAAGATTTTTAAAAAATTTTAATAAAAAATAATAAAATCTTAGTTCACTCTTAATTTCCACAGATCCTTCTGTAAGATGCTTCAGGTCAAACCACGTGATTACCGTGATTACCGTATTATCAGTGCCTGATTTCGTGGTCAGTGAAACCACGAAATACAATTCAGCATTGTAGATGAACAGGAAGCCGTTAGTATTATCCGCCACAATTCACTGAGGTGAGATCACCTAATAGATACAACTTGGAGATTACTACGGCAGCTCCTCTCCAAACAGGTCACAAGTTCTCTCCTCAAGTTTCGAAAGCAAGTCCCTTTCTAATTGTGCACTCTCTCTCCTTCACCAACGCCAACCTGCGACTCTGTCATAGCGGGAATGAAGGAACCAATCAGTAGATTTTAACAATTATATCTCGGCGACGGTTTGAGAGTACATGCGAGGAAACATAACATTACCTAGATTTTTCTTTCGTCTTCTTGTGATTAGCGGGAGCATATTCATTCGTCTTCTCGCTTCACAGTTCGTTCTCGCTGGCCAAACCTTTCGTCCACCTTCCACGCTTTCTATAAAAGCAAGTCTGGAAAGTTTTACCTCAAAATGGTAACTTATCACAGAGCAAACTGTTCGTACCGCCTTTTCTCTGAAAGGAACTCGCGAGACGATATTACGTGAATAACATTCCACGGCGCACTCAAACTAGGCAGTTTTACCTGCATGATATTGCCTCTATTGTACTTGCTTGCTGCTGATATATTTCCACCATTTCTCTTGCTTGTTGTGCAGCTTATAATAATTGCGCTCCTTCTTCTTTATGGCATCTCGTCTGTCACGGAACACCACGTATAATCTTTGTACTTTTTACTAACATTCTTGTTAGTAAAAGGTGCCAGTACTTCTTTTTATTCCACCAAAAGAATAAAAATAACCATCAAAACATCCACTTGGCTTTTTTATTTTAATTTACATTAATAATTGCATCCTTTTGTGTACAGATACAACTCGCAGTTATTTTCCAAGCGTACCTCTCTGCATACCACTTTCATCCCTTCTCCTTGGCCAAAGATCTTCTTTCTGTACTGTCCAGAGATTTTCATGTACTTTGTTCATCTGGTAATAACGATGCTTGGAATTCTTTGACACATTACTTCAAAAATAATAATAACCCGATATAAAACACTTTTAACAACATACACATATAATTTTACATTAATCAGAAACCAAATAGTGATTCGAATACCAATAAACACTTCCCATTGAAATAATATAAAACAAACATTAATTACTAACTCTTTAAAAACTAGGATGCTGTGTATTCTTACAAGATTGTGGCTCGGAACAATTGGAATCCTTCAAATACGCCACCTGGCAGCTTAAAAAGTTCAATTACTTCATATACGTAAATACTGTTGCATGTGAAATGAATCATTGCATTTAATAACACTCTGGGATAGAAATATTAAAAACGTGGCGAATCTATGATCTTTATATCTCTACACATACAAACATACAAACATACACAGTAACAGGTACACTAAACACACACAAGCGCACACAGACTCACTAACACATACAGAGATACCGACATAATCTTAAACAAACATAACGATGTATACAAAGATTTTGCTGTTTTCGCTGTTGTAGTAGAAATACGTAAACAATCAGTCACGGCAGTCTCCAGCAGATCCCAGTCTGTAGCAGAATCGGTTGACGGCCCCTGAAGAAGACATAAGCCCTGGTCGAAACGTCGAGGAAAAGAAGAAAGAGAAGTATTTCAACGCAGCGTTAAACTCGTAAGCAATTTCTATTAATAACGATGTATACGTTTTCATAATTGATTGAGGGGGGAGTGGGTTTTGTCATAAACGTTCACTATTAAGGAAAATATTCTGGCACCAACAGGGTTTTAACCTAGTCTTCAATTCGCAACTAGCCGCTTTACCAAGTAAAGTTTCACACCACCCTTAAGACAACTTCATACTAAATGAAATTTCATCTGAGGCAGTTCAGATTTATAGACCTCTTCTAGAACTGTATTCATTTCTGCAGTAACAACAATCTCTTAGCGATAATATTATAAATGGGAAAGTCTCCCTGTCTGTTTAATACGTTTTCACAACTAGATGGCTAAACCAAATTTTATGAAGTTTGACAAGGAAATACTGTGTTTCACTTCGAAGGACAAAGGATATTTTTTCCGGGAAAAATAACAGATCTTGTCAAGAAATTTTCGAAACTAACAGTATGGTGACAGAAAGACGGATAGCGTGTGTAATGATATATCGGTCACTCAGGCTTTTTCCTCTAGTACTCAGTTTGTGTTTGATCTGTTCTTAAATTTCATGCATAAACGCAACCTATTGTCTAGTACAGATGCGGATATGTGCTGCATCATACTATTGTTTTGTGTTTACCTTAAAGATTTTGGTATCAATAAATTTTGTCTTCTTTTTGATATGACTCGCGAAAATCAGACCTAGGGTGTAGCTCTAGCGGAGCACGAGCAGATGAAGTTATTTGTATGGTGATCTGCTGATGGCTCTGTCGTCATATTATCTCTATTGCGTGCTTTATGGGACAGCTTTCGGTATCCAACTCTCGCAATAAAATTTTAAGTCCACACAAACGAATTCGCTGGAAACAGTTTGTCTATAGTACTGTGGGTGCCATGTGGTAAAAACAGATTTATAAGAGGAGAGGGGAGAGAGAGTGGTTGTTAGTTGGTTGACGCGGCGTGTGGTGTCTGGCCGAGACGAATGACGAATGCGGGTGGTCAGGCGGGCTCGGGTTGACAAATGGCCTCGTGTCAGCCACACAGCCCAGCTGTGGAGCGCGCCGTCCACTCCAGTGTGTGTGTGTATCTGTTTGTGTGCAAACTGGTGTCGGAGCACAAGGGTTAATACTAATGACGCGACTCCCAGATACAGCCCTTGTGATGTGTTCGACGCTCTTGAGTGCGGTCAGTGTTTGAGCCCTGCATTGTGGCCCTGTGTACGTTACTATTGACGCATCCGGGCGCGACACTGCAGCAAACAGTCGTCGAATTATACCGGTCGCTACGGACTTCGAACCGTATTATCTTCCCTCATTTTCGACATTTCATGCAGTACGCGACATTTCTGCAAGGAATATTTAACATATTTTTGTTTTTATTATTATTCATCTGCATTTACTGTGATACAGGAAAGCATACAAATTACAAAAAAATCCTGTAATTTTCCAACTAGGTATGAAATTTAGCAGTCATGAGCGATAAATAAGAAGGTGTTTGAGGAAGTAATAGCAACTGGATGTTTTTAGATATATTATTAAATATCGGATAGAAACTGACAGCGGGTAAGTATTTAGCAGATAAGCTAGGTAACGGACCGTCTATAAACTACGTGGTTCATTCAATGGGGTGGGGGAAGGGGTCAGGTAGTAATCTATGCTAAGTAACTTGGGGGGGGGGGGGACGAGAGGGTTCAGAGCAAAGCTACGTAACTTTTCATTTATTTTATTTGACACGTTTAAAATAAGGTACAGAATACTCAACAACATGTAGATATTTATTTCTTGATATTAAAAACAGCAACCAGTCACAGTTTGTTTGATGCTGTATATTTATTAACCATTACCGGCTATAAAAATAAATGCAAACCATCTGATGATGAACAATTTGTTCGAAACAGGTAATGGTTAATAAATATACATCAAACAAACTGTGACTGGTTGCTGTTTTTAATATCAAGAAATTTGATATCACAGTCGCTGAGTTCCACTAATCCATCATGGATAAAATATTACTATGTAGATATTTATTTCCGCCATTTAATTATTAATTTACATACCCTATTTACTGACAATTCCGCGCATGTGGTTGTGTCAAACGGAGTCGGCGCATTTGGTCTAACCGACAAGTTACGACCCGGAGAATCTACAATCATATTCGCTTTCAGATGTCACACGGGTTTTTCTACCCTAGAGACAATTAGTTTTTTGTTTTTGTTTTTTAATTTCTGAAAGAGACCTGTTTTGATTGGATAGCCCGTGTGCCACCACACCGCTCGTTGATAAAGTAATTCTAATTTTGTTTTGTAATATGAATTTCAGTCCATTTGTAATTATTATGATCGCTGAAGTGTTATTTCAAGTTCAAAGAATGGTGTGTGGTGTGTAATGCGACTACTGTACTATAAACTTAACAAGGCTTATCGAAATGTTTACCAGAAAGTTTTCAATATCCAAAACGTTATCAATGAGTTATTAAAATCTTTTAAGCGGGAAAAAGAACATTTCGGGTAATATAGAAAGAAAGGTGACTGAACTGTAGCAATCAAAATAAAAAATACAGCTCTCAATAGGATTTTTAGTTTGTTTTGTTTTTTCGTTAATTAATAAACAATGACGAATGAGATGAGGATTACGTTTTTATTAACATTCAAGAAGAAAAGGATCCCTGTCTGTACCTGACATAGACATTTTTCCGATAACTGAACATTTACAGGAATTGCCACCTTTTTATTTAGAATACACGCAATAATGTTAACAAAAGTGAAAAAGGCACAAAATGTTTTCTCAAATTAATGGAGGGAAAAACTAAGCTCCACAAGAGGGGCAGTGGGAGGGGGTGGTTGCGAAGGCAAAAGCCAAGTCATTCTACGTGGGGGGAGAGAGGAGCGTAAGAGGGGCCAAAATAGCGCCACGTAGTTTATGGACACTCCCTAAGCAGGCACCACTAATTCACGAGACATGTTTTACTTACCTTCAAATAAAACCAAATGAATGAAAGCTAAGAAATTATAAAAAATTAGGAGTATTATTTGCAATAAACAATTACTATGATCAAGACTTAAGAAGGTTTTTCAAGAGTCGGTCAGAGACTAGAGATGTAGTTATCTGTATTGTCAAACTTCACGGAGGAAACTGAGGTTCTGCTACTACCTGTTTAAAATAGCTAAGACGCCACGGTGCACATGTAATATAGTAGACAAAAGCATATACCATTTAGTATTGGAACGAATTTATTTGAGACTTGTGAGGGACAAATTGGGAAAACAAATAACTAAGGAAAACGGGAAGATGGTGAATAAATAAATAGAATTAAGCTAAATACAGTAATTCAATAACTTCAAAATTATTTAAACGTATCTTATGGTTCTTAAAGATTTATTGATAAAATTCTTCTACGTGGCTTTACTTGACTGTCGTAGGAATTATTACTACCAAGAAATATGAACTATTTTTATTACTTAATTAAACCGACAGATTTTCTTTCCAACACATTCACACAAGAAACAAGTATTTTTCTTATAAACACAAATCACGCTATAACTCCACTCACTACACGAAATTCTCTCGATGCAATACTTTACTGCCTTCAGAATCACACATCATATTAGTTATCTCTCATTTCATAAATAAATTTAGGAGGCTATAACATAGGATAGTTTACCGGCAAAAAAACGGAAACGATTTTAACCGTTCAATATTTCCATTTCATATTATTAACAGATTACGTTTGGCAATAGATATATCGTACTTAGAAGGAAATCACCTTTTATGTTCTATCTGTATACTTTCGAGTCGAAACTTCCTAACGCACTCAAGAATCTCTTTAACCATCCTTTTTTATTGTATTTTATAATCGGAATAACATCGACTGAACAGACAAAACAATAGGCCATTAAGATCTGGAGATTTTGTATACTTACTTGTGATCAGTTATATACCGTCGTAAGGCTCTTGGAGCGAGAAACATCACTAACCGTTTAATAAACAATATTGCAACCCACATTTAATTCAGACTAACAACGTGGAATTACTTAAGTTGGTAAGTTAAAAAATTAACATCTGGAAAGAAATTAATCGGCACTATATTAAAATTACAATTCATTTAACTAAGCTAGTACGCCACCAGAATGGAAGGCCGGTTTCTCACTTATTTAATTTGTTTAGTTATCTTTTATATCACTGAACTTAATAAATCACTGTCTATACAGTTCGGAAATTCGGTAATGAGAAAGACCCTAGAAGGTATTGTCCTTTTGGTATAAAATTATGTGTACACGTTCCTTGGGCAAAATCATTCAAGGATATTTGTGTTTTACAGTGTACTAATCGAAAAAAGCCATTCTAAATGTTAACAGTTTAATACAATTAATTAAAGAAATACCTGTTAATGTTTATTACAGCTGTTTCTCAGTCTTCATTACTCGGGAAAAACACAGATATTAGCGCTGGTTAAGTTGAAATGTAGCCTGGACCAGAATGGCAACATTTTAGGCGATTCTTACGATTCCTACAATAATTCTACAATGTGTTCATTCTACGTAATCATCTTTTATGTCACTGATGTATTTCATTGTTCGAAATACTTATTATCGTTGAAGGTCACGTATACTTAAACTGGCTTCTAGCAATCGGCAAACGTTGTCGTAGTTTTAGTTCGAAATTATTTTTGTGGCATGTATTTCAGGGCACGTGTGCAGTTTATCGCCAGTAACAGTGTCTGAAAAACATCTGTGTACAATAGTACCTGAAAAGCATCAATATAATAACTTGTGTGGTACTGTCTATATTCCGAACGGCTTGATTAATATGTATTTGGTGGCTGTAATATTCAAACATTTTTTAATATTATCGCTCAAAGAATAAGTACACACAATTCCTGAGCCACTGACAGTTACTTCAGATAAAAAAATTATTTAAACCAATTCATCTTTTCAGTCTTGATATAATTCTTAAATTAATTTTTCGACGAACTTCTCTATTCGCTCTTCTTGCGATCAGTCATATTCTATTCAATTCACATACTGCCTCTGCCGATACTCAACAACCAATATTCTTCTTCAAAGCAAGTAGTACAAAATTTGTTTTCTAGTTGACATAGAAATTGAATACAACATCTAGGACGGAGCGTAGTTCTCGTTGCTTATTATTTTCTAGTTTCAACCACTTTTTCTAAAATTTGAATGACGTATTTCCAAGTGCGATGAATCATATTTTAGATTATATTTCTAATTAACACAATGTTCCACAATCATCTCCCTTGTATCTGAACTGAATTGTTTTGAGATGTGGGAAAACTGGTTAACAGTTCAACTATAATTCGAAGATACATTATAATTCGCGCCATTTCTATTAACCATAAACGGTTTCCTATGGGCTGTTGTAGTCACGATCGCTATACAGCATCACAAGAAGTTAGCTAGGATCCCCTGATTCGGCCCCACGAGCTGTATTCGCTACACGTGAGTTTGGGGAAAGACGTTAATTACGGAGAACTCGCGAACTATGTGCAGGGAGGGAGCTCCCCGGGTCGTGTTACAAGACCGCAGTTTGCCCCGCAACATTCGACCGCCGCGCCGCCGCCGTGAAGTAGCGAGGCCGTAAGGTTGGCAGCAGCGACAGGCCAGCCACTTCTCGTCTCGTAGTGCGGCCGCGTAACTCTGCCGCACGCCGACTCGGGGACGCAAACTGTGTGCCTGGCAGCCGAGATTCCAGGGGAGACCACGACAACATGTGTTCGGGGGGAATTACCAGAGAAGTTATTTATATGAGTTTTGCTGTTTATTATTACTACTTCTTAGACATATGTCTTATAATTAATTTAATAAGATGATGTTAGATTAAGTGTACTAATTAGTTCATTATTCTATCGTATAATGTTTTAACTATTTGTGAAGGATAGTACACTGGATATAATAATGTGACATGTTGAAACAAGATTTCACAATAAGGATAATATTTATTTCGTTTCCCTATTCGGTATTATATCATCTCATCGTAAACGATATTGCACACAAAGTAATATAATCATTCAGCAGGAAGTTTTTACGCCACTCAGAAGATATTCCAACTTTCTTCGAAATGTGGCATGGATGAATCTTCAATAAAAATAACTGATATCTTTGTATTTTTTACAATGTGATCTTTTAATTCTGTTTTCACTCCAAGAAATTTAAATAGCTTGGTCACCTATCTGGGGCACTGTATACTATATATAACTGACCTTTCTATCAAGCTAGTTTAAGTATGTTCGGTTTTAATTATTTCTTTTCCTAGTATTAAATTCACATTCCAACATATGCGCCAGCCAAATAAAATAACTATGATTGCTCGAAAATTCTGTGCTGTTATTTCAAAGTATACCATCATTTTGTAATTCGCCAAAGCCAAATCCAATATACGTACCTTAATTTCTATAGATATATTAATCTGACTGTACTATATTTCTATAAAAACGAAAAATCGAATATTAATAACCGAACTTTCAGACATTTTTCCCACCAGCGTGGCTCAATGCGCTAGGGCTCTGCAAACTGAATCGGGGAGTTGTATGGGGGTAGGATAGAATCCGCATACCAGCTGTCTTGATAGCGATTTTAGTGAAATTTCTGCAATTACCAAGGCGAATGCAGAGATGGTCTCCAATCTCGTTCTCATAAACTACACATTACACAAACAAAACAACCACAGAATATAGTTCGAAGTTTCGCAGATAGATGGCAACACAACTTTCTTCTCCGGCAGATGTGTGGTTCAGCGAAAAACAGGCTAAATCACAACATCTCGCATCCTGAAGAAACCAACCCAGGAATAACGAGATAAATGCGAAGGAGATACATTCAGACCTTTTTGAACTATGTGCACAGTTGTTTGTTTTAAAAGCATCTTTATTTTGGTATATTTCGCCCAGGTTTTATAATTGTTGGATGATGACTATTTTTTACAAGTTTCATAGTTTGAAGTTTCGTATCAAACCATTGGCATATAAACAAGGCTGAGCTACTAATATTTCAGAGAATTTGGTTTAAGATCGGCAACTGTTATTTTTGCAGGATATTCTGCTCTTACTCATTTACTAACAGTGGAATTATAATTATCAACTAAAATTAGTGTTAGTGCTGCGAAGTATACAAATGTATGTATCGGTAATCTCGAATAAAATAAAAAAATCCTTTCGTACTAATTAACGACCAAATATTAGTGTACAACAAATATTTTCATTTGCATCTTTTTATTTTTGCAAACCGAAAAGATATTTACTTAAAAGATTAAAAAGTATATTAGAGACATTTTACTAAGCATTTTATATTAACCTTTTCTACCACTAGTAAAATTTTGTAGATATAACTAATATAAATTTTAAATTAGTTTAGCAGTGAGTGTAATTTACTAATTAAGTAATACGGTACGAGCTAGCTATACGTTACTCAAGTAGGCCTGTGACAAGCGCTCACTGCAGAGTGGCAGGAAGCACGGCGAGCCCCTGTGTGTTTACTGCCAGCCACACAGAGCTGTCAGTACGGCTGCTGCAGCGATCCCCCAGGGCACGGTGTTATGAAGCCGCCGACAACGAACAAGGCCGCGCTACATTGACGCGTCACGCGCATGACGTGCTTGTCGATAACATCTCGCCAGCCACATCGTATCGGCGGCATGCAGGTGGAACGAAATTCCTCGACGCATTCACCGCGCAGAATACGCACTTCGCGCCTGCACCGTACGTCATTACTGCTGGGGAAATCAGCAAATTAGATTCCCGCCTTTAATTAATGCCGAATCTTAATCCTTTTTCACTATAATTGAAACTGAGTATCCCATTATTTAGTGCAGTTTAATACATTTCTGGAGTAAACACTGCAATTTCCATCCGTTAGGACCGAGGGTGTTGGGTGAGTGGTGAACGCTCTGGCATCGCATTCGGGAGGACACCGGTTCTAATCCCCGTCCGGGCATCCAGATTTGGGTTTTGCATGGTTTCCTCAAATCACTCCAGGCGAATGCCGGGATGCTTCCTTTAAAAGGCCATGGCCGAATTCATTCCCGTACATTGTCCCCAGTCCTTTCCCGCCTCTAATAACCTCGACGTCGACGAGGCGTAAAGCCATAATTTAAAAAAAAATCCATCCATTGGTCTTGAATTCTTTACGTTTCTTTCGCTCAGGTGACTTTATAGCTAAATCTCGTTACATTTGAAGCTAATGCACTCAAATCTTTGATATGGTCCGAACGTTACTGAAATAAACTCGCAAAGTTTCGTCCACTATGAATCTGAAAGACACATTCACATACCTAATGATTGCGTAATCAGGAGTAGTATTTAGGTTCAAAGTGTTTTCACCATCCTTCTAAATTAATTAACTCAGATAGTTACTAAGATACGTGTCTAGACTACAGCAAAAGAATAACTATGTACATAATTGTAAGACAAGACAGGCAAATCACTTCCATTTGACTTATAATAAAAGTAATAAAGCACAAGAGACAGTGTTGCAGAAATGTTTAACAATGTATAAAAAATTACCAGAAGAAATAAAAACATCCAGAACTGTTGGAAGTTTCAAAGAAAAGCTAGGTCAGTGGTTAGAGGAGAGAGAATGTGACGTTATTTTGTAAAGGGTTCTATGAAATTAACGCCCTGTTTTTTACCTATTGTTGATGTATGAATTCTGAGGTATTTATATTAGCAATAGGCTACTTGAAAATAAATAAATTTTTCGATAGCAATAAGGTCGTAGTATATTCTTTACCTGTGGTTTATACTGAGTAATATTAACGTTTTCATACCATATCTATAATATATCCCAACATTTTTATAAGGAAATGGTGCTGTGTTGTTAGTATCATTGAACAAATTCGCTAACGTATGAGGGACAGTTAATTACGTAAAAAAATTTCTTTATCAAGTTTACTACATACAATTTTAAATGTCGTATTAAGAACAGCAAATAGTGTACTTAGAAGATTTATGTTCAGAATGTACTCAGAGAGGCTAATTCAGCCACAGATTTGAAATAATGTCGGAATTATCCTGGCAATTAGTTACTAAAGCTTAATGTTGACCTGAAACTTTTTGAATTGCTAAATACTAGCATCCTACCATTGTGGAACGCGCGTTAAAGTACCATAACACTAGATCTGGGAGGTAACATTAGCCCGAGTTCAAATCCCCGTCACTCACCCACCAAGCACAGTACATCACACACGGTCGACATTGGCTATGAGGGGAGGAAACTGAACTTTCGTACAGCGAATACTACACATTTCAAACGTGGGGACCTCTCATTTTGTCATCAATAAATGTTTGTAAACAGTATAAGGAAACGCGTTCCCCCGCAGAAGTGGAATGAGGCCACGGCTTCAGATAACAGACGCAGAGAAGAAAGAGGCAACAAAACGATCAGTGAGGTTCACTTGGACCACTAAATATCAACTGAAGCTTTTGTTTCACCGAAAGAACTTTAATACAATTGATTAATCGAAAACTGAGAACGAGTTATGTTTTAATTTGGAATATGATGTTTCGAGAAAGAATAAAATACTGGTATCTCCTCCACTGTTTTCTCTTACCACATTCGTAAATGTGATAAACGAAGCGCTGAGCTCTACTTGATCAAAGAAAATATCTGAAATATAATGCCAGAAAGTATTTAGCTACATTGTTTCATTCGCGGTATGGCCACAAATTTTTAAGCGCTATATTTTATTTTAGGGCGCACTATGGTTCAGATTCCACCTTAAACTGAAGGCCCAGTCACATCAAATACATCGAGGGTGGTGGGAGAGCGGATTGGTCCTTACATTCCGGAGGACGGGAGTTCAAATTCCTGTCCGGTCATCCAAACCATACGAAATCAATAATCAGATGTGGTTTTTAATCCCATTTCCATCCCTTCCCCGATAAATCCCCTCATTACCGCAATTAGTCCACACGAATGCCGAGATGCTTTCTTCAAAAAGTCATGGTAGAAATCTTTCCTGTTCATTACTGCATATCCTATCCCGGCTCCAATGACCGCGACGTCGACAAGGCGTTAAGCTCGAACGAAGAAACGAAAGAAAATGGTTGTCAAATCGAAAGGTCGTAAAATCACACGAGATTACATTTACTTAGTAGTTATCTAAAAATTATAAAACGATTTTGATCATTTAAGTGAATTTAGAGGAAAAACCCTACTACCATCCATCCTTCATGCTTCGTCTCCAATATAAGCTTTAGAGACACAAATCACTTTCACTACCTGACTCCTGCTCCAAATCACTTACTGATTGAGTTCGGTAATTACCACAAACAAATTTTGCTGTTCTCCTTTTCTCCCCATCCAACTCCAGTATCTGAAAATCATAATGTGGGATCATACTACCCTACCATGCCAAATGAATGGTCTGACAAGGCTTTGTATACTATTTCCCTCATTTGCTTGGGTTATCCCATCATACCGCCTCCAGTAAATACAGAAATTTGGAACTTCTCCTTACCGCCTATCCTGATATAAACCTGATGTAATCGTGTGTAGTTATAATCAAATGATATGCTAAGATATTTAAACTTTACGGTTTCTGTAGGAAGTTTCTCCTTCATTTTATAACATACAAAATATTTATTTCTCTATCTACATACTTTAATAAGATGACTCTTTTAAGAATATATCTTCGTTCCATGTTGAACTCCCCAACTATACTCTGTATCATATCACTTACACTTGATTTCTATGGTAATTTCTGCAAGCAAAACTAGTAACCCTCGTTTGAAACCGTTCCAATTCCTATAATTGATATCCGTAATGCAGCTCATATGCTATGGAACTGTGCCTAATCAGAGGGTTCAGCAAGAGCTCCCGCACTTGTGTAGCACACCTGCTGATCATCCACACTGTTATATGCAAGATTATTAACCCAAGCCTGCCACCTGTCAAATGTGATACAAGTAGCAATATCAGTATACACTGAGTATCGAGGTAGAGAACAAATTATAATATCTTAACAGAAATCATTTACACTAGTTTCTGACTATAAAAAGAGTCGGTACAACTAGTTACAGATCTGCAGAATGACTGAAATATGGGAACTGCTACGTTTAATGATGTGCATCCATCAGAAACATGCGAAATTACTGAGCGTAATTACATCGGTGCTTAATATATATCCCTCCCCCCACCCTCTCTCTCTCTCTCTCTCTCTCACACACACACACACACCAAATGTGATTTTATGATTTACGCAAATCGGGTCAACCAATCTAGAAAATTCTGATTTAGTCTTACTGCAATGAAAATTAGAATTGCGTTCCAATGCCAACCGTCTGTAATTTCATCACCAACGTAATTGATCATCTCTGTCATGTGAAATGACGGATCAAAAATTGTGTTTGTAAACAAAATCGCGTAGGGAGAGCACAGAAACAGCGGATGAATAATGGATGCAGCTTTTTTTTTCTCGCTCTCGCTGCCTATTTTTTGTTTTAACAGCGACGGCAACGCATCAGAAAATATTGTGGACCCTAACGACAGCAATCAGAACGAAATTAACAAATATTGCGGCGGCCCGTTTTTTACTGCACGTGCGGCGGAGCGGTGGCACTTTTAATTATGCAGCTCGGGTTACGGTGGACGTGACTCGAGGGCAGCGAGGCCGCCCTGGGTGCGTTTGAACGACGCACTTGCTAACAGGGTGGCCACCACACGGCTGCAAACTGTTCCGCCGCATTATGACAGAGCGGCCGGCAGGGCCCGTATCACGCAAAGGCAATGAGCAACGTAGAGCAAGGGAGAGGAAGCTGTACCGGGAAAATCAGTTAGGCTAGGTTAGTGAGTTCATCGACAGATTCGGTAACAACAGCTTATGAGTATCAGAGGTCACTGCTGAGCAATTTTATGATGGTAAGATGTTTCGTTAATGTTAAATTTTGTTATTAACATGTTGTATTAAAAATTATAATTGTATAATACTTATACAAGTGTATAATTGTGAAGAGCAGAAGAGTAACCAATGGCGATGAGAGTGGAAGCAAGGAATAAAGTACGAGGCAAGAATAAAAAAATTAAAAAAGCAGAGTCATCAACGTGATGTAAGTCGGACATGACATAAAATTGGTAGCTGGGGAGGAGACGCTGTGTAAATCCAATATTAGTTAATAAAGTTGTCACAGGAAGAATTTATTGTAGTACAAGTGTATT
Source organism: Vandiemenella viatica (assembly GCA_031002005.1). NCBI lineage: Eukaryota > Metazoa > Arthropoda > Insecta > Orthoptera > Morabidae > Vandiemenella > Vandiemenella viatica. Next base: position 197,904,940 of record JARYHS010009186.1, read on the forward strand.
CAATTAGTGCAGAAATAATTGCGAATTAATGAAGTTGTACGATGTTGTGTAAGAAAGTTGAAAGAATAAAAGTTGTATGAGTTTAATTTGTGGAAATCATTTGAAGAGTGGTATATCGGATAAATAATTATTGGCCAGAGGATAAGTAGGCCTACTGTGGTCCGAAGTATAAACGATATTTTCAGGTGAAATAGAAGAAGGATTCCAAGATTCATCTTGGAAATGTGATAAGCAATCATCGGAGATCATCTAAGAGAAAACCTTATATACTCGTAGGATGTTCTCTACTATCTTGGGGGGGGGGGGGGATAATACGAGATGTAACAAGGTATATTAATTAAGGCATGGTCGTCAAAGATAGAGTAAAAGCTTAGAATTGCATTTATAAAAAGTTCAATTGGATCTTTATTTTATGACTAGTTACATATAATTCGTGAATGGTAGTAATTAAATAAGATTATTCACATTGTATATGCCGCTAAATAAGTATTGGATTCAAAGCCTCCAGTCATAAAAAAAGGTATGGAAATGTGTGTAGATAGAGAGAGGACTGTCATAAGATAAAATACAAAAAAATACTTTTCAAATAGTGTTGATAGACTAGGAACAAGATAGATGCCCGAACAGAACTTTTTAAAATAAATGTATTGTTGAAGCTTCAGTCAATTTAAAATTTAAGCTTCAGAAAATAATTTATAACAGACTGTCGAAGTCGGTGCTGGTGTAGTAGATAAAACAGAAGCATATGACAGATTAAACAGGTAGAATTTTTAATAAAAACAAACTGTTAAGGTTTCAAATATTGATGAGAATATTTTTAGAAACTACAAAATTCGTAAAAGCAAAAATTACTTAAAACGTATCTGTTCAATGTGGCCAAGAAATCAGCTAAAGAAAAAATATGTTTTGGAGATGCATTTTTGTCAAAGAGTTAAAATCCAGTTACAGAATTTGTAATGAGAAACTATCCGTGATTAAGAGAATCCATAACAGAACAGCAGCAACAATTAATAAGCAGGTGGACTAGATGGTGTGTTCTTCCAGACTAAACATTAACATTACTTCGGTCATTTTGGAAGTTCTAAGTTTTGGCTTGAATTTCACACAATTCGCCCTTATAAGACATAGTTCGCGAAAATCGAGGGATCTTTTATAACTCCAAACACCCGGTCATCCCTACTAACTGTGTTAGGCTCAATAATGTCGTTAAAATTTAATTTCACTTCTAACCTTCCTATTTAGAGATATTCTTGATCTTTACTTGCTGGAACAACTACATTCTTTCGGTCGACATCTGGTTACTCTGACAGCATTGCTCATCAGCGTTTGTGTCTAGCTAGAAGCAATAGTTTAGTCATTCTGCGATGAACTCATTTTTTTCTAATAAATTTCCTATAAAAATTTTCTATAATATGCTGCACTAACAAGTCAGAAGGATTGGATATTAAGGCATTCATGACTTCGATGTCGGCTCACCCTTAATCCCCTACAACAACAAATATAACAACAACAGAATTGAAACACTTGGACAGAGGCTGTAAGTGCAGCAAAAATCGTACAATCCATGTTTGAAATAGTACTAAATACTCGCTTAACCAATCGTGAATCTAAGCCAGTACGACGTTGTTCTATAATAAATATCCTAGAGTGCTTTTTTTGCTTATTAGTAGTTGCTTTTCTTTAAAATATGCTGTAAAAACGAAACTTTTTTGTTTAATAATCACTGAAAGTTATTATAATAAGAACGTTAATTTTTCTGTGATTTCACATTGGTTCAGGGTTTTCTTGTTGTTTAACGGCAGTTGCGTATCTTCGCATGATTTAGAGACAAAATTTTACACCGCGGCAATTCTTCACACTTATTCTTTGACTCGAGTTCGGTGTGATTCACAATGCCATCTTCTGTTTCGGAAAACAGTACAGGAATTATGCAAAACTTTCTCAGCCTCTAAAGAACAAAAATAAGCTTTTGGCGATCTATGAAACATGAAATTTCACAATAATTTGATAATTATGGCACTTACACTTAAGTTTAAGTTTCATACGAAATGTAGTTAACTTATTGCCTTTATAACATAGAGTAATCTATGGTTTGCGCAGAAATGTTTGCAGACAACCTTCGTAAAAACGATAAAAAAAGTCAAATCGTCCAATCTTAAAAAGAAACATTTAGCTAAATTTCAAAAGCAGTTCATTTAGCAAAAGATGACAAAACTACTCGTAACACGAGATTTTTAGGATTGATGAATTTGAATACTTCATTCTTACCACGACTGTTATGTTACACAGTTCGCTCTCTCCTTGCCTTCCCTGTAAGTCTGTAAAATTTAAACTAGATGACTCCGGAGGCTGTGGTCTGAATTGTCAAGTTGTAGAGGTTATGGTTGGCGATCCTGCCAGCTAAGGGTATTGTCCGGTCAACTCTTTATGTAAATAGTTCCGTGATTGCTGTTTGATTCCATTTTAAACTAACCCAAAAGCGTCATGTACCCTCAATCGCTAAATAAAATAAACCCTTGTACACACTTACCGGGATTAATATGGTCCCATATGAAATAACATAAATTTCACAAAAGAAATATTTCGTTTAGTGGATGTTTCACAGCCTTCGCCGTTTCCCTCACCCAGTCCACCATACTTTTTTGGAGTGATTTGGCGAAACCATGGAAAATCCTAATCTGGTTGACCGAACGGGGATTCGAGCTCATAATCTCACGAATGCGCGCCATAGCGTTTCCACTCACCCACCACGACCGGTAAGATACTTCGTGATAGGAGTCATGCTTCAGTTGTCTCTTCCACTCCATGCTATCCTCGACCTTTCTCCTTTGTTTCTTTTACGAAGGTTTACGATTACACATTCTTATATCTTGTTTCACCCATTCCTGATATCATCCCGTTTCGCTTGTGACCACACCTTGACACTTTAAAGTTTCTTCTTATTGCAATATTTTTCTACGTTCCGTAGTTTTCCTTCCATATCTTGATGATGCTTCGCACTTCCGAGTTTCACGTAGCAATTCCTTAATTAACAGTGCACTATATTCTTTTTTTGATGTCGCTTGTTATTTCTTCACTCCACCTGAACACTGTTATCAGACCTTCCGTTCCGGTTCCGTAAGAAATTGACAGCTGCTCTATCGCTTCTGGTTTCGGTTCGCGGTACTGTGTTGTTATAAACTGACCTTGGTATAGAGTGAAAACTACTATTACAGAGCATCATTAATTTGTTAAACAGACTACAAAGGTACAGAGGTTAATAATGTTCGGTCACACGCCAGATTTTAACGTAACAACATCGAACAAACCACTACATAACTGACACCATCCCGAACATTGTGTACATGTCAAAAGGTACTTGGCCTAAATGATTTTTAGATAACGTTTCAAAGATTGAATGTTACCCATAACTGCATTGTTTTCCCTACGAAACAAAGAATTAATTCTTTCAATTAATGATCTCAATACTTGTCAATCATGAAGAACTATTCCATTCGCAAGCGTTTTGTTATTTATATCTGAACGTCGTATATCGCCACCAATAAAAACATTTCGACGACGAATTTTGTACATGTGGCTGCTGCCCATGTTCACGCTCGCGTAATTTTCTTTGGTTTTATCTTTACCTGTTTGTTTTTCATTTACCAGATATTAACCAGTTATTTGGATTCCTTCTATATGGCATCCAATATATGGTATATGACGTTTTAATGCCAAAACACTTAATCTCAATTTTAGTTTTTTTTTTTTGTCGTCAGGCTATTACGTTTCATCTACAAACATTAGTGAACTCTGCCACCTACAAGGATAGATTCAGATTTCTTTTAGGCGTCCTTAGCATGAAACCTCTTCCTTAATCACATCATTTTAATGTCTTCCATCAACGCCAATTTCCTCCATTCATCTGTCCACCAAAGATAGTGCTTCACTTTCTTTTTGTTTTTAGGGGTTTCAGTTTTTTGTTTATTTTTGTTGTTTCTTTATGTTTGGGAGATTTTTATATAAGATTTTAATATACTTTCTGGGACTCTTTGTGGTTACCTACTTGACCATTCTTTTTGAAGCGGAAATTCTTTTACCGTATTATATGGAGATCGATTTTATTCAATATCGTAACGTAAATACGCGTCGGAAGTGGCGTTACCTTGTGATCAAAGATTCTAGACGACATACAAATAATTCGCGTTGATTATACATATCACTTGAATTTTAATATATTTTCTTTTTCTTTGAACTCCGGTCTGGTACCATTATACCAGTCACTGATTTAACAGCGTTATATGTTAATTCTTATTTTTCCCTCCATCCGGCCCACAATGGGCATCATGTGCAGCTGATCCTCGGCGTGTTTCTCATTATAAGACAATTAAAAGTTTTCTTTCGGCGGCCAAAAAGCAATATCTATTCCAGCGGTTCCCAATCAGTGGTACCCGAACCACGAGGGGTACGTGAGGTTGCTTCAAGAGGTACGCACGGTAATCTCTTGGCTGGGGTAGTCATATACATAATTAAAGAAGGGAATATGTAAAAATTATTATTGGAAAAATATATTTTAAGACCAACTGTGTGTGCGTGAATTTTATCGCTGTAATTCTGTGGTTGTGTGAAGCACGTGACTGGGATGAACGCATTTCTTTATCATTTCAGCTATAAAGGGTAATCGAGGTTGAAATTTTTCTTGAAGTGGTACTCGGGAAAAACCAATGGGGAACCACTGAGCTATTCAAATAAGACTTCTCTAGTGTTCCAGCCGCATTAAAATATAACCGTAAATTCTGGAGGACGCCGGTTCGGATCCCCGTCCGGGAATCCGCATTTGGATTTTTCATGGTTTTCCCAAATCAATACAGGCGAATGCCGGGATGCTTCCTTCAAAAAGGCCATACCCGAGTTCTTTCCCATTTCTTGTCCCCAGTCTCATGCTGCCTCTAATGACCTCGACGTCGACGAGGCGTAAAGCCATAGGTAAAAAAATAAATAAAAATAACCGTAACTATATGTGTAGCTCATCTGAAATTAATGCAATTAGCATGTTTCATCAGAGATCCAAAGAAGTTGTGACGATATCAAAGAGCAAGCTCGATGCAGTAACCGCTAGGTTAAATTGAATTTAAATGCATTTGAGCACATACTTCAGTACCAATTTCCCTAGTAATCTACAACCACATCATTATTATTTTATTACTATTACCTTATATACGTTGAGTGTAAGTTCCCCCATCTGTCTACTTTTGCTATTTACGAATTTTAATTTTAAATCCCTTCGGTGTTTTTGGTAGATTGCTGATCACTTCCTTTTGTAACTTATTCCAATCCCTAAAATCCTTAGCAACAAAAGAAGATTTTCCCACTATCTTATGCATGCAATCGAGTGTCGGCTTGTGCCCATGTTCATATTTTCCCTGCCATGTATTTCTAATAATTGTTCGATTAATATCTTTCCAAACCTCTTCATCAACATATGTTTTGTAAGCTCCCAGCAGGTCTTCCAGTGACTCAGAATCCAGCTCCTTTATTATATTAGTTACTGACTAGGTCCTTAAAGGAATTATAATTGAAAATGGTTATCTCTTACTACCAGTTGATCCGTTTTTAGAATTTAAAAATAATGGAGAAACAATAAATGTTTAATAATAATTAAAAATGCCTCGTTTGAAATAATTTTAAAAAAAATCCTTATTCTAAATATTGAACCTATCTCCAGCATGTAACCTCTCAGAAAATTTAATAATATGTAAACAAGTTTAACTAATATGGTTTTTTTCTTAAAACGATTCATTGACATGGAGAAATGCTGGAATTGAAATCAACTGTTATTTTGGCTTGGTGCGCTGAGTGGCAATTTACTCTAAATTGTAAAAAGTGCAAGACAATGAGCATAACTAACAAAAAGAATCCAATTGTTCAGAAATACGAGTTAAACAATACAGTTATTGATATGGTCGATTCTATGAAATATTTGGGAGTAACAGTACAAAGGAATATGAAATGGGACATACACATTAATTCGTTAGTAGGTAGAGCAAATTCTAGGCTGCGATTCATAGGTCGAATCTTGAAAAATTGTAATGAACAAACAAAGGAGATAGCGTACAAATCTCTTGTGCGTCCACATTTGGACTATTGTTGTGCCATTTGGGATCCGTTTCGTAAGGGGTTGATCGAAAGTATAGAGAAAGTACAGAGAAGAGCCGCTCGATTCGTGACCGCTTGCTACAGTCATTATGAAAGCGTCACAGAACTGGTTAGTAGACTAGGTTGGGAGTCTCTGGTAGATAGACGACACACGTTTCGTTTAAACTTATTGGTAAACATGCGTACTCCCACTTTCACTTTTGAGTGTAGTGAAATACTTCTTCCACCAACCTATTTGAGTCGGAAGGACAGGAAAGATAAAATTAGAGAAATAAGGTGCCGGACTGATTCTTATATGAATTCTTTTTTCCCTCGTACCATTAGGGATTGGAATGCACAGCAAAGAGATTAGCTTTGGTGCTGAGCACCCTCTGCCACCCACAATTTTGTGAATTGCAGAGTATATATGTAGATGTAGAACTGAAAATTAGCCTCGGTTGTTTGTGGAATCTCAGTTGAGCAGTGGCAGTCATAATGAATGTCTCGCGAGTGCTGCGTGGGTCTGCCCGCACCTGTCCGCCCGTCACCAAGCGAAGAACGAGATGCATCTTGCATGAGCGGCGCTGCACGTCCGCTCAACACGCTTCTCGCATTACTCTAATTGTGAGCGGTACAGTGCCGGCACGTCTGTCGTGCAACACTCCGCAGTGCGGATCGTGCAGTAGTCACAGGAGAGTATCATTAGCTGCAAATATCATCCATAGTCGGTTTTATTCCCAAAATTGTTGCTCAGCGAAACATTAAGAACATATAGTTATTTTGTGTTACTGTTTAGAGCAGCGGTTCCCAATTTCCTTTTGGCCACGGAACCCTAATTGATCATACATTTTTTGGCGGATCCCCATTTTTATAAGCGTAAGCTGAAAAACCAGCCTCGCATCGGTAAGTCGTCACAAACTGAGGCAGAACCATGATACCCTTCTCATGGCGCGGATATGACTCTTTTCAACGAATATTTTATTTAATTCTTGGACGGAACACGGAACCCTCATGACCCTTCCACGGAACCCCAGGGTTCCGCGGACCACAATTTGGGAACCACTGGTTTAGAGGATTGAAACACTGAGAAGGAAAAATAAATTTTAATTGTTTGAGAACAATAAACACGTTGTAAGTATCTACGTTACTGTATTAAGATTTAACAAAGTAAGATCTAAGCTAAAGTAACCATACTCGAACTCTGGTCTTTAGTCTAAAAACGTTAGCACCAGCATTAATAGCCTGTGTTCCGTTCACTCTTCACTCAGTGCGAAAGTGGTAATTCAGATATCGTAAATTCGAAACAGGTAACTTATTGCTAGTGACATAAAACAAATCTTTTGTTGTTTAATCTCAAAACAGACAAGATAATTTACGTCATTGCTCAATCTTGTCCAGAGTATGTGACATACGCTAGTAGGACATAATTTAAATGAGTATTTTAATACTTCAGTAAATCCTGTAGAAAACGTAGTAATTCAACTTTTCTGATATACTTTGTTCAGTGGATCTGAAGTAAGAAAAATCAGTCTTTGTTGAGAGTTTGGAGTCGTCTCATTATCAAAACATTTACACAGTACGTATTGTGAATATTTCTTCGCTTTTTAATGCATATTTTTAGTTATATTCGAGACAAACAGTAGCAAAGTTACATTTTATGAACTCTCTTTCCCTGTCTCTAAATCACTGTATGTTGTTGCATTTGAATTTCTCGACTTTCAGAAATCGTAAAACAGAAATAAATATAGTTTCAACAAACAAGTTATTTATTTACTAACGATTATTTATTTACTATACAAATCATAGCTTCATCTTTGAAAATCCCCTAACTGTTTTTCGTCTCTCAGTGCAATAAGAAGATTCCTATATTTTTAGTCAAAAAATCCAGAAAAATACGTGTAAATATCGTAAAAGTACTGTTGTAAATTTCAGTGAGAGTTTCTGATAGAAATTATTTCCTATAATATTTAGGTAGTTGTGGTGAAGATAATTATTTTAACTTCAATATCACTCAGTTTGACGGACTAGGTTCTAACGAATAGATGATCACACAGAAACAAAATAATGTTAAGAGAACGTTTGTTGAATATATTTGTGGTTTTACAAACTGCTAGATGCTTTATTCACCAGACAGCCGTAAAGATTCTTTTAGGACAGCGAAGATTTTAGCTGATTTGTAGTGTGCGTTAAACAGCGTGTCGCGTAAACCTTCGGCATGCAGGTATAGCGAACCAGAAAATTACTTGGATCGAATTTTCGTTGCGTTTCCATTTTGTGTACTGCGGGGGGCAGAGTGGCGACAGAACTGTCAGCAGGAGCTGTTGACATCGCACGTGACGCCTCCGAGAATTTATAACGCTGATAAAGCTGGCGTCAGATAAGTTTTATGAATGGCACGACGAACTTGGACACTGTTAATATTCAATTAAGGAAGGCTGTTGACCAATAACAGATACTAGCTGCCACCGCGGGGTCAACCTTCTCGATAAGACACGATGAACTGGCGTAACAGACACAAAGTCATCAATGAATTTAACGGTCCGGGGCCTGACTCGTTAAGCACTAGACGCTATGAGAGCCATCCTCACGAATTAACTAGCTACATTGCTGCTGTCAAATGGTACGGAATTTTACGGGATTGGGAGGAATAATGAGTAAGATTCACATAAAGACCCACCAGTGGCATAATAATCGTATATGGTTATTTTAAAAATACACGGAACTCGAAATCTTTCCGCTTTAGGATTTCTTTACGATATTTTTACCAAATTTACATGTCATTAATCGTGATTCCCTTGACGTACAATTTAGGGCCAGTTCCCAGAATATTTAATCATTATTTCTTAAACAACTGACAACAAACTACAAAAATTAAATACAGGACGTCAGATTATAGAATTTTTGTATAAACTGATTAAGAAATGATTATTTGATTTGTCAAAGATTTCGGGAAATTTAGATTCTAGTAAACCCAGCAAATATGTTTCTCATTGATTAGCACGTTGCTTTAATTTTCTTACATACTGGCCGTTTCTCTTTAGGACTTCCTAACTCACTCGTTAGCTGCTTTCATTCTGTATGACGCTCGTTTGGTTAAGATATTCACGCTTACACTTTTCGAAAGGCAATCAATTTTTGTTATTTTTTTCGCTCAACAAGTTAATATCAATGAAGGTAACCAAAAATTTTGCTTACAAAATAATAGCAAAGGAGGTATATATTTATATTTCTTATGAATAATGTTATTTAAATCCTGAATATTTAATTGAGGTAAACTAGATTCCCAACAGCGGAACATTCAGTCAACACAACCGAAATTTAAGCCATCAGCCTGCTTTCTGGATGTAATTCGTGATATAACTGCTGTTTGACCATACACAGAAAAAAAGAACGAGTACTATTCAAATGATGAAAGTCACGAAAATTGTACAACTGTGTATCATAGTTTAAACACTTTAATAATGGGTTAAATGTTTCCGATCATTTATGCTCTGGAGTTCAGAAGAAAGCCTCATATATGGTCCATTAATAAACTATTGATGTCGAACAATGTAGTTGAATGGAACTTTTAATTCTATGTACTGATATTCCATACAATCTCACACTAATGAAAGCTCACATTAGTGAAAGCTAATACAGCTATTTATAGTTCTATTATTAGTTAACCATGAATACGGCGCACAAGGCATCGTAGTGAAAGACAGCTGATCAGGAGATGTGAAGGATTCAACATTCTCCGAGGAGAGGAGACAGCATTTGTTCAGTATTGTATTTCTGTTACATTCCTGCAATTAAGAGCGGAGTGTGAACTTCATATTCCATTCTTGACTTGCTCAATTGGACTTTTCCTGGAATAATTCCATTCACTGTCTCGACATTAAGGAACTGTTATGATTCATCAAATTACAAATAACGTAGAATACTCTAAATTTTATACGAGTGCTACTCTAACAGTCGGTAATAATAATTTTATTCAACACTTGAGATTCCTCTCTGATAGTTACAGCTACGATGGCACAGATGATGTTCGTCACTTGAATGGCACTAATGGCCAAAACGAAACAAAATTTATGTTGCTACAGCGCACTGCCTTCCCAAGTCCCTACCATCAGGACGTTGTTCTGTTACTCGTAGAATAATACAATTAACTGAATCATCACCCGGAAATTCACCGCGTTATGTGACTCGGAATAACTACAGTATGCCTTTGAACTTATGAATATCTGAAGAACTGCAATTTAGTCTCGGTCGCCGAGTGAGTACAAGTCTCCACTGGAATAAGCAAACATTTTCCAACGATATGAGAGAGAGCATTTAAATGACGAATCTGTAAGCAATTTCTGTCCGTACTTAAAAGCATCAACAACGTTGCTCGAACGTTAAAACAACTGAAGAAAACAATAAATAAGTTTTAAAGACAATTATAAACATTTTAAAGCAAATTAAATCAAAAGAAACACTTTTAAATGTAATTAAACATTGTAAACCTCCAAAATTACGCTTTAAATACATTTTTACACATATTATTCTCAATTGCTACTCTTTAAATAACGTTCCAGGTGCAGTTATACACTTGACATTTTTATATAGTTTATTTACAGCTATTTCCCACCGTACATAAATCAAAATACTTCTAATTCATGAAATAATCTTAATTCTCAAAGAATTGAATTGTTTCTTTCTTATGTTGTTCATAGGAATAAAAAGAATGAGAAATCGGTTACGATTCCTTCGTAACGTATAAAAAGATCGCCAGCTTCAATAGTGAGCGGTCTGGTGGTTCAGTGGTCAAGGCGTCTGATTGGTGAAAGAAAGGTCCCCGGTTTGAATCCCTCTCTCGATGGGGATTTTCATAGGCCCTTAACCCGATCTTCATATCTGTCACAGCTTGCTGTGTAATATGAAGTACGCCAGAACGCTTCCGTGGATTGAATACCACGTTAAATTGCGGGTCACCCGAACCCGGTAGGAGTACCGGGTTAGGTTAAGGCGGCTAAGACACGGGTGGAATGCGCAGCCAATTGAAACCCCCGTCACCTGGTCGTTACGACCACACGGAATTAATTATTATTATTATCTCCAATAGTACTTTAATTCAGCGTAATCCAACAAAGTTCTGTTCTCACATTTCAATTAATTTCGACTACCAACCACTGCTATCTTCCTTTTCTTACCAAAAAATGGAATATTTAAGCTATTCAACAAAATTTTCTCGGCATTCGATATTCAGATTTCGGTTTTCCGCTAATTCCTGAAATCAGTACACACCGTTGTCGAAATTGTTCCTTCGAAAGGCCGTGACTGAATCCTTTCCGTTCCTTGTCCCCAGTTTCTCTCTGATATAGTGACGAGCTGCAAGGTCAAAAGTGAAAAAAGTAAACAATGTTTCTGGCACCTATTGTATTTTTGGTGTGTTGCCCAAAATATGTAGTAATTTCCATGTTTAGTAAATGTGACATTCCACAGAATGGTGGGTGCCGAACAAAGGCAGCAATCCGAATTTTCCATCTCTGCATAATATTAAGGACAAACTTCTTGACCTACGTTTAAACAAAACGTCCGTCCGGGCTCTCACAGACATGAAAATTCTTCAACATTACATGAAATGCGTTTCATATAAACATAGAGAAAGCGAGAAGTGAAGAAGACGGACAAGTTCGGCGTTCAGGTATGGATAAACCTTTCCCTGTCCATTTCGCCATACTATACAAGCAGACATTTTTCGCTGTTATTCTGTTTTTTTTTTTTATTAATAATTAAATAAGCCACATACTGTTTACACATAAAAAGCTGTAGCTGATAGTGATTGATGATAGTGTTACCATCAATTTTTATAAAACGTTTGTGTGGCATATTTCTTCTCCGCAACATTAACAGTTTTCGATAAAAATTCCATTCTTTGTGAAGTTACTTTTATTTACTGTTTGGCACACCTGACTCAGTTGAACAGTAGCGTGGAAGTTGTCACGATATCTCCGTCATACACACGCTGAACAGCGGGAGCGTGGAGCCGACTAGGCTCCTGAAAGCCTGCCTGAAGCCGGGTGATTGATCACCACGGCGCCGCCTTGCGCGCCACCCTGAAACAAAAGATTTGCCGAGGGGAGGAAGGGGGTTCTGAAGTTGCCCACAAGTTGTGATAGGCGCCCCGGGACTTGGAGTGTCAGCTAGGTCACCAAAACTGCGTGACCGCTGTCTAATCCACAACTGGGCGCGTAGTGAAACCACCTGGCAAGCGCAGCCATGTTTCCCTACTGTATAATCAGTGGGTCCAACCTATGAAAGCCAAACATCGTTGGCAATAAAGGACTTATATCAGTCTCACGATGGTGTCCGACACGCCTGAAAAGTCTTCGGTATATTGATTTCAATGTTGGCAAACTAGTTATTAAGAATCATCAAAAATAACATACGGTCATCGTGGTCATAATGACAGTCACGCGTAATGCTCGCAAGGCGTACCAATGACTGCTGGAGACGTTTTCGCTCTCCGCCTATTCATGCAGCAGTTAGACAAGGCAAGAATGAAGGTTACCTACTTATGTTTAATGGTTTGGTAGGCTATGATATATATTTTTTTTTTAAACTGCTTTACGTCTCTTTTTAACATCGAGATCTTTAGAGACGGGAAAGGATGGGGGGCAAGGTTGAGGGCAAGGAATTCGGCCATGGCCTTTTGAAGGAAGCATCCCGGCATTTGCCTGGAGTGATTTGGGGAAACCATGGAAAACCCAAATCTGGATGCCCGGACGGGGATTCGAACCGCCATCCTCCCGAATGCGAGGCGAGAACGCTAACCGTTACACCACCCTGCTCGGTGCTATGATATAGTTTTAGCTTAAAATTACAAACAAACGTTATAGAAAGATACATTTTTCTTTCGAATATACATTATAGTTATGAAGATGATCGTACAACGTAACAATGTTGACACGAAGTATGTCCAACATTAAATCATTAGAAATCAAGGTTATGAGTGTTATTTAATAAGAGGGCGTCCGTTAGTGAGGAGTTTTTTCCGAAATCTGGTCCTCATCCCCCCCTCCCCTGCCCAAGGTGAGATTTCGTGAGATATGGTGGGACCATCCCTGCTGTTTTTTTTTTTTTTTTTTTTTTGTGAGCTCTGCTGTTCTTCAAGGAATTAAAAATATGGCGTGAGATTTCTGTTGATCCCCTTCCCTTGGTGAGATTTCGCCGGAACCCCCCCCCCCCCCCCCCCCTTCCTATGTTTCGCCTCACGTGATTTAATAATGGCTCCTAACAATTCAGTTTAGTTAAGAAACTGCAAGTAAATAAATTGCCAGGACACTTCTTTAAAAGAGGTCGTGCTTAGAAGCAAATGTAAATAGATTTGGTACTGGCTGATCAGAAGATCTATACCCTAAATGAAAAACTGAATGGAGTGTATCAGTACTTCAGTATTCACTAATTTACTTCGGTAAATTAATAATTACATCTATGTCTTTCGTTTCAATTCTTTTCTATTATTTTAATAATGTTTCTTAATAAATAACTATTAGTTTCAAAATCGAATCGACTAACTCCAAAGGAAAAATTACGGAACATAACGTCAAACTATGAATTCGTTAATTTTGGCGACCTTTAAGAATTCCTTCGAAGTTTTTTTTTAAAAATAATTCACCGTCCACACTGTCAAGTACGTACTTTTTTATTTAACAGCCTTTCATAAAAATACAAAACACTGTTTCCATGATAGGCTAAGAAAGTGTTATTATTAATTGTAACACTGAAAATAACCAGAAACAAGAAATTCATTCTTTGGTACCCAGTTTGTGAGAGATTTTTTTTTAATTCACAGTTTATTTACTAATGATCTTAATTAATGTAAATGAATACTATTAGAAGAAAAAAATAGTGAAGGAAAAAATTGCTGTTGTAAATCATGGAATACAGAATTTTTTTTAAAAATTTTTTAATTCACATCTTTAAAACAGCAAAAAATGGCTGGACATAACTGCGTGTTATGCTGATAGGTGTTGAGAGACAGTATTGAGTGTTTTATTTAAACCTCAGTCTGTATGCCACCGTGTCTATAAGTGAGATATTAACAGGAGGTCCTAACGCGGTTGGTGAGTTTCCACTTACTGTAGGTCTTTCAGTCCTGTAATGGTCACTAACATAACCTAGAAGTGTACCCGTCTACCTGTGAACCACATGTCTGTGTGGTACGAGTAGTGTATGTGTGTGTGAGAGAGATAGAGAGGGAGAGAAAGACAGAATTTGTATTTTTTGAGGATGAAATTGTCCCATCACAGCAGTCGCCTTGAAAAGCGCGGGAAAAAAAAATCAGGATGGTAAGTACCACAGCCACAGGGCTCGAAGTTCGGCTCGAAGTGTCTCTACTATGGACACAGCCCAGTTGACTGGTAAGTTACCTGCAAAGAAACTAAGTTTGAGGTGCGTTGTTTAACCGATAGAGCATTATTCATAATTTTTCTTCGGCAGTTTCTAGACGATATGAAATCGTTTTGTTCAGCTGCGATAGCCTACAATGTCAGCATATTCTGCTTTCCGAGCTAGAGCTGTATGGGTAAACTCTGCGCCCATACCGTCAGTGTCGTGTCTATAAAGCAGAGGCCAGGTATTATAGGTACCCGATTTCAATCTGGAAACTCGTATACAAGTGTTTTATAAAGTCTGTTTGCCCTCTTCTGCCTGTGGGGGTCGTCCTCTTCCATTTTGGAAAGTCTCTCTGCTTGTATCCAATCACTTGGCCCTTGTGTTTGTAAGTGCCTGGTCCATCTGTCTTCTGGGTGTTTCTCCGGTAGGTCGCCTTCCCTTCCCTTTCTTCCTGAGCGCTAACTTGGACATTCCCTCTTCCTCCATTCTCATTAGAAGTTTCTATCATTTCAACCTCCTCTTCATAGCGTCACTCTCAATGCGTTAAACTTTAATAACTACCTGATGTTTTAATTTCTGGTTCCATCCCTTCTTAAGATGTTTCCCGCGACCACTGGATGACACTCATAATCATCATCGCTAGACGTTTTCGCTTTATCGGGCCTTTCAGCACATCCTCTTCCATGTTTGGCGGTCACTACAAGATTTTACCTCTACCACTTGTCTCCAAACAACTCCCGTCGCCTCTGCGCCTTTCTTCACTTCGTCCTTCCGTCTTGCCCGCGATCTTCCAATTGGTCTCCTTCCCTTCCAACTGTTCAAGAGTGCTAACTTTGTCACTCCGCACTCCTTCCACCATCATAACATGCCCCAGCAACTGCATTCTCTTCTTTTTTAACATCTGTTCCAATGATTCAACTTGTAAACTCTTCCTGATGTTTCCATTTCTGATTTTATCTTTCCTGGTGTTAAATGTGAACGCCCATCGTTCGAGTTGAATACATTATCCTCTGTTGGCAAGTAGTTGAAACATGGAACATTCCGAAATAGTTTTAGATGCATCGGACACGATATCATTTATCCACTTACCACTTCATTGCACCGCCAAGTCGTATAAAATAATTCTGGCTGCCGCTGCACACGACTCTTTATTCGGTGGGGTCCGTTTTGTTTCCATTGCTGCGGTTTCTACCAATGGCTCGGCTCTAATGGCCGCTTTGCACAGGCTGCTTTTGTTCCACTTGTTACCCAGAATGGAATAACGAGGGAAACACTGCAGTGGGGACAGAGGATGCACATACAGGTTGACCCGCGTGAGTAAATTAGGACGCCCTACTCAGCACTGCGAACCGCAAATTGTCTAAATACTCGATTCCTATTCATTCGTGACGCTGAATTCACTGTCGTTCGTACGTGACACATTATTTTACCCATAATAACTTAAACATAGTATTTTTTCAAGCTGTACTACCAGTAATGGGCGGTTGGGTGTAATATTCCATCTATTAATTTCATAGTTGCTAATATTTCTATAATAGCACGAAATTGGCAATTTCCAGTGCTTTGTCATAGAACATTTTAATTTGTTTACACAAAATTCGCAGGTACATAATTTCAATATAAGAAACAAAAATAACTTGTATAAAACACAAACGTCACTGACGTTAGTGCAAAGAGGAGTTAATTATTCTGGGACACATCTGTTTAAAAGCACTCGGTGTCAGACATAAGGGTGTGAGTAGAGTTTCTTCCATAAATTACCAAGAGAAATAATGAATAATTTACCAAAAACGTAAAAAAAATCAAACTGAAATCAGCAGAGGGCAAAAGTATGTGGAGGAAAGGAAAGGGGGAAAATGGGTGTTTAGGAATATTACTACCGGAGCCAGCGTTCCATCGCAATTAAATTAAGTTAATTGATTAATTAATTTCCTAAAAGTATAAAGTACTTTGAATATAGAGAACATGTATTTAAAGAAAAACTGAGGGGTTACCTTATTGACTTATGCAAAATTCAGTTGTAAAAATTGATGTTTATATTTTATTTTATTTTGTTTTACTTTTCTGTGTTTTTTTCATCGTGATTATTATTCATCCTGTTTGTATATATACTAACCACGTTTCACATACTAAGCAGGAATCTATAGAACAAGAATAATAAATAAATAAGTAAATAAATAAATGTCCACTTCGCCTTTTTCAGTTGCGAGTTGGAACCTTAATCGTTATTGTCATGTAAATACTTCATAATTATATTGATTTTTTGGTAACGTATTTTCGTGTACTCGGAAGATTCACTTCGATACTACAGAAACGGCTCAGGTTGGTTACAACGCTTAACCAAAACCAAGCAATCTCTGGACAAGAATCGAATCTCTAGCTTGGAAGAATTGCAAGCACTGCAAGTTGATATGAACGGTCGCTTCAGCATTTTCCATTATATATCTCTTAATTCCAGATGTAAATACTGTAGCTACAATGTTTACTTCTTAAAACAAGCGTTTATTACATGTTTTGAAAATACGAAGAGATAATTACATTAATGTGTTTCTTTACTTTTAAAATTTTTAGAGAATTTCTTTGCCTTACGATGTAGTATTGCTGTCGAGTATTGTTGTGCCGTACTTACAAATATTAATGTACTGTACAATATAATAATCTGGTATCATAAAAATAATCGATTAATTTGAAGAGCATAAGAATACTAGCTAGCAAACTTCGCCCATTAGTGTGTGGTGTGGAAACGACTACGCTGTTCAGTTGTTAAACAACATGCTATAATAGTGCTAGTGCATACATCACATGTGTTGATGGATGAATTCGTATTGGAAGAAGAAGCAAAGGCCACTGAATTTATGTACCCTACGGTCACGAAATTCTCGCAGAACAGTTTTAAAGATGTCAGTAAGTCTGTCGATAACGATTCCGGCTGATTTGCCTTGCAAGTCCGTGCGTCAATACTTTGTCTGTGAAACGCTTGGTCCTTGAAAGACTGTAGATAACCTGTGTTCACCAATGCACCAGAAATGTTATCATAGGTAATTGATGTAATTACATTGCCAGGTTCTGTATTTGCATTAAACCTTCCAAAATTTTCTTTTGAAGAACATATGTGTCCTATAACATACAGGCTCACTTAATACTATTTCATTTCCGTTGTTTTACCGAAAAACATTTCAGCAAATTTGTACAGTCTACCATTGGTTCATATATCTCACTTGTTATACAAATGAAAAGTTCTTTTTATTGTGTCTATAATAGCAGGAAAATTTGTTGTATTCGTTCAATATTTTCGAGCTAAAAATGTTATTAGACTTTCATATTTTACAGCACGCTGATACAATGTCAACTAATTTCGTCTGATATCCACATGTTTTCCCTTCTCGTCACTCATATTTGTTAGAACAAAAACAATTATAATATTGGACAAATCTGAATGATAATCCAGCCGACGCGACGGTATGATCGCGAGTTTCGTGTGTGATGAGGTATTCATTGCTGTATAAGAGTTTTAAGACCACTAACATAGGTCATTTTAGCTGTAGAACTTTTCTTTTAAAACTGACAACACTTTTGACAAATGACAATCACTCTGTATAAAACGTATGGCTGCCAGACGTTAACAAGAAGGGTAACTTCCAAAGAATTCAGCAAAATTGGTGTTACGTTTTGCTACTCTGTGATACCGCGTTGTTATATATGTAAACTGCAGATAAGAAAATTTGGATAATTGTTATCGGAACAATTAATGCGATCATTGTATTTCTGATCAAGTTTTTGTGGTGATTGGATTGTAGCGACCACATGACAGTTACTCTTTTTTGATGGCTTTACGCCTCTTCGACGTCGAGGTAGTTAGGGACTGGGTGATAGTTTCAGGACATTGTTTTGTATTAAAGATTTTAATAGTTTTCTTCTATCAAGATTTCGGCGTTATAGAATATCTGGATGATTCCTTCATAGAACCCTTCATCTTTTTTTTTTTTTTTTTTTTTTTTTCTTCCTCCTTGTAGCAATCCAATCTTAGTGCCGTGGACATTGAGAATCCATAAATAATCCGTCTAATTAATTTTTAATTCATGTAAGAGAAATTATTTCTCATAACAAAATAATTTTACTACGGTCAGGATGATGCTACTCGTAGTTTAATTAAACGCAGTAGGTAATACTCAATTAGCCATATTATAGGTCACTGCAAATCCCACAGATACATATGAGCAAGACATATATTAGCTGTCTAAATATTAATAAAGGAATAATAGCGAGCGTGGTGTTCGCCATTAAAGTGTCAGAGGATACACAAATAAACCCAAAAATACATTGTAATACAGTAACAAAGAGAAACTAAGACGAATCAGATAAAACGGCTAATTTCTGTTCGCTACACGTATATACATACATACATTGTAGCTCAACAGCAGTGACCTACTTTTCCGCCATACTGAAACATAATGGTTCATCAGAGATATGTAAGGTATAGTAATAGTGATAGTGATAGTCCAGATTTTGACCCGATTCTATTGTGAGTAAAGGAACTTTCGATGAGGCAGAATGTGGTGCTCATATCTGACATATAACAACCACAAAGAAGTTCATTTTTCCGCCGAGGGCTCATTCTAGGTCACAAATTATTCATAGGTGCGCGACCCAGCTGCGGTATCGCTCTCCATAATCTGATGGCGCTTTTTTGAACTACGTGTGCGATAAGGCACGCTGTGCTCAGTAACGTACACGCCAAGCCGCCACGCGCAGGATAAAACCGAATTTATGCTGCCTTACCTCTTTCAGCTCACGTCGGAAAGAATGGAACGCTTCCCTCTTCGTGTTCTCCATCGCAACATTTTTTTCACATGCCTAGCACCACTTCCGTTCCGGGATGACATTAGGAACAGTTTTGCAGTAGAGAAAACTTGTACACAATCAGCTTGCAGAGTGACACATTTCCGACATTGTTTCTTGATGTTCCGAATTTCATTATTACTAGGTGGACCATGCGATAATTTCGCGAATGATATACAGGGTGTTACAAAAAGGTACGGCCAAACTTTCAGGAAACATTCCTCACACACAAACAAAGAAAATATGTCATGTCGACATGTGTCCGGAAACGCTTACATTCCATGTTAGAGCTCATTTTATTACTTCTCTTCAAATCACATTAAACATCAAATGGAAACACACAGCAACAGAACGTACCAGCGTGACTTCAAACACTTTGTTACAGGAAATGTTCAAATTGTCCTCCGTTAGCGAGGATACATGCATCCACCCTCCGTCGCATGGAATCCCTGATGCGCTGATGCAGCCCTGGAGAATGGCGTATTGTATCACAGCCGTCCACAATACGAGCGGTGAATCGAGGAAGTACAGTACATACTAACGAAACTAAAATTAGCTCTAACATGGAAAGTAAGCGTTTCCGGACACATGTCCACATAACATATTTTCTTTGTTTGTGTGAGAGGAATGTTTCCTGAAAGTTTGGCCGTACCTTTTTGTAACACCCTGTATACATGAATAGCGAGGTTGCTGGTTTGTGGTAGGATGAAACAAGAACCGATTTATTTGAAGCCCACCGAGCATGGTGGCTGAGCGGTTAACGCTATGGCCTCGCATTCGGTAGGACGCGGGTTCGAATCCCCGTCCGGGTATCCAGATTTGGGTTTACCATGGTTTCCCCAAATAACTCCAGTCGAATTCCTGGATGCTTCCTTCAAAAATGATATGGCCGAATTCCTTCCCGTTCCTTGTCCCCAATCCCATCCCGGCTCTAATGACCTTAGCAGTCGACGAGGCGAAAAAAAAGATATTTGACACTATTAATTAATTGTCAACTCAAACAGATACGTGACAAAATACGCCTTATGAAACAATTATAAATAATGAAAGGCTTCCCTAACGGAAAAAAATATCCGAAAAATTCCTTGTCTAGAAAACACACAGAGTTTATCCAATACACAATGTGCTGCTATCTAGCGGACTCAAGTACTCCTTTTTGACGTCAGCGACGCACAACAACCTCGACCCTGAACTGTCGTGTAGGCGTTACCTTGATTGCTCATAATTTTGCGAATTACGGGGGAATTATGAAAAAGCCTTCCTTAATTAATGATTTTACCAAAGCGGAGGTCTCAGTTGTAAAATGATACATCATTTATCGATTTTGGTTAAGTATGAAGGGAGAAAGATGGCTCGGCACGAAAAGCATCTTTTAGAAATAATATACGCAACTTTATACACCACAGATTTAAAATAAAATTTAAAAAAATCCATTACGCATGCCATGTTTTAGAAAACCTATATAAATACTTTAAATGTGTTGCACTAACAGTCTTAAATACACACAAAGACCAAGATTTCCTCCAAACATATTTCGAGTTTGACAAGTCCTACCATAAATAAATGTATTATACCTTTCGTTTCAAGTAAAAAATAAAAAAAATAAACATGCCTACTGGTCAAGTCACCAGTTTTTTTATTTTTTTTAAGTCAAAGACTTCTAACCCCCAGAGAAATCATTCTGCTTCAGAAAGTGAAGAGCATACAAACCGTAAATGGTAGTCTTGGCTCAGGACAAGGTATCATAATTTATTATCACTTAATAATCACGATACTTGGCTTGTTTTTACAAGAATTTGTTTTTGTGGGATATCATTTCTTTTTGTAAGGGTTTTTGACGAATTCAAATTTATTGTTTTTGCCACGATTGAAATTTGAGGCATGTAGCACCACAAGTACCGATGAAATTTAGGCACATAAATCTCCCTAATCTCTTCGAGAAAAGGGTAGGCAGTGCCTCCGTTGATTCGATTAACAATTACACAATGGTTTAACCATATAGAACGAGAAAACCAGAATGCAACTAATGTGCACGGTTGACCAAAAGAAATTTGGGGATTTTGTGATCCTCCACAGCTAATTATGTTGTCTCCATTAATGGTGTCCGACTTCTTCGGGTTGACTCTCTGCAGTGAAACACCAGATCTGTGTCTATTCGACAGAGTAGAGAAAATTGTAGCCAGCAACAGGTTTCTGTTTAATGTCATACTGCGCTTTACATACACCTGTCAATTTCGAGATGATAATCTTTGTCCGCATGAAGATTTCATATCTCACTCTTCAGTACTTAATGTTGATACGCCATTGAACTAATCAAGAGGAGGTTCGGGGATTACAGGGGTGGTGAACTGGTGTTCTCAATTTACGGTTACTCAATCTTCCGAACATCCAACCTAACTTTTAAAACTAAAATAAAATATCAGGATGCGAGTTTGCCAAAAGTAGCATTATCATAGTCACGTTCAAAACGGCAATCATTCCTCGTAAGCACAGTTACCTACATCTTGCTAAATTTCTCCAATCCGTCCGCCTGATCGCATATTCTGAAGTTCGCTGTTGGTCGCAGCGTTACTTTGGCTGTAGAGTGTCCGTGTTAAGAGGCGGCTGTTACTTTCGCCGCACTGGCGCTATTCATCTGCCGCAGGGTCCCTGTTTTCAGCGCTCACGTCACCTCCACCTCACGTCTAACGCGGTAAGGCGGGCGCCTCACTCCCCCCGTACACGAATAACGCAAGTGCCATTTTAAACAGCCGTCAAGTTTGCGGCCTGCTCCGAGGAGATAAACAAAGAAGTAAGAAGTGACTGCGTAACGCAGAGACAGGTGGAAAGAAACTCATTATCTGTGAAGAAGAGTGGGCAGGGAAAGAGGGAAGAGGAGAGAGAGGGGCAATATTATAACGACCTGCCATAATAAACCCATAAAAAAAAATGTTGGTGGCTGGGAGAGAGCGGCACACACATATTGATCCGGCGACCACTAGGTAGACAAGACAAGAGGTCTGCAAGGATG
Source organism: Vandiemenella viatica (assembly GCA_031002005.1). Classification (NCBI taxonomy): domain Eukaryota; kingdom Metazoa; phylum Arthropoda; class Insecta; order Orthoptera; family Morabidae; genus Vandiemenella; species Vandiemenella viatica. Next base: position 197,927,264 of record JARYHS010009186.1, read on the forward strand.
AAAGGGACGCTAGGTCGCGCGAGCAAAGTGGCTGGCATTAAACTCCTCCCGCAAAGCGATATTTATAGACGTTAATCTTACCTTTGTCATATTTTAACAGAAGCAGATTCGCGCAAGCAAATCGTCCTGAATAAAAGTCACAGATAGTAACTCCACATAAAAATAAATCCTTCTACTTGCTACAAGTGTAACATGCAGTTTTTTATCTTGAAAATGTGACATTTTCTTTTTTATACAGGGTGTTAAAAAAAGTGTAAACTATTTTAGGAGGTATGCATAAAAATAAGACCCCTTCGGGGTAAGGAATCACATACTCTTTGAAACTGTCTTGGTTGATCCTGTATGTCTTCAATGCATGTTATCACTTACAGGACCATCCAAGACCGTTTCATTGAGAGCGTAATTATTTATGCCAAGGTCTGAGGCATTCATTGCCGTAGACGGGCGTCACTGTGCGAACCACTTACTATCTCCGAAAATATGCGTTTGCGACCCACTTTTTTTACTAGAAATTTTTGCCTTATTTTGATGCATTCTATCATCTCTTAAGATATTTCATACTTTTTAACACCCTGTATAGATGGGTGAAGAGTAAGAAGTGAAAACTTTCCTTTCGTCCGTCCAATGAAATGTACTATCAAATTATTCTTTGTTAATAATGGAACATAATTCATGGTATTGCCTATTCACCAAATTCGTCTATTAAAGTTTTGAGAAGTTTGCTCGTACTCAAAAGCGTGCAGATTTCTTGTTTTATTTGTCATACGAATCACTTAGCAGCATGCAGTTTAATTTAATTCGATATCCTTAAATCAAATTTTAAATATTGTAATGTTCAAGTTAGGTGCTTAAACCACTGGCAATTTGACAGCTCAAAATTTCCTGTCAACTATGTAAGGCTTCAAACACGTTGTCGCTGATAATACCGAATTTAATACTGTTTTATTAGTAGATTGAAAGGGTTATCCACTGAAATGTTAATAATGACAGCAGATTGTACTTTAATGTTGGTGAGTCAGGATATTCGAAATTAAGTGCTATATTTCAGTCATACTAGCATGACATGACCAACCTCATGGCTACATAAGATATCTCCTCATAGCTGTACAGTGTATCTCGGATATGAATGATTTTAGTTTCCGGTCCTACGAGGATATTTTTGTCAACAAAAGACATCAATAAAAACAATGTGATACACCAATAAAATAGTGAACATTTAAACTTAATGAAACTAAATAAGTGGAACTAAAGTGAAGTTTCAAATTTAACACAGTGCATCAAAAAATTATATTATAGCTTTTAAGAAAAAATAATTAGTTAACAAATCTTAGTGATAATTTAAAAAAAAAAAATGTGTAAGCATGGAATTCTTTTAATGACGTCTCACCAAGTATTTCTACATATATAAATTCATAATAGCCTCTGTATGTCTGTTTCTATGTTCCGGAATCACGTAAAAACTGTCAAACTGATCTGGATGGAATTTACACTGTTTGAAAGCTTATGTTCAAAATTAAAATCTATGGTATGTTTCATGTCCTAAGTGGCGGGCCATTTGAGCGATAAAAATTAATCATTTTTTTTACTTTTCTTAACACAATTTCTCAAGTCCCCAAAGAACATGGGTATAGTATAACATCTCTGATATTTCTCGCTAAAGGCATTGTTGAGTTGAAGTGTTCGCTTATGACTCATATTGTAAACTAAATATTTTTTTTTGCATTTAAAAAAAAACTATTCTAGCTGGCTAAGTAATTATCTTGAAACGTTGAGTCGTATTCATGTGTTCAGGGTCGCGGGTTTAATCCCCACTTATGGCACTAATTTGTTTTGTCCCCAAAGCTTTGTTTTTCGCTACTATTTGTTGTTTATTGCATTACAATTGTTTTAGAAAAATTTGCCGAAATACTAATTTATTTTTCGTGCCAAGAAAATTTGATGAAAGCTCTTGAGATGTTACCGATTCAGATTCCACATTTCCTACGAGCCTGAAGACAGAGAAGATAATAACAGGCTGGTAAGTGGCTGAAATATTTCTCACAGCAGTTACCCGGAGGAAAGGGTGGTGGGTACTCCAGCTGGAACTTAGAACTGTATCACCGAGCATAAATTTTAATCATGGAAAAATAGTGGAAAATCTGTGTAATTGTAATTAAACTAGCTGATGCCACGACTTCGCACGTGTGGACTTACATATAGAATTGGATGTAGAAAGCTGTAAGTTACGTGAATGGTGTTCCACAAACTACGAGAGGAATGAAGGCTGAGAGACCGTTACGACATCACAGAGACTTAAACGCACCACCCATCTGTCTGTCACTGTTTGGTTAGTTTTCAAAATTTCATCACAAAATATGTTCTTCCTAATGATAAATAGTATTTTCTTGTAAAATTTTATCAATATTGGTTTAGGAATTTAGCCGTGGTAACCTAACACACAGACAGAGAAATTTGCTTTATTATACATATCTATATCTATACTGTTATAAATCAGTAAACAAGCTGCGTCTGTCTGAAGCTGAGAATAGGTATCACGCAAAAACTGCCGCAGCAATTTGGATGGTGTTTTCAAATTTTTAGAGCTAATGGTCCGGATTAAAATCAGCGTACATAGCTTATGACTTATATTTACTGAGAAGCAGAGCAAGAAATTAAAATAGTTTCCAGAAAGAAAAAATATGGACCATTGCATTTTCTGTATTTGAGATGGACACATCTTTCAAGAAACGCTGACAAAATATCACACTACTTACCTTAAACTTCTGTTTTATTTTTTTGACTTTTGTTACTAAGTTCCTCAGTTTTATTGAATGCAGTGTATTATAATAAACAAAATACGCGAATTAAATAATATTAATACTTAATTTACTGTAAACGTCTTTGTGCTTGAACTGATACTGACCTTGATCTTTGGATTGTGTATAAATTGGTTTTTTTCGTCATTGATTATTTCTTTAAAACCAAATATGTTAAACAAACCATTACAAAACGAATTAACATTTCAGTAAGCGTAATGTAACTGTGATATTTAGCTTACAATTAGTATATGTGTGCTTAATATCAATATGTTTTATTCCATATCAGGATAGTTTTATGTGGCGCTGCAATTCCATGATGGTTTTTGATGTAACTCGGAGAAATTCTTTTTATATCTCGCTTAGTTCTCGAGATATTTAATGTCAAAAATACGTTATAAGTATAGTACCTTGGTGCCATTGGTGACGTTCTTCTGTCCCAGACCGCATTTCATCCTAACCACAACCAATAGCAAGAAAACAGAAAACCCATTGTGCATATACAACGTATAATTCCCTGTGGCTTTAGCGGTTTTATCGAGAACTAAGCAAAATAAATAAATAAATAAAAAATATTCCTCATATCTGATTTGTCGAGAAATCATAAGCTAATTCGGGAGCCATGGTTATAGTAGAAACCTCCCCTAATCAAATCAACACTTCATAGATGCACTTCAGAAACCGTAACTAAATTGTGGTTTTAATTTAAGATAAATATAAATATCTTTGTCCGCTTTATCTTATTAGCAATAGAAAACAGACATTACGTCAAGAAACATATTTTTTTATTTTTATTTTGTATGAACTAACCATAAACTGGATGAGCACTAGTAATTTTCGTTGGCTCTATTTAGTACGGCGCAGTCATATTCGTGGGTAATGGCCGCTAGCTATTGGCGCCAACAAAGCGTTGAATTTTTTTGCGTGTTAAGTTGAAATGCACCCTGAGTACTGTAAAACTTAACCATAGGCCATAATATTTAGGATGCCCTACTTTCATGTCCTTTTTGTTACTTCTATGTTTGTCTTGGATGTATTACAACCTAAGAGCAAACAAAAAACGTTTAGGTTACCGTTCAGGGAGGAGTGGTATCAGCATGGGATCATTAGTGCAAAATTAACCAATCCGTTGTGTGGGGAGCAGTGGTAGTCCTGGACTAAATGCACAAAAAATAACCACACGGTCCTACACAGAAAAACCTTTAATATGAAGCTATATTTTATACGTAATGGACCACCTACACACAGATTCCTTTAGTATGAAATCATGCTTCATTTCTATGCATGATGTTAGTGGAAATTCCAGCAACATGAGTAAATCAGGAAAACAGCTTCAAAATTCAATGGATATGGGATTAACAAACTATTAGGAGAGTAGTTTCTGTGCTTTTTCTCATTGAATCGTTTGTATTTTCTAGCTAATTTCATTAACTAGTAAGCGATTAATAAATAAAAAATATATTAGAAATTTAAAAAAAAAAATGCACCGCAAATAGGTGCTAGAAACTGATACGTCACAATGCAACCAATAGAAAGCAGCCCTTACAAACGAATAGCATTACCTCCGGTTAAGAGGTGGCTATGAAAATTACAGTTGCTAATTCGGTTCATATAAAATTAAAAAATATCTTTCAAGGCGTAAAGTCTGCTTTTTTTCTACCAAAATACTTTATTCCTGGGTTTTTAATTTTGTGAAGGTTACGTAATATGAATGTATGGGCATCACAGAATTTTTTTTTCCTTTTTCAGTGTTTGTTATAATCATAAAACTTTTCTATTTCCATCTTTAAATAGGTCACATCTGTAGTCTTCAACTAAACGGAATTCTAATATTTTTTGCCTCTCTATACCTGGGACTAGAAAAAAAGGTAAAGCGTTTCTACACACACCAAAGACGCACGCTAAGCAGCGGACAAATACTAGTTTATAATATTAGAATAGATACAACTCTCTCCCCCGTATAAAAGTTATTCCAAGTTACTTTTCACCGAAAGTTGGAACCAAGAGCTCAGTGTCCGTTTGAACATAGCATCGGAGGTTCTCCTACTAATGATTGGGGATGCTGATGCAGTTGTGCGGCGACCCAGTGACCCAATAGCGAGCGGCACGCGCAGACATAATGGGCCTCCCCCTGCCAACACTGCGTCAGCTGATCACATGTCCTGTCCTCATCGGGTCGACTGCACTAAGTACGATACTTAAGTGTAATCCACTTGTGTTCGTAACAGTTGAGACATAGTACACGCGTTTCCTGTAGTACCGAAAGGTTATTCTAACTGGAGGCAACTATGTAGACATAATACATTCAGTCTCTCCAGCAGCTTGCTACTTATAGAAGCCAGGACTCGTTCTCGCAGTCACATTTTAGCTTCGTTATGACAGCTTACCTGACGAAGGCAGCAGAGGTTGCTGCCGAAACGTTGCGTATTAAAGAAATTATGTTTAATAAAGATATTATCCGACAGATAACCCGTGAAGATTTTATTTCATTCAGTCATAGTAGGTTTATCGACCATAGAACAAATCTACCAGAAACAGAGGAAAACGGGAAAAAGCTACTACAGAATTCCGAGTGGTCTGAACGATGTACTAACAGAGATTATTATCGAGCACGGTAGTCCTACCGACTATAGGAGAACGACGGTGTAACGGGGAATCCATATCACATTGCGTACTTCATATCAACAAAGCAAGGCATTGCCAGAAGTGAAGGTCAGTTCAAGCGCTATTCAAAATTCCGGGTGAAACCGAGATTCGACCATGCGCTCCCATTCACGCGCCTTAGTCAACTGAGCCAATAGATCTCTCTAAAACAAACTTAAAATGGTGAATCCCTCACCGAGCGTGGTGGGTGAGTGGTAAGGCTCTGGCCTTGCAATCGGGAGGATGTGGGTTCGAATCCCCCCATCCGGCCATCCAGATTTGGGTTTTCAGTGGTTTCCCAAAATCAATCCACGCCAATGCCGGGATGGTTCATTCAAGCGTTCATGACCGAATTCCTTCCCATTCCTTGAGCCCTGACCTTTTACCGCCTCTAATGACCTCGACGTCGACGAGTCATAATACCAAAAAAAAATTGCAGTCATTGGACACTGTCGACAGAAGTGAAAACTTAAAACTATTAATATCATACGCGCAACACATCATACTTATAGCTGCAGATATACTAAATAACAATAATTTCTTGGGTCGTAATGACCTGGTTAGTAGGTTTCTATTGGATGCGCATTCCACGCCTGTCTCATCCACGGTAGAGCTAACAAGACAGGGGACCTACAGTTTAACGTGGAATCCGAACCACGGAAACGTTCTGTCGTAATTCACATTACACAGCAAACTATGTCAGAGGTAAAGGATGGATTAAAGGGACCTTTCGTTCCCCACTCAGACACGTTAACTACTGAGCCGCTACGGATATACTGTTAACATGAGCATGTCAGCGATGCGAACTCATAAGATTTAACCATCAAGAAATCTCCCAACGCGTCTAAAGAAGTTTTCAGTTCAAAAACTAAACATCTAACTTATGCACAACCCGAAGGTTCGTCGAATCTTCCCGAGTGATATGTACCCAGTTATTGTGTCGGAGACAGGAAGGCCAATTCCTTTCCTCGGGGGCCTACAGTTTAACGTGGAATAAGGACCACGGAACTTCCCGGCGTACCTTAGATAATAAAATACAGCTCCTAAAAATTCATGTTTACCACGGGATTCGAACCCGCGACTGGGAAAGAGAAGCTTTAGAACTAAGCGCTTTATTCGCTTAGCTACTAGACTACGTGCGCTAAGTACTATTAAAATCGAATAAAAACTGTGGGTTTGTATGAACTAAGTTGACAGAATTTAAGGTGGGTGGGGAAAGGAGAAGAGGGGTTTTTGTAAATCAAACCTATACGTATGCAAAGTTCCATCAAAATCGGATAAAAACAGTGTGTTTGAATGAAGAATATTAACAAAAACAAACAAACATTTATTTAATATATAAAGATGAATTCGTCTTCTGTGCGTTTCCATGCAATTCATCCTTTGGGATGAAACTTTGGTGAGTTATTGTAGATTGACCCCGTCCATATATCGCCTAGCGCGCATGTAGACGTTTTCACTTCAAAAAAGTGATTGCTTAATTAATATCCAAAATATACCACCGAAATTCATGAACGTTAAGTAAAAAAGAAAGAAAGCTACCTTTAATCAACTGAAAAATAATGTTTCTGTTAATGTAATGTTCTCGGAAAAATGTCCCAGAAAACACTGTGTATTCACACAATATTAGGGCGATCAAACACTCCGCAGCCATATACAACTGATATGATAACTAAGTAGGACGTCTGGGAATTTATAGCACACGTTATTGATTTGCTATTGTAATGTTTCTCATCTAATAACTATATCCGATAGTATTATATTTACGTACTTATTGGAATTGAAAGGCTGTATTATTGTGATAAATCAGGAGTTCCATGAAGCAGTGTTCAGACCACTGTTGCTTATTGTTCTAGTGAACGATTCTGCTGTTTGGTTAAGAGAAAAGACAGGATAAAAAGGAAGGCAGCCAGATTTGTTTCCGAAAATGACCATGAAACGCAATCATTAATTGTTACGATGAAAGAGCTATGTTGGCAGTCTTTGGAAAACAGCCTAAGGATGAAGAGAGTGTTGGGGGTGTATAACGAATATACTGACGAAAAAGAGTGGATGGATACTAAGAAAAAGATTTGGACAAGTAATTGCAAGGGAATGGATATGCTTGATCATAAACCACCTCCCATTTACAGACACAGCAGGGTGGGAAAGTTTTCATTTGTATGTATACAAAATAATGTCTTCTACTGACCGTTCTGGCCTCGCATTCGGGAGGACGGCGGTTCGAATCCCCGTCCGGGCATCCAGATTTGGGTTTTCCATGGTTTCCCCAAATCACTCCAGGTGAATGCCGGGATGCTTCCTTCAAAAGGCCATGGCCGAATTCCTTCCCATTCCTTGCCCCCCATCCTTTCCCGTCTCTAAAGACCTAGTTGTTATAGGATACGTTAAGCAGTTAAAAAACAAAAACAAAAAAAATCTTCTACTGACCATATGTACTAAGTAACCGAAGCCACCATTCCGTCTTTTGATGTTGACTGACAAATACAAACTTGTCACTATCCGTTTAACACAGGAATTGTTTAGCTGTTGAACACAGTATTCCATCAATCAATTTTCTAGTCATTGCTTCCAATACAGCTCCACTGAGACAATCATTCCGAGCATGGTGGGTGAATGGTAACGATCTAGCCTCAAATTCGGGAGGAGGCGGGTTCGAATCCCCGTCCAGCCATCCAGATTTGAGTTTTCAATTATTTCCCCAGATCACTCCAGGTGAATGCCGGAATGCTTCCTTCAAAAGGCCATGGCCGAATCCCTTCCCGCTCCTTACCCCTATTCCTTTCCCGTCTCTAATGATTCGACGTTGACGAGGTGTAAAGCCCGAAGCAAAAAAAGAAAAAAAAAGACTTAGCAGGCAGTTCCAGGTATTACAAGAAAGTAGTAGTGGCAATGTCTTTGGTTCATTTTTTTTTATGAACCAATCTCTTCCCCCATTCTCGGAATACCTCCTACAGTGAGGAGATCACGATTTTTCCGGAAAGATGTATTAGATAATGATCCATGCAAGAACAATCTGAAGGAAAGTAGCGACCATCCGTTTTCTTTGATACTTTCTTTTACTGATCACGTGACATACGACTAAAAGAACGGACTGTAACTGGTATAACCTCAATTTTCAGGCCCCACATCCCGTTCGCTTCTGCTCTCTCATCTCTATACCAGAGAAATTTTTCTGCATCCTTGATTACTAGGCTAAGATCAGAGTTACATCTGTTATGCTACAATCTGAACACCAAAATTGACAGTTTCCAATTGATAGCAGAAAATTTGTTGCGAATTCGCACCAACAACTACTAGTATTAGCCCAGACACTTAAAGCCTTGCTTATTTGAAACTGCACGTAAGTGCATGTGTTAACCGTACTTGATGATGTAGTCATTTCCTGATAATACGTTAAATGCAGTTATTTTCTTTTGTAATCAGTCTCTTGACTGATTTTGATGCAATCCGCCATCTTTTCCAATCTTGAACTAAACTTTTGATCTCAATATACCCCTTGCGACCAATGTTCTCACTTCACTGTTTATATATTCTAATTTTTGATTTCCTGTATAGTTTTTCACTTCAGCTGTAGCCACTGTTAACAAATTAACCAATCCCGTGTGTCTTAAAATATGACCTTCCACACTATCTCTTCGTTCTGTCTCTTCCAGAAACGTCTTTGTTCGCCCGTCATTTCCAAAACACGTTCAGTTTGTAATTTATATATCCACTTAATTTTCATCACCTTTCTGCAGTTCCCCTTTCAAAACCTTCAGTTTTCCCTCTTTCTAGTATACCTAAATCCACTCACCGTCCTGTCCTAGCTGGTGTTCCTTAAGGCTCTGTCCTCGGACCAACGCTCTTCTATATTTATATCTCTTATTGCCCCGATCTGACCACTTCAGCCATAGAAATGTACGCCGACGACACGGCACTGTTCACCTCCCACGAAGATATTCAAACAGCTGTTCGCAACCTTCAAGTGGCCCTTACTACCTTAACTAACTGGTTGAACATGTGGCGCATCGCACTGAACCCAATTAAATGCGAAACAATGATCTTCACTCTCCTACGCCCGGCTTAACCAACTACGGTTGTTATCAATGGCACACCTGTACCTTGGAAACGTTCCGACGAGACCCTCAAATACCTGGGAGTTCATCTGGACCGACGACTGACCTGGAACGCCCACATCTACTCCAAACTCAACCTCGCATACTCCCGGCTCACTAAATTATATCCCATTATCAACCGGAAGTCTTCACTCAAAAGCAACATCACTATCCTACTATACACCTCTTTAATTCGACCTCTACTGCCCTACGCCTGCCCAGTCTGGGGAGGTGCCGCTGCCAGCAAAATCAAGAGGATACAGTCGCTCCAAAACAAAATCTTGCGGATCTCCGTCGATGCTCCATGGTTCGTCCGCAACTCCCAGTAGCACCGTGAACTCGGACTGCCTACCATCACGCAGTTTATCCAAGGGCAAGCATGACGCTTCTACCAACACCTTCCCAGAGTGCCAGGAGCCGCATATTACTCCCTGGGCACCAGATTCGACAGACCTACAAGAATCATCAGCCTTTACCCGAGGATCTTCTCTTCCAGATGGACGCTTAGAACTGCATCTAATTCAGACATCACCTGATAATGTTCTTATAAAACTGTTATGTTTAATGTTATTGAGGGGCTCGATGATTTAACCTCACTCAAAGTGTCCCACCGTTCAATGTATTCATGTCATTTTTTCAATTCAAGATTGTAAATACGCTGAACGATAAAGAAATTTTAATTAAAAAATGGTATGCCTGAAGGCCGAACTTCAAGTGCTGTGTTCCATTCACATAGATTCTCTGTCGTAATTCATTATTTGAAAGATTTCTCTTTTTAAGATGGTTTTTCGCTAGCGCTATTCTGGTTTTGACAGTGATCTTTCCTCGGCCATCAGTTGCAAATTTACTTCCTCAATAAAAGATTCACTCACTGCTCCTATTATATCTGATCTCATTTTTGTATTTAATCTTCAGTCATTTATATACGTACACGGTAACTTGTATATATGATGGTCAAGGCTTGCCACATTCACTGTAGCCCCGTTATAAAACCCTCAGTATCGTCCTATATTTTTAGGGCCGTATTTTTTCCCTACAGTAACTGTCAGGTTTTACGAGGGGAAAGAAAGTGCATCTATTTGTGAACGGGGTAAGCTGTGTTCGTCTGTTACGTAAGATCTGATACACATGTAGTAAGAATAGAGAAACGGAATCTATTGTTTTCACTGCTGTATGATAAAAATGTATCGCGTATAAATCAGAAGCTCATTCGAATCTCGGCGGGGCTGCTATTTCCAAGCCAAAATGTGTATATAAACTGCAGAATCTTTCTAAACTTAAGATCTAGATTCTTCTTTTTTTTTTTTTTACAAACTATTAAAAACGATTTTATATTTTTGCTATCCAAGAAATTTAAAAGAGACCAACATAATGAACGTGAGAAAATTAAGTTTAAAAATAAGTATATTATGTAACTTTAGAAACAAGGATATCGTGTTTAAAATAAAGTTTCACAACACTTTTCAGTTATCTCTCATCAAGTCAATGTCTTTGCAAAAATATGAAGTATTAAAAAAATCATCTTGTAGCATGTTAATAAAGAAATGACTTTGTTCTCTCACGCAGCCTTAGGAGAATTGTTTTAATAAAACTGGCGATTTCACAATCTCTTCTGACTTCTATCAAAATGTCAAATGCTACGCTTGTCAAAAATGAACAATCTCTAGTGCACAGATTTTAACACAGGGAATAAAAAGCTGGACGTGGTTTTTTCGTGTCGCTAAATACGAACTTTTCAGATATGTGTCACTCAAAGCAGGAATTTCATACGTGTAGGATTTACTTTCATTGAATATAACACGTTGCTTAAACTTGTAGTATATGGTATTCATTGTGGTGCGACTTTTTGTAAATAGGATTTTACCAACCATATCAACCGTGAGACGCTGTTCTGATGAGTACAATTTACATTTTTTAATGAAATTTTTTTGCGTATTTACAAAGTACACAGATTTAAAGTGGGAATGAAGTAAAATAAAATATTTCTGGGTATGGAGTGTGAATTCGAAGTGGTACTGTGGCAGAGAACTTGGAGAAGAAGTCTCGACGCGATTTACACGGCGTAATAACAACTGGAGTGGACGAGTTACTACTACTGCTGCAGGAATAACTTCCGTGGAGAATCTCAGAATAGGACAAAGAGGAATAAAAGGAAGTTGGCGAGCGCAGACAGCAGTTTTATGGCGACTCAACAAAACAGAAGTTACTCCTCGCAGTTTTAGATCAGATACTTGGTGAGACAAACCAAGAAACAGAAACGTCCGCATATCTGACACTGGAGGGACAAATTCATACCAAGGACAAATTCCGAACGCAGTGGAATCTTTGGTTGTTATCATATTTCTTAAAGGCAACTTTGACTCTTTGTCGAAGCTTACCCATTCAAAGTAACTTTTTGGCCTTGGCAGTATTACCTCCAGCAAGGGTGGATGAGTTGTTTCAATTCCGGTCTAAGCCATGCGCGAAGCACATATACCGGCAGAAATGTTACTTTGAAGGCGTACGTTAGGGGAATTGTTACCTTAGGACGACTTTCCGTAATTTTTGATCTGTTAATCTTACAGACTTACACTGCATTTTTTCAAGGTTTAAAATGTTCATTGAAGCCTTAAAATCTTCTTGGTTTAGTTTAGAAAGAATGACGTTTCCTAATTAATACCAACAGACCTTAAGAAACGAGAAACTATCTCCTCCTTCAATCCCTCAAAGAAGAATTTGCCATGAATTTAATATACAATTCACCATTGCTTAACGCTCTGCACTAGGAGAACTGAAGTGTTACATATATTCAGTTATTATTATTCTCGAATCATACACATCAAATACACAGTTAAATACATTATACAAATCAACAGCTTTAAACATATTTTGCCCAGTACTTCGCAACCCCAAGTGCATTCGGTGTTGCTCGATACAGGACATCTTTGTTGCAGGATGATGGGCACATAGGGCACTCAAGCATATGGTTCATCGTTTGATCCTCACCACATTCGCACTTAATACTGGTAGCATCAGTATAACCCCATTTCACTAGATTTCCCTTGGACCTGCCCATTCCTGTTCGCAATCGGTTTAAGAACCACCAGACGTTCCAGTCCTCTGCATGACCAGGTGGCAAGCGCTCTGCAACTGTCAGATGTTAGGGAACTTCACTTTCCACAACTGTACTTTTGCCTTTTCAGGTGATCCAATTAGTTCCCGCGATGTTCTCAGGAAGCTTTCCCTGGACATGAGCGTCTGTGCTGTTGGTGTATGGCCGTGTAGTGGGTGAAATGTTCAGTGAAGTGATTAAAAGCACGAATCGAATTTAAAATAATTCATAACCTTCCAGCTCTTCTTTAAGATATCAACTTTGTGGAGAGTTAGAATTTCTGTTAATAGGATTCTTTAATCTGTGTTTATCGTTGAAAGAATATATGGCATCAAAAATACACAGACGGAAAAAAAAAATCCCAACACCAAGAAAAAATTATTGTAGAGTAATGAAATTTGGACAATGCATTTGTCAAGTTAACATGTTTAATTGATTAAATTTTCAAGATCACAGGTTAATTTAAGCTCAAGAAAATGCATTTCAAATGTGAAATACTGTTAAATTAATAGCCGGTGTAACCTCCAGAATTTTGAATGCAAGCCTGCAAACGTGAATGCATTGTGTCATACAGGTTTCGAATGTCACTTTGTGGTATGGAGTTCCATGCTTGTTGTACTTGTGCTGTCAATACTGGGACGGTCAGTGCTGGCTGTGGATGATGCTGGAGTTGTCGTCCAATGATATCCCATACGTGTTCAATTGGAGACAGATCTGGTGATCTCGCAGGCCAAGGTAACATGTCGACACTCTGTAGAGCACGTTGCGAGACAACAGCGGTATGAGGGCGAGCGTTATCCTGTTGAAAAACTCCCCCTTGAATGCTGTTCATGAATGGCAGCACTACAGGTTGAATTACCAGACTGACGTACAAATTTGCAGTCAGTGTGTTTGGTATAACCACAAGAGTGCTCCTGCTGTCATAGGAAATTGCTCCCCAGACCATGACTCCAGGTGTAGGTCCAGTGTGTCTAGGCCGCAGACAGTTTGGTTGCAGGCGTTCCCCTGGCCTCCTTCTGACCAACACTCGGCCATCACTGGCACCAAGGCAGAACCTGCTTTCATCAGAAAACACAACAGATCTCCACTCCGTCCTCCAATGAGCTCTGGCTTGACACCACTGGAGTCGCAAACGGCGATGGCTTGTAGTCAGTGGAATGCACGCTACAGGGCGCCTGGCTCGGAGCTGTCCTTGAAGTAACCGATTTCTAACAGTTCGTTGTGTCACTGTGGTACCAACTGCAGCTCGAATTTCTGTAGTGCTGCCATTCATGAACAGCATTCAAGGGGGAGTTTTTCAACAGGATAACGCTCGCCCTCATACCGCTGTTGTCTCGCAACGTGCTCTACAGAGTGTCGACATGTTACCTTGGCCTGCGAGATCACCAGATCTGTCTCCAATTGAACACGTATGGGATATCATTGGACGACAACTCCAGCATCATCCACAGCCAGCACTGACCGTCCCAGTATTGACAGCACAAGTACAACAAGCATGGAACTCCATACCACAAAGTGACATTCGAAACCTGTATGACACAATGCATTCACGTTTGCAGGCTTGCATTCAAAATTCTGGAGGTTACACCGGCTATTAATTTAACAGTATTTCACATTTGAAATGCATTTTCTTGAACTTAAATTAACCTGTGATCTTGAAAATTTAATCAATTAAACATGTTAACTTGACAAATGCATTGTCCAAATTTCATTACTCTACAATAATTTTTTCTTGGTGTTGGGATTTTTTTTTCCGTCTGTGTAAGTATTACTAACATCATTTACATAATTTATATCATTTACTGTGACGAACTTAGGCTATTTGCCACTGATTATGATTTTATTTTCAATAAATACATTTATACACAAAGTTGTATTCCAAAGCTCGAATGGGTAGCTATTTATACATTACTGTGACTCTTTGATCAATCTTCAGAAACAGCTCTACACAGCAGTAGGATGGCGGATGCTAACACGCTGCTTACACAAAATACTCTCCAATCAGCCAAAATAAGGATGATGCTGCATTAGTTGATGCTGCCTTCCGTTTCTTACTGTTGAACATTTTGGAAAGATTGTGATTACAGTACCGACCATTGTGGGTAAGCGGTAACGATCTAGGATGGCATTACGGAAGACATGGGTTCAACTCCCACTCCGGCAAACTAGATTTCGGTTTTACACCTTTTTCCCCACATCACGCCAGACAAATGCCGAGATGGTTCTTTCAAAAGGTGATAGTTTAATTTTTTTCCCCTCTTCCTTACATCCAATAATCTCTTGCGTCTAATTACTATATCGTTGACAAGCTGTAAAGCCATAATCAAAAAAAAATACTAGTCATTATATTAAGTTATCTTCTGATAAAACAGTTATATCACTTACGTATGTGGATTAACTATTGCGCTAAACGCAAGGCATCTGTTAGCTTTTATATCCGTATAAAAGTTCTTTAATTCATGTGTGGCTGACTTACCAAAAATCAGACAGAAAATGAAGATTTTGTAAGAGGAAACTGTACCTACTTTCACATTTGTGTAAAATTTTAATAGTAACTGTAACATGTACTTTTTACAGTTTAGGGAATTCTGCTATTCGAGTTAAAAAATATTCGTTAGAATAACTCGGCAACAAAAGTCCAAAGCAAAATATTATGATCTTTGCCGGTGGAGAAATATGAACAACAAATAAGCTCCGTGTTTTATTTTCCTGACTTCACTACGTTCTTTATGAATATAATACGGTTATCTCTTCTAAAACTGATTTACTGGAATTGCGAAAGCAGATCGGCCGATGGGTAATTGTGGAATAAATCAAGATGGCGTAGGATCGTTAAGAGCCGAAGTGAATTACCCGGTACAGATCGCAAGCAGGCGTGCCACGCAGACGGGTACATTGGAAAGGAAATTAATTCCGCTGCAGAGGAAGTGTTTCACCAGAGGCGAGCTCCTGACTGACAGAATTAACTGCTGTGAAGGCATAATTAATGGCGCAATCGCCGCCGACTGTTTTCTGGTGTAACCTCGGCCGTTTTATCGGTCTGCCTTTCTCAAGCCACTCGATTTTTTTTTCTTGTTTTCACATGATGGCTGTTTTCTGAATGGGTCCGATGATGTTTTCTGTCATATCTTCTGGCGCTTAATCTCAAGGCTAATTAAAGTTTTGAATGAACGAGTGATTCTTGAGACATCAAATGTATTTCTGTTACCAGTAATCTTGTATAAACGTCAAGTTAAAATGCAATTATATTCATTCAAAACACTTTTATATCTTTGCTGCTTACGAAAAAATTTCCAATTCTGTGAGAGTGTATCGTCACCCTCTGAGTCAAGCAGTTTATCTCTACATACCCATAACGCTCTCAGTATTCTGTTTATTATACTTCATCTACATTTCTTTCTTCTTCCCTTCACCGCACCTACAACGTAGCCCGTAAGTTCAAATTATTTAAACTAATTTTTTCTCTGTCATTTCCATAACGCTTGACCTTCGTATTTTGTTGATTAAATTATTTTTAAATACGATTTTGTGGCCCTCTTTTAGGAAATATTTCTTTTTTTCTTTCCAGTTTCTCCCAATTAACGAATCAATCTACTTCATGCAGACATACTTCTAGTAACTCTTCCAAAAATGCTCATTTATATAGGGTCATTCACATTTTGATATCGCCCGTTCTCCAATAATTATCATATCAACTACTACTTCTGCTGCGTTTGTTATAACTTTGAAATTAAATCTTTCAACTTATCACGAATTTCTGACTTATTTCTCAATCATTCGTTTTCGTATTATTTCGTAAACTTCTTTTTTATTATATTAATTGCATTCAGAAGGCTATATGCTGGTTCTCTCTCAACAAATTGTGGAATAAGACCGAGCGTGGTTAGTAAGTCGTAACGCTCTGTCCTCGCATTCGAATCCCCGTCCGGCCATCCAGATATGGGTTTTCGATGGTTTCATCAAAACACTCCAGATGAATGCCGTGATGGTTCCGTCAGAAGGCTATGGCTGAATTCCATCCCTTTCCTTGCTCTCTGTCCTTTCCTGCCGCTAATCACTTCGACGTCGACGAAGCGTAAAGACGGAAAAAAGTAAGATCTTGAATAACCTTTATTCCTCATTTTAATTTCCTTGTCTGTACAAACAAATTGTTATTCAAACAGATATGCAGCAGGCTTACCTCACTTCCCTCTCATAACTTTCCAATTTTCTATAATACTTCGTTCATAAATAAACACTGCTCTTTGGAACTGTATCCTTAAAAAAATAACATTTTTCCTATAAGTCTTCGAAAGCGTGTCCAAAATCTTCAAACCATATCAATGTCTTAAAAAATAAAGAAAATGACTGAATTTTTCTCTTTTAATCATTTTTTTCGTGACCCATGTTGGTCTAGCTCTTATGTCTGTTCCAAGTTCTTCCCCATTCTTATAATTAAAAATGGTAGATTGACATGCTCTATTTACTTTATCAGAAAGATCCTATTACAGCATGATACTGATATTTATGTACTTACAATCTTTATATACTAACCGAGTCGAAAGTTTTAATTAACTGAAGCATAAATTTCGGGTGGTGACAGTTATAGCTCAATTTATGATCACAATTCAAGTTTTCAATGCCTAAAAAGGATTTTACTGTGTATTTTTCTTTCTGATATTTTCAAAAACGTTAAAATTAAATTAAATTTCGGTTTATTTATTTATATAGAATTCGAATGTGTTTTTATGAAGAAGCGTTATAGTATTATCGTAATATATGTACCTCCCAGAAAGCTATTAAGTTATTATAAGTATTAGTTATATAGAGTTCCGGAGTCATAAATCATTTAAAGTAAAGTCACACTTTAAATGACAGCAAATTATAAATTTCATGAACCGAACTATATCTTCATTATAGGGATATTTTAGGAACCATTATGCTATGAACTGGCTACATCAGCTGATTATCGAACTGAAGGTATAACAGCGATATTGAAATATGTAGTAGAGATGTGTCAGCAATAAATTATACACCTATGCATTTAACTTGATGCGCAGCACTAAAGAGAGCGTTATATTAATGCTAATGGTTCATACGGCAAACTAAACGCTTATGGACATCATAGAACAAGGTTCTGTGGAGTAATGAAGTAAATTGTACACTAGATATGTCGAAGTATTACTGGAATAGCTATAGGATTAGCAGTCGACAAAAGAATAGTGTTTATACGTTTAAGATGATCTTGAAATAGAAACAAATCATTACTTTTAAGTTATCTAGGAGGTTTCTGTGGTCTGCTGCGACAGAGTGACTGACCTGAAGTGAAGCGCGCGAGATGGCGGTGGTGAAGAGACCGCAGCTGCTGCTCGGAGGCTGCGCCCGCGTCCACTGCCGCAGAGCGAGTGAGGACACGCGGGCGCCGAGGTGCGCGCGCCCTCCGCTGCCACCACCGCGGCGCTGCTGTCGCCCGCGCCGTACTACGAGACGGAGGTCGCGTCCACTTGGGCCAAACCCTACACCAGCAGATCCCCTCTCGGTTCCACATTTCTGCCAGAATTTGTAAAAGATTTTAAGAAATGAAATGACATGCATACGATGTCATCATCTGAATTTATATTTAATTTAATTGCAATGGAGTGGCTGCTCCGGTGACAATTTCCCTCCTATTTCCCCTTTCCTTTTCCCATGTACTCAACTAACCTCAACTTTATATTCTTTAAGCGTTTTTGGTAAATTATTCACCATTTCTCTTGGTAATTTATCTCAATCCCTGAACTCCTTACTTAAGATATAAAATCTTCCTATGCTTTATGTCTGAAATCGAGTGCCAGTTTGTGGTCATCGTCATCTTTTTCCCTTCCATGGACCTCTCCTAATTTTGTCACCAATATCTTTCCACGACTCATCACCAATATAAGCCATGTGCACTCCCATGACCATCTTCACCACCCTCCTGTGTTCCAATGAACCCATTTCCAGCTCCATTACCATATCAGTTACCGTACTGATTGTGTTCTGTGATAATTTTCAGACACAAGTCTAGTAGCCCTTCTTTGTAACCCTCCAAGTCTTGTATTTGATATCCAAAATGTGGGTCCCATACTATACTACTATATTTAAGCAATGGTCTGACTAAGGTTTTGTAGCCCAATTACTTTTTTTTCTGGTACATCCCCTCATCACTCTCTCCAACAAGTGAAGGATTTTGAAATCTTAAATTACTGCCTGTGCAGTGTGTACTGCCCAGTTGAGTTTGTCGTCAAATGTTACGTTAAATCTTGTACAAGCAAGTCTTTCCACAGCACCTCGTATATTGACAGTTTTTCTCTTCTCTTTTCCTTGAAAGCAACTCGCAGTTGTTCCAAAAGGTTAGCGTAATGTAATCGCATGATGGTTTCATACATTTCCAGGATCTTTTTGTCAAAAAATAAAAGTTCACCTAACTTTTGAACAACTCAATTTTTCATCGTTCACCGTAGTATCATATTGCGATCATCTGCACAAATAAATTTCTGCAAGTAAAACTTTTTTTTTTTGTTTTTTTTGTAAGAATATATCTTAAATCATCTCTGCTCGCCTTAAGCTTAGAAAAAGAGCTTCGGCGTCTTCTTTTAAAAGTAAAATTATACATGAGAAGCAAATGATTGGCTGCCATTCAAGGAATTAAGTACAACTTGATATAACTTCTGGCAATTACAAAATAGAGTTTTAATGATTGTTCTGCAAAATATTCCATACTCTGGCAGTAGTTCATCAAATATCAAGCTTCATATTTCAAACGAAACTAAGTACTATCCCGTAGATACAAGGTGTAGTTCTCAATATTCAATTAAAAGATAGTTTCTGGATTTTTTTTTTTTTTTTATAAAAGATGGAAAGACTGTATATATATTTAAAAAAATTGCCTCAGATATACTTGTAAAGTTCCCAGTCATTCTGTCACACCAAAAACTTTCGCTCATTACACTAAGATTGGCTTACACTAGCGTAGCAGGAGACAAAATTTAAATAACTTATTAGTATGACAAAGGCAGTGGAGGTGCGAAAATCTAAAACCTTCAAGAGTCCATATATACACATTTGGTAGCTGAGTGGTTAAGGCGCTTGCCTTCAAAAACGCAGGAATTATAAGAATTGTGCTTAATCCTATGAGCTACACCGTGGTTCAAATTCCACGTTAACTGGCCGACTTAAGTCTGTCACAATTGCTTAGTATGCTTCCCTCAGGAGGATCCAACCAACCTTCGGGTTGTGGATTAAGTTAGTTTTTATATAATATATTACAACTTCGACAAATGGGAAAATGTTAAAATAATCTACCCTCTTAGTCAACAGACCAAGCTGGAACGTAAAAACCTGACTCCCATTTTTTATTGAGTTATTTAAACTGTCAGTTGTTCTACAAGACTCTAGGTTATTCATTAAAGGGACGAAAACATCCTCATGATATCAAGATTTGGTTCTTCACCTATTATCTGCTTTTCCTACTAGTTTAATAGTTTCCTTCCTATCCTTTTCACCATTTAAATTTCGTATAAAAATTCTTTACATTTACGATACTAACACAATTCTGTCGACAGTTGATATTGTTCATGCACGTTATTAGATCTCACTTTTGTGGATAGATTTCATGAGAATATATTTGACTAAGCATCATATTAATTTTTCAAGTCCTGGTTAACACCCTGCCGTCAAGCAGTGATGCCACATAAAGTATTACCAAAGAAGAAACAAACTCCAGCCTTCATGTTATTTCATTTTTATCACAACAAGAGGTAAAATACATTAATCCATAGTATCGAGATATCGAAGAATCCAGTGCAAAGTAAAGAGTTCCAAAGTTGTACGGATGTTGTCTGTCAATTTTGAGAAAGTTTTGTAAATATTATATTTTGGTGATTTTAAAGATTTGACAATTTAAAAACTTTCCCGTTGAGATAAGATTTGCCTTCCAACGATGAATATTGAGGTTATTGTTTGTTTACAGAATTATTTAAAAGTAGTTCGTTTTTTTAAGTGAAACTTCATTGGTCGCGGTAGGAATTTTTTTTTTTTTTTTTTTTTTTTTTAGCGTTACGAGCTACGCGATCAGTACGTATGTATCCAACGTTCTGCGCATGCATGGGACGTTGATAAACACGTGATGAAGTCAGGCAAGATATTTACATCCAGAGGACTCGCCATTTAATTACTTGGTCGCCAGGCCGGTAACCAGAATTGGTTGAAACAGAGTGTGTTACAAAAATTTAAGCACCGAATAATACGGGAATTAGCTGTAACATAGCAAACAGTCAAAATATACAGTGTACGGTCAGTTGTTCTGCTCACAATCGTGTAGCAAATATAATTCTGGCCACCGAGCAGGAAGTATCAACTATAATTCAAAAAATAACAACAACAATTCTAAGAATTATTGATTCTTACAAACTGGTAATAAATTTAAGTTAGTTCCCTCGTGCGCTATTCTCATTAACTGATACCAACAACCATTTAGTTGTTCCAAGCGAATATAGAGTCACTTTCAGTAATCATGCAACGATAATAATTATCCGGATTTATGCTATCCTCCGAATCCGACTCTTTGATAGAGAGGCACATTCAGACACAGTAGACTAATACGTCGATGAGAAGTAGTATCCAGTTTTTCCCGAGCACATATTTACTTGCTTCCCATCTTCAGTGCCGGAACTAAGGGAAGGCAAAGAATAGCTCTATACTGCCGCGAGCGGTAAATTCATGTTTGAAAGGGAGGCATTCTCTAGTTTTTGCATTGGCTCTGAAAATTCGTAGATCCATTTCAACTTATGCACTCTGCTTACCACAGTACTCTTGGCAGCGAACGTAAAATTAATCAATCTTTGCTATTATATTCAATGGGTCCTAAGGACTGCTAGCTATTTGTAATGTTGGAATGTGTATGTTCCGACTTCACAACAATACGACGACTAAAAAAATATAATCAGAAAACGAAAATTCAGGTTGAAAAGCGTAAGGAAAATGTAATAATTAAGGACGCTTTAGAAAGCGATAATATAAAAAGGAAATGAAAAAAAAATTGTAAGCAGTTTAGATTTAAAAGCAAAAAATGAGAGAGGATGTTTGTTATTAGAATTTGGCAAAATGTGAGGCATGGAGAGCATTGTATTTATGAATCATGTATGATGAAAATAACTGTGGAAACATTCAGGGCATATAAATAAGTACATAGATAACAGACTTGCACTTTTGATTAAGGAGTTAAGCCGCGTACTCACTAGCGAGCTGTAACTGTAACCGTTGCACGTTACTGTTACCGTGAACCATAGTGTGTACGTGGCTCGCGAGCGGAACGCGTTGCACTCGCAGCGAGCCGACGACTGTTGGTTTTTTGCTGCGAATCAAAGGACCGAGAGTGGTGGTGTAACGGATAGCGTTCTGGCCTCGCATTCGGGAGGACGGCGGTTCGAATCCCTGTCCGGGCATCCAGATTTGGGTTTTCCATGGTTTCCCCAAATCACTCCAGGTGAATGCCGGGATGCTTCCTTCAAAAGGCCATGGCCGAATTCCTTCCCATTCCTTGCCCCCATCCTTTCCCGTCTCTAAAGACCACGTTGTTAAAAAGGGACGTTAAACTGTTACCAAAAAAAAAAAAAAAGCGAATCAAAGGGCGCTCGCATTGCGTTCGTGGACGTCGAGAGTGAAGGTTGTTGCACGCTGCGAAGCTACCAGTATCCTCAAGCGTCATGAGTGAATGGATAGAAGATAAATGTCTTCAGCTGATAGAAGCCTATCACGAAACCAGTGTCCTATGGAATCCAAAGTATTGGCAGCGTTAATTTTGCAAGGCTAAATAAACCTTTAAATAAATAAAATTATTTCAATTATTATTATTGATCATTAATAAACAAAAAAAATGTATTTTGTAGGTGGAGATCCTCAATGGTAACACAAAAACACAGTGACGTTGCACTACGTGAACTATTCAATAAAAAACTAAAGCCAGATCCGAAATTACAAATGCTGAAAGAGGTTTTCGGAATACTGAAAAATGCGGCAGATAAACCGAAACAGGAGACGGAACTACGGTCTTTCTTTGATTTTATACAGGAAAAATTGAAAAACTATAACCGAGTAAATAAAAAATGCAATTCAACATGAAAGATTTCAAATAATTATGCGTGCTGATAAAGGACATTATAACTCCATACAAAATTATGGTTATTACTCCACTACACAAGCTCCACACCCTTCAGCTTCTTCCTCCACTATAAATCCGGATATAGCTTGTCCTTCCACTTCTTCCCCAAATCAAAACCAACAAACTCCTCTACACAACCCGCCATACTCCCCGTACAGCAACAATAGCGAGTATTCATCAGATATGAGTTTAGAAAATTATGTATGATTTTTTAAAAATAAATTGCATTATTATTTTATTATTGTTGAATAAAGGATTACCTTTATTTTTTCTTTCAAAGCTCCTATCTGCGCCTGGCACTCTACAGGGACAATTTAGCTTATGACTTGTTTGGAAATGCGAAAAAGATATTATAAACTTGTAAAAGAATCGCCAGTAGCTAAGTATCTCGGCGTCACAGCTAATGTCTTGAACCGACACTGCTTCTCGGAACGAATTGTTTCTTCCTTCTACCTTGGATCCAATTAAGTTCATTAGATATTCAAAATCAGTTGGAGAGACTCTCGTGAAATTTTTGTAATCATTTGTTGATTTCTTAAAATCAGAATTAGATCACTTCTTTCTCTACACATTCGATGAATACGCCATCTTCGTGGCCGTTTATAATCATCCACTAAAGTATGCTGCAAAAGCGAGAGACACTTCATCCGACACCGCGGAGCTCCAAACGAACACTGCGGATAGAGTCAGCTTGTCGTTACGGTTACAGCGAGCGTACACACTAGAACCTCGTAACTGTATCCGTTTGGTTACAGTTACAGCTCGCTAGTGAGTACGCTCAGTGAGGTGGCTCGGTGCTCGTCGCGAGCGAAGTTCGTTTCACGCGTCCACACTAGAACGTGGTTACTGTATCTGTTGGTTACAGTTACAGCTCGCTAGTGAGTATCCGGATTTATATGACCGTACTTTAAAGAAGACAGTTCTCATTGAAATTATTTTCAGTCTTTGTTATGGATAAAATGCCTCACATTATTAAAAGCTTGTGCCTGCACATCTACCTTCTTTTGTAGTCAGTACTACCAAAGTAAACCTAATTTCCAATACAAATATGCACAAACATTTATGAAAAATTTAAATTTCATATATTTGAAGACATTAACAAACAATAGCGCGTAAAAAAGTTATTTTGTGGAGAAAAGGTCTCTTCACAAGAAAAAAAAAAAAAAAAAAACTTTTTGGTGTACAATGTTGATCTGTTATCGATACTCCGAATAGCAGATTTTTTTTTATTTCTCACTGGATTCAATGAAATAAAAAATATGTAACGATATACATTGCATGAAAACAATTACGTCTTCTTTCTGCAGCTACTGTTTTGTTTGGAAGTATTCACGCTCTGTAATTCAAATATATTGCGCGTGGAAAATACATCCTGTATGAGTTTGTGAATATGAATTTTTTTTCAGGCTTCTAGTTGATTTTTATGAAACGTTTGGTCGTATTACACATTTATACTAATCTGCACTGAACTTCCTATCTCAGCATAGAATATCTACATTTTTAAGGTTAAAAAAACTTGCTGTATTCAGTGGCAATAGAATAGAAGAATTTTCGTAAGGATGAAATGAACAATACTGCACAACAAGTTATCCAAAGAAATCTTGGATGTATTTCTTACAGTTTTTATTGAGAAATTAATCTTGAATCTATGATGAAACTGTATATTTTGAATTACAATAACAATATTTTCGTGGAAGCGAAAACAAGATATTAATGACATGTACAGAATTTAACTACAGGAAATCGAGAATAAAACGGTTGATACTTATTTATATACCCCCCCCCCTCCCCACGTGTTTGTACTACCCAGAAGTGATTTTAAGCAGGAAATGAATTGTTTCATGCTAATATTTGATCACTCATAGCCCGACAGGGAACTAATTAATCGAAAATTAGCTGGTGAAAACTTTCTTCTTTCGTAGACTCATCATGTCGGACAACTTTCGCAATATAATTTCATTAATACTCTCAAAGCTCCACAATATATGTATATTTTACAGTGCAAAAGAAAGCTTTATTTAGCCGTTGTTGGATTGTTATCTAAAAACAAAAATCAATCTGTTTGTTGTATTCACATTACTACTGCTTGTTCTTCAATGTACATTTATCTGAAGGAGTTACATGTAATCTAAATGATAAAATTTTGTAGGTGATGAAAGTCAATTTGAATTTTATACTCGAGCGCTCAACATTTATTTCACATCGAAAATTTGTTGTATGGAACTGAACACACATTTAATAACTAAAGTTAGTTCAGAACCCAAGGATTGGATTGACCTTCGTAAAGGTGGCACACAATTTTAATGTATAATAGCAAGATGGTCCTTTCCTATGGAACCATGAATTTAACATTGCTATGAAGCACGTACACCGAATTGTCAAAGTAAAATGTACTGGCCGCATCGAGAATTTAAAAGACAATCAACATAACCATTTAGATATAAAACTACGCTTTTAATAAATCACCCCAAAAAAGTTGGATATCACTGATCCTTCAGAAAAATAAACCGACCATCTTTCACATACCCTCGTCAATTTCTACTATCAATACCAGAATTTATACGACTTGTTGAAGAGCTCGTTAGTGGATATTTTAGGCTAGGGGGGGGGGGGGGGAAATCAACCATAACGCGTTGTGACTAACTCAAAATTAGATTCGCGTCTTTGCTCTCATGATGTTTCACCACAACATGTTGTGGTTATTAAGAAAATCCATAACGCCTTCTGATCGTTAGCTGATGCAACCACGACAAGACGGACAGGTAGCAACTACATCTTCTGGGTATTAATTATTAATCAGGTGATTTTAAGAAAATAAAACACTCTTTTTCATTATCTTTTCTTTATATTTAAACATTAAATGGTAAAGGTTGACTGTAAAATTATTCAAAAAAAGAAAGAAAGCTCTGTAACAGAAGTGTTAATAAAGTTACAAAGTTATTTTTTTTTGCCTGAACTATTACCATGACATTTTGAGTTATATTTTATGTTTTTTTAATAACATTTGCATATTTTTGTCAATGCAATATCTTTTAAAGTGACATATTATAAAGCCTTGCTGACTTGCAGATAGTAACATTGATGCTAAGCGAAGTGTTAAAGGAATAAATTGTAATTTCTTTACGAGCATAAAGTTTATCGAGAAGACCTTCCTTTTTTCCTAACTGATAGAGACCTGGTGGATTAATGCTCATAACAACAGCTAACATTTCTGGGAGCTGCACGTCCTCATTAACTTCTGTTAACCTAATTAAAATGTTACATCCAATTGCAAATGCAGGAAAATTTGAGTTGGACAGTGAAACCATTTTACGTGCTTGTTTCTTTTGGCCGGATCTGACAATTACTATCTTATCATTGATGCTGTCCTTTCTTAAACAAAACTTATTATTTTTTTTTCTGCTTAACGTCTCTTAATTGCGAGGTCTTTAGAGACGGGAAAGGATGAGGGGCAAGGAATGGGAAGGAATTCGGCCATGGCCTTTTAAAGGAAGCATCCCGACATTTTCCTGGAGTGATTTGGGAAAACATGGAAAACCCAAATCTGGATGCCCGGACGGGGATTCGAACCGCCGTCCTTCCGACAAAACACAGAAGTAAAATTTGCACCAGATCCCTCATTCTCCTTGCTGTATCCACAGATAACGTGAACAAACTCATGAAACTCTGAAGACTTGCGAGCATTTCAGGTGTCATTTTCACAAATAACACAACTTTTAATTAAATTGAAAATTTAAGCTTTTTGTAATAGAATGGGTTAGTGTAAAAAATGCAACAATGTAAAAACAATGAAAATGTTGCTTAAAGAACTTAAGATGTCACTCAAAATGTGTCTTTTTTCAAAATTATACTTTTTTTGCTTATGGCTTTACGTTACAACGACGTCGAGATCATTAGAGACGGAAATGGACTTAGGGCAAGGAACGGGAAGGAATTCGGATTTGGTCTTTTTAAACGAACCATCCTGGCAGTACACTGGAGTATTTGGGGAAACCATGAAAAACTCAAATCTGGATGGCCGGACGGGGTTTCGACCCGAGTCCTTCCGAATGCAAAGCCAGAGCGTTATCGCTCACCCACCACGCTCGGTAAAATGTCACGGTAATAGTTTTTGTAAAAATAAATAACTATGCAGTATTACTGGTAATTTTGTTACCAACTTTCTTTGCTTTTAATAAATATATTGTCAAATTATACCAGACAATAATTAAAGATAGAGAACCGATAACATCGCCTGATTATTAATTAACATTGAGAAGATATAGTTACAACCTGCCCGCCGTGTCTTGTCGTGGTTGCATCAGATAACGCGTTGTGGTTTTTCTCAGTAAACACAACGCGTTTTGGTCAAATATAATGAGAGACCCGACGCGAATTTCGTATTTTGGCCTGTTTGAGATAGCCTGAGCACGTTCTGGCTATGTTTGTAAGTGACACGACGCAAATAAAGTGTTGCGGCCATTTTAAAGAAACCACAATGCGTTGTTGTCGTTTTTTTCCGCTCAGTGAGCCTTTTCGTTCTTTGAGCCTAATTGATGCATATTGCAGAGAACAACAAATCATGGGGTATGATAGTTTACTGAGAGTTTCTCCACTGTAATTCAGCTATATCTGATATACGGTATTTCACCTTTCTCGTATCTTTTTAGGATTCACATTTTTATCATTGTTCGGAAGAAAAGATCTTGTGAAACACAACTGGCCCTATTTACACACGACGTAATGAAAGTTATTGACGCAGGTTCACAAGTAGATGCAATTCTTTTTAGATTTCAAGAAAGCCTTTGATTCTGTGCCACACAACCGCCTTTTAAAAAAGCTTCGAGCGTACGGTATAGCGGATCAGCTTTGTAAATGGATAAAGGATTTTCTAACTGGTTGGTCGCAGTATGTCGTCGTTGAAGGAGAAAGTTCTTCTAATCTAGATTTTACATCGGGGGTACCTCAAGGAAGTGTAATAGGACCACTTCTTTTCTTAATTTTTATAAACGATCTCGGAGACAAAGTGAAAAGCCTTTTCAGATTGTTTGCTGATGATGCGGTTATTTATAGGGAAGTAAGGAATTTGGCCTATTGCTTAGAAATTCAGCGTGATCTGGATATTATTTTGGCATGGTGCGCTGAGTGGCAACTTACGCTCAATTGTAAAAAGTGCAAGACAATGAGCATAACTAACAAAAAGAATCCAATTGTTCAGAAATACGAGATAAACAATTCAGTTATTGATATGGTTGATTCTGTGAAATATTTGGGAGTAACAATACAAGGAACATGAAATGGGACTTACACATTAATTCATTAGTAGGTAGAGCTAATTTTAGGCTGCGATTCATAGGTCGAATCTTGAAAAATTGCAATGAACGAACAAAGGAGATAGCGTACAAATCTCTTGTGCGTCCACATTTGGACTATTGTGCCATTTGGGATCCGTTTCGTAAGTGGTTGATCGAAAGTATAGAGAAAGTACAGAGAAGAGCCGCTCGATTCGTGACCGCTTGCTACAGTCCTTATGAAAGCGTCACAGAACTGATTAGTAGACTACGTTGGGAGTCTCTGGTAGATAGACGACGCACGTTTCGTATAAACTTATTGGTAAACATGTGTACTCCCACTTTCGCTCACGAGTGTAGTGAAATACTTCGTCCAACAACTTATTTGAACCGGAATGACAGGAAAGATAAGATTAGAGAAATAAGGTGCCGCAATGATTCTTATATGAATTCTTTTTTTCCCTCGTACCATTAGGGATTGGAATGCACAACAAAAAGATTAGCTCTGGTGCTGAGCACCCTCTGCCACCCACAATTTTGTGAATTGCAGAGTATATATGTAGATGTAGATTGTGTTTGGATACTGCCTGTGAATAGGAGAAAACTCTTTTATGGATAAGTACTGCTAAATTACTAAAAAGGAATGGAGTTAATATCAATATTATTAATATCTTAATCTTATTGTGAAGCTGATCGACTGAGGAGCTCTTCAAAGATAGCATTCCGCTATCGTCTGTCGTCTGAGCTGGAATTTCATCATGTCGGTGAGCAGTCACGGAATGAGCGTTACGAGGGCCTGTGTGAGATAGCGACAGCATTCCATCCACCAACCACGAGCAGTTCCCTGAAGACACTAAGAATTCCCATTTAAACCACGTATGTCTTTCAACGTTAGAATGACGCATCCGTGAGAAATCTTTCCTGGAAATGCTCTCAGTACTCATAACATTTTTCTAGCGAGATAATACACTACTACTTATTCTCCGTCGTAATGAGAAAATACCTATGTTTCCTCAACAGTCGAGGAACTATTCTCTTTAGATAGAAAATCAACTACGAATACTTAAACAGTATTGTCTTCACAATAACATTCTCATCTAGTGATTTCTTGACTTCCGGGAGACTATGAGCAGCCAATTCCGTCAATGTGTCGTTAATATGAAACGGTGATGTAGTAGAATTTCATATTTCCAGTTGTTAGTTATAGTAATGAACAACTGTCCAACAGAAGTACCCGAATCAATAGACTGAAATTATATCTTTCAACTACTGCTTGTCACGTAGTTCAGTAAAATCATCAGTTAATCTTTGGCATACTGACTTCTGCAAAAAGCACAGAAATCAGTGAGCAATACAGCAAACAATATACATCCACCGACACTTCGTTTTAACTTATACAATACTGCTTTTCAAGACGGACTACGTTAATGAGGAACAGATGAACAAATTACTTATTTGAAAAGCTATCTATCGAAAAAATACACTTTACTTTACATTCAGTTTCAAAAAAACCTTTGATACGTGCATTACGATTTCTAATGGCACACATCGTCCCATTAAAATATTTTTTACTCAGCCGTAATACTAACATTTTGAGGTTACTCCAGGACTCTTACAGATGCAGTATGTGGTATTCATGTAATGTTCAACTCCATACAGAAGTATTATATGTACAAAAAATTTTGATCAGAGGAATTCGTACAGAAGGAACAGTAAAATCATCTCAGACAACTACTATACCATCTGGATTAATTAAAATTTTTTAGTGTAGGAAAATACATTAAACATTTGGACGAAAAGAGAGTGATAGAATTATTATAACTATTTATCCACAGTAACTAATTTAAGCCCTCTAACATTTATTATCAGCAGTTCCCTTTATATCGGATTATTTTTTGCGAAAATATGGCGTTAGTACATGAAATTTTAGTAGTGTTTCGATGATCTTATTACCCACAAGAGCATGAAGTAAAATATATTTCACACATTCGGAGATGATTATTAACAATGCTGTAAATATATTGTCTGTTTGTGTGATGTTTGTATGAGTGGTTCTGTGTGCGTTAGTAGTGTTGCCCAAATGCAAGAACAAGACCAGACTTGGCCAGTCTTGGTCTTGCATCAATACACCTGGTCTTGGTCTTGGTCTTGCAAAAATGCAAGACCAAGACCGATTTTGGGCAACACTATGCGTTAGTGGTTGATTAGGTTAGTGTCTGCGTGTATTGAGAGATGGTGTGTGTGTGTGTATGTATGTGCGAGCAAGTGCTGATTGATGTCCCAGTATGTGTGGTTTGGTATGTGAGATGGTGAGTATGTATGTGTGTGTCGACGTATGTTGGTGGATGTCTGTCCAAGTGTGAGTTGTTTGGTGAAACAGTAAGGAACATGACATGGGACTGACTTACACATTAATTCGTTAGTAGGTAGAGCTAATTCTACGCTGCGATTCCTAGGTCGAGTCTTGCAAAATTGTAATGAACAAACAAAGGAGATAGCGTACAAATTCTCTTGTGCGTCCACATTTGGACTACTGTTGTGCCATTTGGGATCCGTTTCGTAGGGGGTTGATTGACAGTATAGAGAAAGTACAGAGAAGAGCCGCTCGATTCGTGACCGCTTGCTATAGTCCTTAAGAAAGTGTCACAGAACTGATTAGTAGACTTGACTGGGAGTCTCTGGTGGATAGACGACGCACGTTTCGTTTAAATTTATTGGTAAACATGCGCACTCCCACTTTCACTTACGAGTGTAGTGAAATACTTCGTCCACCAACCTATTTGAGTCGGAATGACAGGAAAGATAAGCTTAGAGAAATAAAGTGCCGCACTAATTCTTGTATGAAATCTTTTTTTCCCTCGTACCATTAGGGATTAGAACGCACAGCAAAGAGATTTTCTTTGGTGCTGAGAAATTTTGTGAATTGCAGAGTATATATGTAGATGTAGGTGTAGAAGTAATTAAAAAAGTTAAAAAAATGTGCGATGAAGTACTGAATAATCACGAATAAATACGAAAGGAACCTTAAAATTATGGAAAAAAGAGAGAAAAGGTGAGGTAATTTCATTTAAGAAGAAAAAGGTAACTGAAAAAGTATTGGAATGAAACGGAAGATATCTAAATAATAAACATTGTGTTATTTTGCTAGATCGTAATGCTACATGTATGTAATCTCTGATTCTAGTCCTTGGAGTGAGATCCAATAGCAGCGTATGTCTGTCTACAAGTGAGCAGCACGCCCGGGGCTACCACTTGCCATGCCGGTCAGCAGACCGCTGATCGCCGCCGCGGACGTTCCAGAATGCGCCTCCCAGACGAAGAGGCGGAACCTCCGTCCGACATATTAAATTACTGCCCGGCCGGCCGGCCGCCCCCGGGGTATTGCTTGATCGGTCCCTGACTGTCGACTCACACGAGACTGGCAAGCGAAAGTAGACGGACCCCATCCCTCCGACGAGAAAACATAAAGCAAACAACTATCATTCGACCATAATAACGATACTGAGCAGTTCCCGATACCTTAAAAAGATCAAATTAAGTACTGTTTCCGGTATGATACAGACAAATATTTTCTATGCTTACCACGATACATGGAGTTAACTCATGCCTTACCTTGATACAAACGAAATTTGTCGAAGTGAAACAATGCCCTGACTTTTCACATGCAATTTATAGACATCGCATTCCGTGCTAATCGAATCGCAATATTTCAGGTCTTGAAGTTAAAATCCAGCATCCTAAAACATTTTATAACAAGCCTACCCAACCCCCGCAATAGCAGCAGTCTAGAATATGCTAGTTAAAAACCTCTACAAAGGTCTCATTGATTCAACTGAACTGTGTTGCTTATATTTTTTTATAGTATTTTAATATCTATTGTAATAACAGGCAAGTATTGTTGGCCGTAGGTTAACTTAGAATCGAAATTGTGACCCATCTCCAAAATTTGTTGGTAGCTTTGTTTAGTGAAAAGCCTGATTGGTTTATTTGTTAATGAGGGACAAATTCAAATGAGAGAAGTGTGGAGGAATACAAACAATCAAATGCATGAAGCAGATAATTGATGACAAGGGTTGTAATGGGGATACGGAGATGAATCGATTAACTGAGGATAGGAAGTGATCGATAATTCCATCAAATCAGTAAAGAGAGTGGCAACAAGTAAAACTGAAGTAAGAATTGAAAATACCAACTGAAGTGAAGAGAGAGGTAATGTAAATATTTATGTCTTTACGATTATACAGTGGTAATACAATTTCCTCTCAGTTCCTGTATTTGTAAAAGAGTTATGCAGTCTACGTTAAATATGGGCGTCATTAGTCAACTATAGTGATAAATGAATACTGAGGCACAAAAATGTAAAAAAAACCTAATCAAAAATAAAGAAATAAATACTAGACGTTAAATATCCATAAGCAAAGTCGCAAAATTTCAAATTCCGTATAAATGTGTATTTTGATCATCATGTTATTATGTTCGCAGAAAATTCAAACATCATATATTCACGTCAAAGCTAAAATGAATCACTGTTAAAATAGCTTCATGGAAATTCTGAAACATTAAGATCTACAAAAAAAAAAATCACACTAGACGAAGACAGCGAAGCTTGCCTCGAAATAGAGTTTTTATAACATAATCCGGCGGTACACCCGCGAAGGCTTCAACTCAATGGAACGCCGGGGAAGTCCCAGTTATTAAACAGGAATATTTTTGTCACCTTCCAACTAATAATCACACAACTATGAAGTTATTATTATGTTGAAGGGACATCTGTGCAAATCATGGCTGTCATCAATTACGGAATATCAAATTTCTGACTCATACATTTAATTGCTAGGAGCCAAAAAATGTGTGTTTGTATACTTTCACAAACAAACAAATGCATACAAATAGTTCTGAAGTGAAAAACTACGTTAATTACAAAAACATAGCAAAAATAGTTACAGCAACTAAGCAGGAGAGGCCACACTCCAACAAGCTAATACTCTAAAGGATGGCTGATCCTAACTTGCCTGGAACCTGCTTTCTGCTTGTTATCCAATGCTTGAATTCTGTTTTATAACATCTTTATCATTTCTGAAGTATTACCCATTTCAGCGCTGTATATTACCAACACATTGAGAATAGATCTATTGTCCAGATTTTACTCTACGCTTCTTCATATTTTTTAAAAAAATTCGTCGATGACGGAACCATTGTGCTGGAATTACAATTAAAGTTAAGGATCGTAAGAAAAATCTGTCATACCTAGTTATAAGAATTAGTCACATCGTGAGCTAATTTTGAGGAAACATGGAAGAAAATCTGTATGTGCAAACTCCGATTCGAATTTCAATTCTTTCGAAAGCCACTAACAGCGAAATTTACAGTGATTGTGAAAAACTAAAACAAGAGAATATATTCTACAGTTTATGTAATCACTGTTCTCTTAGAAAATATAAATACTAGAAACGCTTACTTCATCAAACCAAAACTAAAGGAAAAATTTAAGTTATTGATTTTGTTCATGATCACTTGATATATAAGTGTTTAAGCTATTTTCGGAGTTCCATGAAGTTTGTAAAACGAGGATTTAATTCATGCGGTATAATACATCGAGTCCCCAAGAATCCTCGCTGATTGAAAATTACAATATAAAAAAAACTACTTTCACCATTCTGTAAAACGACTGAAAAAGTGTTTTGTGCTTAGTAATTGTCAAACATAATTACTTCACAAGAGAGAGTGCGGTGCGTGGTGTTGTATGCTGTATCAATAATTGCTGTACAAAAAAAATTCCGACTTGTGTTTGGTAGAGTGCATCCAGATGTACAGACAATTAAGGCTTGGTATAAAAAAAAAATTATGGTTGCAATCAGTATAATCATTCCAGACATGCTTGGGCGCACATGGGAAAAATCCAATATCGCTTAGACATTTTGAGGGCAACGAAAGCACACGTAGAAGGGCACTGATTTTTTTTTATTTTGTATAAAAGATTTTGAGTTTCTTTACAGGACGGAGCAAACCCCAAGGTTCTATGTTTTACAGTTTTTTTATATTGCTCTTTTAAATCAAAGAGGTTTCAAGCGGATAACCTGTGTAGAGGGCCCGAAGGAAGGAATAGAAAATAGTTCCAAATTTATATGATACACACTCCTGCTATTAGGTTCACTCAATAATTCAGCACACTTCGCGCTATAGGGGGCTAGTTTCCAAAGATAGAAATTGCAAGTGAAAGAGAAAATCTGCAAATCGCAGTTCGTGCTGGTAATTACGTATTCCTGGAGGGAAACAGCATTCACACAGACCACGCTGAACAATAATTCATCCAGCAAACACTGCACTCGAAGCACGAGAAGGCTGGTAGGTACACTCTCACAGGTGATAATTTACAGCCGTGCACGATATCCCGACGCTATTGTTTTTTAGGACCTAGATCTTGTCTACGGACGCAAATGAATTGCGATAAACAAGACTGCAGCGTTAGTCTGCGCGCATGTTTCACGCTAAATGTGTATAGACTTAGTTCAGTGTTCTAACTTGCAGCCCACTGTTCATTACGCAGCCTTTATAACTAGACAATCGTCGGCATAGTCCAGCTCCCATGAATAAGAATATAAAATGAATCGTAACTAATAGAGCAATAAATGCATTTAATATATGGACTGTGGTAAGATTGAATAACGAAATTAAGTCTGATGATTTAAAAAGGTGCGTTGAAAGTTACAGACACCAGAAAAATATCGTGTTCGTGTTATATTTGAAAGCGGTACAGCAATTAGAACCGAATATTTTAGAGGTAGTTTTTACGTTACGTTTTATTTTGGCTAGACTCCGGTATATAAGGAGCGAGTATTTCCTAGCCAACTCAGCCTAACCGAGCGTGGTGGTGTAACGGATAGCGTTCTGGCCTCGCATTCGGGAGGACGGCGGTTCGAATCCCCGTCCGGACATCCAGATTTGGGTTTTCCATGGTTTCACCAAATCACTCCAGGCAAATGCCGGGATGCTTCCTTAAAAAGGCCATGGCCGAATTCCTTCCCATTCCTTGCCCCCCATCCATTCCTGTCTCTAAAGACCTCGCTGTTGAGAGACGTAAAGCAATTTAAAAAAAAATTCAGCCTAGTTACAAGCAGAGCCCAAACAGTTTCACTCTGACACAAAGTCTTTGGAGTGTAGTTTGGTTTGTAAGATCTGTTATAAAACAGTGTAGTGCACCAAGGTAATCTATCACGAATTTGTTACAAACTGATCTTCCTTGGAAATTTGGGAGTGTATTACACCCCATTAATTAATTAACGAAGAAATGTAATATGTCTTCATTTATACATTACACGTAGTAATTTGTAAATTAAATACAGTAATTTATAACCAGTAAATTTCAGTTGTTATTTTCATACATTGAGATTAGTAATTATGTGAGCTAGTCTTCATCGATGTTAACTCTTCCAAGTAGTATCAAAAATCGTTTTTTTTATCCGCCAAGCAAACAGCTAAAAATAAGCAAATATATGTCACTAGCTAATCTGAATGATTATTACCATTTTAATTTGGGAAGAAACTTTGATATTATGGAGACAGTAGCCACGTTTGGTGTGCGACGAGGCCTTGTTGACAGCGGCTGGTGCTGGTGGTGGAGCTAAGGCCCCGTTAATCCGCGGGGAGCCTTTGGCTCTCGCTAATAACTTCCCACCCCCGACCCTACCGCCGAGTTTCATTTCCTCGGCTCCGATTGCAAACACTGGCCATTGTCTTGGGCCGGCCGGCACAGATTGATTCCTAGCGGAGTTATCATACCAACTGCCAGTCCGTCTATTGACTCTGGGTCTCAGATTTCAGCGTAGCCAAAGTAGAGCACTGCACAAAGATTCCCCTTCCCGCTTTCATGTGAGCGTTTGTATGTCTTGTAATAACAAACTGGTTTCGGTGGTCTGGTGGTGAGTCCTGCGTTGCAGATAATGAGACTAGTGGTAGTACAGTGAAAAGTAAACAAGAAACGGTGAGGGGAGTTGATACACAAACGCTGTGTACAGAATATCTATTAGCAACGGATAATATTCATCCCCTAAAAACAATTCTTGTAAAAACAGGCCAAGTCACGTGCTCGTATAGTGACAAAGAGTTAAGAGATCTTCTTCTGAGCCAAGTGTGTATTCACTTCACTTTGTGAAACAAAATGGTTTCTCTGGGTGTTACAGATTTTATTTAGAATAAAAAATATTATGGTGACTTCCCATTGTACATGCCATCTTTTAGTAAACCTATATAAATGCCTGATATGCATTGATTTATCAAACTTACAAATACAGAAAAGCCAAGATTTCCCTGGCACTTTTTTCGAATTTGAAAAGTATATATTACGCCTTCCATTTCAGTAATAATTATGACACGCATAATGGCCAAGTCACCATAATTTTTTTAATTCTAAATAAAATCTGTAACACCCAGAGAAACCATTCTGTTTCAAAAGTGAATACACGCTGTAAAGTTTAGACTTGACTCAAAAGAAGATCTCATAAATTTTTGTCACTACACGAGCATTAGACTTGGCTTATTTTTACAAAAATTGTTTTTGTGGGATCTCATTTCTTTTTGTAAGTTAACTGCTTATTCTGAATCTTCGCTCCAAATGTAATGGTTACATTCGAAAATCGGCAAATTTACGAATTGAAGACATCAATATACGTCACCATCAATTCCCCACTCTGAAAACAATTGGTGTGCGCCGTAGCCGAGCAATGCAGATTTCCGCTAGTTTAACTACCACCATAAGTAAATAATGAGTAACTTCCAAACTAAGCATAGAAACAAAGTAAAATTTAATATGTTAGTTAAACGTGCTGATCTCTATGCATTAAAGAAATCTCAGGCATATAGCTTCATCCGGAGCAAAGAAATTAACCCACAAATATGTGTCAGAATTTTTCATGTTTGTGATCGTAATTAAATAAATACGGGGAAAAACACCAATATTAGACTTTTTTATGAATTAGTGATGAAACCATATATGCATAACAAATTACATGTTTCTAGGATTACTGGAAATACAGTGGAATTTTGATGTCGGGGTGTCGTGGTCGAAATGAAATTTTAAATTTCACTAACTTCCAAAGTAAGGAAAGGAAAGACGTAAAATTTAACACATTAGTTAAACTCACTAAGCTCACTCTGAAATTAAAATCTGAGGTACATAAAGTTATTAGGGTAGAATGTGATTCATGTTAGGGGTAGAAAGGGGTAGTTCTATGGAAATTTACTAGTTTCAGACTTTTCGTATAATATGTGGGTAAAATGTTATCTTTGTACCAAATTACAGCTTTCTGCGACTACGGGAAGTACCTTAGATTTTTGATGATCATCAGTTAGTGAGTGAAAAAATCGCTGAAATTTGTTTATTAACAACATTAAAAACAGTAACGAAAAACAATTAGAAAGTTTGATAAGATTGCTGATATCTATACACAACAGAAATTTGAGACAAGTAGCATCAATACGACCAAAGAAATTGAGGTACAAAAATCCAGTATTATTCACTAGGTATATTTCGTAGTCAGTTTTTTACTAAGCTTTTACAATATTAACTCTTCGGTAAACACTATTTCAAAATCACAAGAACAAATATACCAGTACTTTTTGTCATTCACGTCTCAGGGGCGTTAATGCCAACAACCCGAATGTCCTGCGAACATCATCACATCACACACACACACACACTAAACGCCATATCTTGCGTCGTTCCTGTGGAAACATCAGTACCGGGTTGTGAATGATTTGGAGAAACCATGGACATTCAAAATCTTAATGGCCTGATGGGGAATCGAACTACCAAATATTTAAAATTTTATGAAATCATGTAGCTTTTACAGCAAGCGTTTACTTTTATTGTCATTACTGTGTAATTATTATGGCTTTTATTTTGTAACTTGTCTTGAAAGTTTGATGAATAGGTCATGAATGTCTTCCTAATACATTTTATTTAGTTTTAATTCATGTATCTCCAATTTAAGATATCTGTTATATATTTTTCTAACTTGATAGCGAAATAATAATAATTTAAAAAAACGCAGTAGTGTCAGTAAACCATGACAGAGTTGCTGGAAGTAATAATATTTTTAAAAAAGGTAGCAAAAGCTTCATTTGACCAGTGTTAATTTAAGGCATACACCTCTTTTTGCTTCCTGGATATTTTAATTCAATCAGTTATGATAAAGTAAAATATATAAGAACGTCTGCCTTTTGTCACTTTCAACAAAATATTGCGATCTAAGCCATTACATTAAACAAAGATTTAAAAAATTAGCCTGATACACTATAATTCTTGGTTAGTATCAGTTTTATACACCTAAATTGAAACATTGTCAACTAGTTGTATCTGTAGTTTGACAATAATAAGTATAATGTAACTAACTTCTTTCTCGACAAAATATTAATCTTTGAAATAATCACAAACTTCAGTGATCATCATGTGTCGATCTGAAATAATGTTAATGACCGCAGAACTTCCAGTTAGGTAGGGAGATAGCAAAGAGTGTGAAAAGACATATCTACCTATTAAATATCCTGCCGAAGCTTCGGGAATTGGACGGTATAAACTTTAGTCCGTGGACGTGTCGAGATGGCGTAGCCCGTGTCCACTAAGCCACTAATTATTCCTCAGGCTACCCGGCTAGGCTCTGATAGCCGACCAGGCGCCTCCTGTTTGCTCTGCCTTCCTTCCACTCAACTTCATAATTCAGAGAACAAGTATGGCGAACGCGCGCACAGGCCATTCATCAGGATCGCAGACTGAGAAGTAAACACAGGCTGATGAAGATCAACACCGCAGCGCTCCCATCCGGTCAGAACAGGAGAAGCGGCAGTAAAGTAGATTTCCATACCAACGCCACTAATAATCTTACCAGCTCCATAGTCTCCGCAAAACACCGAAATGTCCTCGCTCCTCCCTACTTGATATGTGAACTTATATAACAAGTTGTTTCTATACATAAAATTTATGAACAGGTCATATACAAACTGACTGCGAGAGAAACAAAGGCTGAACGACCGATATAACATTACAAAAGCTTACACCCGCTATCCGTCTGTCAATCACCGTTCGGTTAGTTTTCAAAATTTCATAACAAAGTGTGTTATTTATCCCGAAGAAGAAGCCTGAGTCCTTTCAAATAATACGTAGTATTTCCTTGTCAAATTTCAGCAAGACCGGTTTAGTCATTTAGTCGTGACAACGTAATAAACAGAAAGAGAGACACAGTTACTTTCTCATACACTTTAATAAAATATGTTAAACCTGAAGACTGGACTCATCTCAATAGCTCGGTAATCTTCGGCAAGACTCGATTGCGCCCGATTGTTAGTTACATTGGCTGCCACCACAGCGCTGCCTGGCTAACCAAGAGATTTCAAATAAATAACTGCATCTGATTTTATTTGCAATTACATTGTTAAAAGAATATGCACTTGTGACGTCAACTAAAATGCAATTGTCTGTTGTGTAACAGAGATAAAAATTATAATGCGTGGTAGAGATAAAATGTGACGTTCGTCTAAATTTGCTTTTTGTTTCTTTACGACTATTCGATACAGAAGTTCATCTGAGGAGAAGAACATGCAGTTAGTGAAACCAAGTGACAATATAATCATAAGATTTTATTTACAGAAGAATACATGGATGTTTATGAAAACTAAAAAGAAATTACATGAAACGTAGGTAATCACGATATAT
Source organism: Vandiemenella viatica (assembly GCA_031002005.1). Taxonomy (NCBI): domain Eukaryota; kingdom Metazoa; phylum Arthropoda; class Insecta; order Orthoptera; family Morabidae; genus Vandiemenella; species Vandiemenella viatica. The sequence goes on from JARYHS010009186.1 coordinate 197,967,026, forward strand.
ATCAGTCAAATAAATAATAGTTATTCGTTTCTGAAATTATACTTTACCTAGAAACTTTTTCATAACATTAAAAATTTTTGTCATCAATAAAAAAGATAATGATCAATTGTTATTTGTTTTTCTCTAGAAAGTTGTCCGGAACGAATTCCTGCTACCATCATAGGTGATATCCGTCATTTTTGACCGGTGTTTAAACTAGTGTTTAATATTAGTGTAGATTGTTGCAGATTTGCACAGACACAGGTAGAAAAGTCGGTACCAACAACCTGTGGACTAGTGCACTGGCCTCAACTTGAAAGAATTGCCAGTTCTACTGTAACTTGGGGCCCGGATGGCTTTAATTACGTATGGTATTTGTCTTGTTTTTTTCTCCTCTGTGTAATTAATTAGATCGAAAAAGCTTACTAAAATTTTGACTTCAATTAAAACAATGGAGCAGGCTGGATAATCTAATACCCTCATGGAAAATAAAAAAATACGAACTTAAAGAAGAGATTACTTCAGTTCAATGGAGCATTTTTTTAACATATTACGCTGAGTAGAATATGATTCTGCTGCTTGATCTTACCACGTGCTATCACATACATATGTTTCAGCAATGCCACATGTTTCCTTTATCTTTTCTTCATTTAGTTTCGGTGGAACACATACACCGTAGCAATTTGTTTTACACAACTAATTACCTATTTCATGCTTTTTATCTTTATTTATCTTTATCTTTTTATCTGATTGCAATATCACCAACCAATTACTTTCTCCCTTCATGAATTTAATTTTAAATTCTTTCAGTGTTCCTGCTAATCATTTACCTTGGTGATTTTTGTCTAATACCTAATGAATAAGCTTACTCTTAAAATTTTTACGATAGTCACTACTTTATATTAAGACTGTTTTGCTGTTTATTCAATATTAAATTTACTGCACTCTTCAATAGTCCCACTGTAAGTAACAAGTAGATAAAATATACTAAAGAATTCTCAGTATATAACTTGCACTCTAAATTACAGAATTAAAACTGCAAAAAAATTATAACGACCAGATATTTAAAGAAAATTTTTACATTAAAACCAAAAAACTTTGTTATTTTACAATTAATCAAACATTTTTAATTTTGCACAGAACAAAGTCAAAATTGTGCGAAAATAATAATCTGAAACCAAACCAACTTACGCAGTTAGATATATCAGAAATTGAAACTATCAAAGACTAAATCGAAAGTAAAACCGCAGCATTTCGCCAATAAAATCAGCCTGTGAGCAGTTAGACGAATGAACAGTTTTAATGAAATCCACCTCTTAAAGATCACCTATAGCAAGTAACGAAATGTGGATTTGTAGATCGACAAAACGACTCAAGTAAATTGGTTTGAGGATGTTTCAATACACATCGTGTGTCATGAGCACAGTAAAAAAATTCTATATTTCTTTTTAGTCTTGGTTTGAAACATTCTGCAGTCGCCTCTTCTCACACCATATTTGCCACCCAACAGACGTTCCTTAGAATGGTGTATCATATCACTCGAGAATTTTTTCTTAGTTAATACTTTTCCCATGTAACAACAGGTGGCAGTGGTCATACGTCGCGCTAATGTATTAATCATTATAAATCTAAAATAATATATTTATTTTTTGTATCACAAATTATAAATGTACAGTTCTGTCTTAGGAGGTCTGTCAAAGGAGTAATTACGAAGTTAAGACCAAGCGTAGTAGGTGAGCAGTTAACGCTCTGGCCTCGCATTCGGGAGGACGCCGGTTAGAATCCCCATCCGGGCATCCAGATTTAGGTTTTCCATGGTTTCCCCAAATCACTCCAGGCAAATGCCGAGATGCTTCCTACAAAAGGCCATGGATGAATTCCTTCCAGTTTCTTGTCCCCAGTCCCACCCTGCTTCTAATGACCTCACCGTCGACGAGGCGTAAAGCCATAAGTTAAAAAAAATAAAAAAATAAAAGTGTTCAAGAATGGAGAAGATAACAAAAGGCGTAAGAACACGGTGGCAGTTTGGAAGAAGCTGCAGAAGTTATAAATCAATTAGTAAGACTGTAAAATTAAGTACCAGCTGAATTGTATAAAGGTTATCACGGCTGACGTTGTAATTGGTATGTGATTAAGTACGAAAAGTTGTGTTTGGTTTAACTTGCGAAATTATTGATGAAAGCGCAATCGATGAGTATTTGGGAATAAAAGCGTAAAAAACAAATCAAGATAATATTAATACTCTCTTTCGGATATTATAACACGAAGAAACAGGTAATTTTTTTCTTTTTCGAAATATAGCCAACATCATATGTCAACTAAATCTCAAAGGAGATGTAAGATGTTCTCGTCATAGCTGGAAACAACCAAAAATTAATAGTAATTAATTTAAGACACGGTCATCGAAAGTAAATGCTAAATATTGCATATAAAATTAAAGCTAGACTACTATCCGGCGATGAGGTTAGGATACTTGGTTACAAGATTCATTTAGGTCGTAGCACCAAGGATTTTGAAAATATTTGGCCATTTCTCGCTGCCTACCAAGAGGACGGATGGTAGTCCCGTCCTTGCACTGTGTAGTAACTCTCTGAATCTGCATGACAGCATCACTGCAATGCAACCACTGGGAGACCATGGACGGGTGGAGGGTTATCCTCGGCGGAGGTGTAGCATAAAATATCCACCCGGAGGGCCGATGTTGGCCTCTCGCCGTGAAGTCGATCTCAGGCTCGACGGCCGCCACCTGCCGATGAATTATTCAGGTTCTTATTGATTCCAGGACGGACGGCAGCGAATCTGGAGGGTCATTTATCACGCACCTACTGGCACACGATGTATATTTAAGCGACGAGTGGCCTCTGCCTTCAACGCAGCCCCGAGCTTTCACTTTCCCAAGCATTCAGCTAGGTGAGTGTCAGAACCAATGAGGAATTTCGCTCCCTTAGCAGAATGTTAGAGAATCATTGGCTCGTTACATCATTATGCTTACAAACCAAAATCTCGTGTTATTTACGTATGATAACTGCCTTTATTCTCCAACGGAGAGATTCTGAATTATATTGCACCCACGGATAAAATAACCGCAGCGCACGAATAATAACTAGTGAGGAATACAGCATAAAATAAATTGGTTTCTGCCACTCTGACAGCGTAAATTTAGTATCGAGATTAATCCTTCAGATAGCAGTCACCCTCATTACGATAAGCAATTTTATGTAGTTATTTTGAAAATGCTTGGCTTATACCGAATTTCCGTCTTGAAACCTGTACTTTACGCAAAAAAATAACACAGAAAACGTTAGTAAAAAGTTTAGACGGCTCACAAGCAGATATAAACAGTCGTTACCCTACCCTATTAATGGACCTTTTAGTCGAAACAATGTAAATCCACAGTGGAAGAAAGGCTAGAGATTACATTATCTCGAGAGTCGCCGGAGCAGATACAGTCGCTCACCAGCAAGAAGGGCTAAGTTTCCCAATCGCCGGCAGGAACACCAAACCGTCAACCGGTCGAGCTAAGCGAATACCCTCACCCCAGACACTGTGCGCCTCTGCATAGATGCTACGTGCCTGAGAGGGTGGGTTCACCCGTTTCAGCCTGCACATCTACAGATGTGGACCATCATGACTAATACAATTCATAAATATGATTATTGTTCACCGCAAATCAAGGTTTCTCACCCAGTAACGGCCCTGTTTTGAGGTAACTCAATTACATTGCTTCGTGGTTTAATTTGTTAATATTTGCGTTCAACTTCTGTTTTGCCAAGATTCAGGTTTTTTTTATTAAACGAGTAAATTTTGCTTGCTTAACATTATCAATAAATTATAATGAGAATAATTTAAACTTTCTTTTTAGTCTACATTTAATAGTAATCCCATCGCAGAATCGTTCCTTCTTGTTATAATATCACGTTTAAAAACAATTAATATTAGAAATATGGCTGATAATTTGTGTAAGTTAAACACACGGCCCGAAAACGTCAGAACATTTTCACGCAGAGCATTCAGTTAGACATGAGTAACCGAATCCATAGTTCTTCCGCCACGTAGTTTTTAACCCTTTTAATGAAGCTTACTTCTGTATTAAAGAAAACAATCTTATATTATATTTTCATCTTCAGTCATGAAATTTAATTTTTACTTTAATCTGTAGAGCACAATTTGAAGTTTGATAAAAATATTTAATTAACTTTACGATCAACAAGTGGTTAGATTAGAAGGAAAGAGTGGTTGTTTGAATCTTTATCGCTAGAATAGAAAAAGAATAAATCGTTTTTAATAACAGAAGGAGCAAAAGTTTAACAATAATCATGGAAGACGTTTCTTCAATATGAGATGTAACTGAGCAATGTCAGTAGAAAGACTAGTACCTAAATGCAGACGTTAGCTCAATTTAAAACATAAGAGACGATTTGTGTGCAGGATATGTTAGTATTCTAGATGACGTCGTGTTAGATGTCAATCGTTACAATCCTCTGAAACAGAGAGGTAGATGCATATATAATTCATATCTGCGACCAAGTAATGAAAATATCAGGATCTAACTTAACTACTAATAAAGAGTATTTCTATTTTAAGATTTATACATTTAGACTGGTTTGTTCGAGACAGTTGACGAGTTTGAAATATGAACCTAATGGACCTTGAATCTCAGTTTGAAATATATAAAATGTGAATATACATGGTACTATATTTGTTGTACACGAGCAGTATATCATACTTTTAAAAGCAACACCGAGCATCAGTTAAAAATAACGCGAAGGAAGGACGTGAAGAAAAATGAATTCCCTGCATTACAAACGATCCGTGACTAAAACCTGAGAGTGACGTATCGCTGGTGTGCTTCCGCCCGCCCCCCCTCCCCCCCCCTCTCAGACTCCTTGGAAATGCATTGTGTGCCGGGAAGCAACAGACCCCACGTACGTCGCCTAAATCGGTTTGCTTTCAACGACGGAGCCCAAAGCTCACAGTGCTACGGCCTGGCATGTACGAACCGGGTGAAACATTTCTGTGCGATCTGAAGTCTAGTATCTTTTCTGCTCCATCGCTCACAATAAATCTTGAGAAAGATTATTCACCGAATCTAAATGAAAACACAAGCTAGATGCCTATGCAATTAACCCTTTGACTGCTGTTGACGTGTATACACGTCATGCTGCCTGCTGGCCCCGAGTGCTAATGATGAGTTTAGACGCAGCCGCCGGTTTTCCCCCGAGTGCTGTTGACGAGTTAAGACGCACCCGCCTGCCGCTACCTGTGTGCTGATGACGAATATAGACGCGCCGCTACCTGAGTCGTACAGCGGACTTCACGACCCATTTCTCAATAGCGTTTTACAGTTCTGGTCGCTAGCTTATCGTCCGAATGTTTGTCTGTAGGGAGCCTAGGCGTTGCTCTACAGTTCACTATTCAACAGAAATTACATCAGTCTTCTTTGTGTCCTGTATTTTATGAAGAAAATGGCAAGACGTCATGGGTGCATTGAGGAAGAAATCATGGAGATTCTTACGAGGAGTGACACCGAGGATGAACTACTTGATTTTGATGGAAGTGATAGCTTTTCTACAGAATCGGAAGGCTGTAGTCATAAACCATACTCGTCAGCAGGGGTGACAATGCAGTCTCATGTTTCAACAAGAGATGTTAGTTGTTCTGAATCTGAAGAATCAGAAAGTGATAGGGAAACTCTTATGAAAAAATTACGTCTTAGTGATAAATCTGACTGGAAAGAAAATGATTTTCGTCCAGTTAGTCACGCATTTGATGTTACGCTGTCGGGACATGTGTGTCAAATAGGGAATGTGCCAAATATTCTGTCATTTTTCATGTTATTTCTTTACAGAAGAACTGATGAAATATATAGCTGATGAAAAGAATCGGTTTTATATAACCACTATGGAGAATATTCCAGAATCAATGCATTCTTGAATATCAAAGTGGAAAGATACTGAATATGATGAAATTTTTGTTTCATAGCTATTTGTCTTCTGATGCATCGCGTGAAAAAAAATTGAAAATTAGCTAATATTGGACCAGAGATGTTCTTCTAAATACCGCAATTCTTGTTGAACTTATGTCCAGATACCGCTTTTTGTTACTCTGGTGAGGTTTTGTGAGATTTCTCCGACCCCCCCCCCCTTCCCCGCCCTACTTCAACTCGCTTAATAATGGACAGACACTTCATAGCTTTGAAATGTTGAAAAATCTGTCGAGTACTTATGTGGAACAAATTTCATCAAAGAAACAAAATTATGTATAATCTGGTAATTACAAAGCGCAGCAAACATTTAGTCAACATCGAGATATTTTGGGAATCTACATCTACAAAGATATTCCGCAAGCCAAATTTCGGTGTGTGGGGGAGGATGCTTGTGCAATTATCATTTTCAGGTGTCTTTTTATATTCGTGAATACCACGAGGAAAAATCGGATGCCTTTAACTCTCTGTATAAGTTCGAATATCTCTAATTTAACAGTCGTGGTCTGAACGCGGTATGTAAGTGTGGAAGTAAAATATTTCTAGCATCTTCTTCGAATCTACGCTCTTTAAACTTAAAAAAAAAAACACTCTGATACAGTAAGGAACGTATAGAAAATTGCAGTTGTTATAAACGGGTATGCAGGAAAGAACAGTAAACTATTAAGGTAAATTTAAGAATCACGATGTTTTCGACATAAGCTGCGAAAATCTAGTAAAAACTACAAGCAAGTTATAATTATTAGTGACGAATAATAGGGTTAGTGATTGTTTGATTCTGCAGTAATTTATTCGCAGAGAAACTATGTAGTGAGAGTATTCATTGTGTATGAGCCATGAGAGGTAACGCCAGGAATATTCAGCACGCTCCGTGCGCGTCCCCAGGAACAATCACTCAGCACAGGTAGCCGGCCTCAGCGCGGCAGGTAGACGATCCGCTGTCGGCAGTCAAAGGGTTAATATTACAAGAGAAGAGAAGAAAATTGAACGAAAAACATTGTCATAAGTACTGTTATGAAATATATGATACAGAAGTGTCGTAAAAACTTGTAACATTTCATTGTCACATCTACGAACTACAGAACTCTTAGATAGTTGTTGCTAAAGTATACAGCGCCGACATAAACTGATGGGACAAAACATTAAGACCACCTACTTAATAGCGTGTTGTTCCATCTTTGGAACACAATACAGCTGAGATTCGGCATGTGTTCAGCTCCTAGCGAGTTTCCAGCACCACACTCTTTTCTCCATCGAGCTGAAGCCACCAGCTTCACTCCCCACTCCAAGTCGTGATGTTCTCTTCCTCCAGGATTCGTCAGCAAATAGAACATAGATTAACAATTTAGCAAAACCATGCAGGAATCGATCTGACTGGCAAAAGATCACCCCCGCCGCTGCTAATTAGCGTAAAAGATTTTCTTTGTTGAAACGAAACGATTTCTGGCTGCTCTTTCGCGCACACTGTTTGGTCTGAAATGTTTTAACATTAAGCGCAGTTCCTGCCTTTCAGTGGCCACTTGTCTGAGATTGCGTGTGTAGAGATGACCTTCGTGGATTATTCACAACAAAGGGAAGTCGCTGTAAGGTTTTCCTGCACGGTTTATTGCTCCCAATAAACGCTGTGTCGGCATTCGGCAACACTTCCTCCACACGGATATCACATTCGCCGCCTCTTCACTACACAGGTAAGACTCTCCACGTCCCTAATAAATGCTACATTATTCATTAAAACATGTCTTACTGTTATATTTCTTGCTTAAAGAAATTCCCGAGATAGCAGCCCTCTGCCGCGGCTGCAAAACAATCCCCAAAGGATATATGAACCGAAATTAGTAATAAAAATTAATATTCTACATCTACATATATACTCTGCAAATCACAAAACTGTGGGTGGCAGAGGGTGCTCAGCACCAAACCTAATCTCTTTGTTGTGCATTCCAATTCCTAATGGTACAAGGGAAAAAAGAATTCATATAAGAATCAGTGCGGCACCTTATTTCTCTAATTTTATCTTTCCTGTCATGCCGACCCAAATAGGTTGGTGGACGAAGTATTTCACTACACTCGTAAGTGAAAGTGGGAGTACGCATGTTTACCAATAAGTTTATACGAAACGTGAGTCGTCTATCTACCAGAGACTCCCAGCCTAGTCTACTAATCAGTTCTGTAACGCTTTCATAAGGACTGTAGCAAGCGGTCACGAATCGAGCGGCTCTTCTCTGTACTTTCTCTGTACTCTCAATCAGCCCCTTACGAAACGGATCCCAAATGGCACAACAATAGTCCAAATGTGGACGCACAAGAGATTTGTACGCTATCTCCTTTGTTTGTTCATTACAATTTTTCAAAATTCGAACTAGGAACCGCAGCCTAGAATTAGCTCTACCTACCAACGTATTAATATCTAAGTCCCATTTCATGTTCCTTTGTACTGTTACTCCCAAATATTTCATAGAATCGACCACATCAATAACTGAACTGTTTACCTCGTATTTCTGAACAATTGGATTCTTTTTGTTAGTTATGCTCACTGTCTTACACTTTTTACAATTTAGTGTGAGTTGCCACTCAGCGCACCATGCCAAAATAACATCCAGATCACGCTGAATTGCTAAACAATCGGCCAAATTCCTTACTTCCCTGTAAATAATCGCATCATCAGCAAACAATCTAAAAAGGCTTTTCACTTTGTCTCCGAGATCGTTTATGAAAATTAAAAAAAGAAGTGGTCCTATTACACTTCCTTGAGGTACACCCGATGTGACATCTAGATTACAAGAACTTTCTCCTTCAACAACGACATACTGCGATCGACCAGTTAGAAAATCCTTTATCCATTCGCAAAGCTGATCCGATATACCGTACGCTCGTAGTTTCGCTAAAAGGCGGTTGTGTGGCACAGAGTCAAAGGCTTTCTGAAAATCTAAAAAAATTGCATCTACTTGTGAACCTGCATCAATAACTTTCATTACATCGTGTGTAAATAGGGCCAGCTGTGTTTCACATGATATTTTCTTCCGAAATCCGTGTTGATTTGTTGTAAGCAAATTATTTTCGTCTAGGAAATTCATAACGTTCGAGCATATAATATGCTCCATAACTCTACTACAAACAGATGTTATAGATATGAGACGATAGTTTCCAGGATCGCTTCGATCACCTTTCTTGAAAATCGGAGTTACTTGCGCTATTTTCCAGTCTGAAGGTACTTTTCGCTCTTCTAGGGATTTACTGAATATATCAGACAGAAATGGCCCGATTTCCGCCGCATACTCTGAAAATACTCTTACTGGAATACCATCCGGGCCAGGTGCTTTTCCCCACTTTAGGAGCTCTAATTGCTTCATGATACCTGCAGTATCTATTCGTAATGATTCCATCTCCAACTCGACACGACGTGGGAAAACGGGAATGCTATCCTTATTTTCGTCAGTAAATGAATTTTTGAATACAGTATTTAGTACATTGGCTTTATCGCGGCTTTCAATAACCTCGGACCCTTCGCGAACTAGTGCTGGAATATTGTTGTTGGTACAACTGACTTTACGAACATACGACCAAAATTTCTTTGGGTTTTCTGCGAGACTCTTAGAGAGAGTGTTTGAATGAAAATCGTTGAAGGCCTCACGCATCACATTCTTCACACGTAGTCTTAACTCAGCCAAGGTTTCTAAATCGCTGCGAGACCTCTTCCTTCTGTAGCGTGCGTGTATCCTTCTTTGTTTTTTGAGTAATCTTTTGACTTCGCATGTGTACCACGGTGGATCATTCTCCCCATTTATTTTCCGCTTCGGTATATGTACTTCCATACCTTCCTTGACTATATGTATAAATCGATGCCACATCTCTTCAACGGTGTCCTTTGTTAACTTAAAGTTATGGTAATTATTGCTCAGGTAGGTTCTAAAACACTCCTTTGAGGCCTTACTGAATCCGTATACAATCCGTCCATTTCCCCTTTTTCGCTTCGTCATTAATTTGATAGTCGCAATTACCGCTTTGTGATCGCTTATTCCAGTGGTCGTTGAAATGTCGGTGAATAATTCTGGCCTGTTAGTAACTAGCAAATCTAAAATGTTTTCGCTACCGTTATGACACCGCGTAGGTTCATTCACTAGCTGCTCGAGATGATTATCGGAGAATAAATCGAGAATTACTTCAGAAGCTGCCTTATCCCTGCTACCAGTAATGTGAACATAATTTCGCCAGTCGATATAAGGCAGATTGAAGTCGCCTCCCAGAATCATAGCATGATCCTGAAAACGCCTAGCTATACTGTTAACATTACTTCTTAATTCCTCGGCGATAGCTATGTCAGAATCGGGTGGACGGTAGAAGGCGCCTATGACGAGTTTTGACCCAGCAACATTGAGTTTAATCCATATAATTTCACAGATAGTATCGACTTCTATTTCATTACATGGGAGGAATTTACTCACAACTATAAATACCCCACCTCCATGAGAATGTAATCTGTCTTTACGAAAAACGTTCATGCTGTCTTTAAAAGTTTCGGCGGAACTTATTTCCGGTTTTAGCCAACTTTCTGTACCGATAATGATATCCGCTTCTGTGCTACATATAATGCTTTCAAGTTCTAGTTGTTTGTTACAAACGCTTCTACAGTTAATTACGAGTACTTTTAACTGTTGTGACTGTTTTACGTTCCTCCTACATTCCGGTGTTGTATCTGATTGGGTTGCCCGTAACTGTATTTCATGTTTCGGGTCTTCCTCCCTCAGCCTAAAAAAACCACCCAGTGCATTCCACACGGCCCCTGCCACCCGTGTAACCGATTCACGTGTGTATTGCACACCTGACCTATTCAAGGGAACCCTACATGACTCAACCCTATGACGGAGATCGAGAAATCTGCAGCCAATATCATCACAGAAACGTCGTAGTCTCTGGTTCAGCCCCTCAATACGGCTCTGAACCAGAGGACCACAATCAACTCTGTCTACGATGCTACAGATGGTTAGCTTCGCCGAAATCTTGCGGCCACTTGCCACAGAGTTCACCCTTTCAGCCAGCCGCCGGAAGGAAGAGAGGATAACCTCCGACCCAAGGCGACAAGCATCGTTGGTGCCGACGTGAGCCACAATCTGCAGTTGGCTACACCCTGTCCGTTCTATGGCATCCGGGATGGCCTGCTCCACATCTCGGATCAGACCACCCGGAATACACACCGAATGGACGTTGGATTTCTTCCCCGAGTAATCCGCCATTTCCCTAAGGGGCTCTATAAACCGCCTAACATTAGAGCTCCCAACTACCAACTACCAACTAGCTAAATAAAATGAGTGTCACCTGTGATTATTCAATAGTGAAATTTTGACAGTTGGTTACAACCTCTACAACTGACTGGCAGAATACAGTAGGTATCTAAATGAATGTGTTATTAATCGGTTCAATGAAGGCAACAGCACACACAAATTAGTGTCATAGATATATTGAAAAACAGCATTCCTTGCTGTAAATGTGGAAAGAATCGTTGCTCACTGTCGAAAGGAAAATAATGTAATACTCCGTTGTACGTTGTAGCAGTTACCAGTGGACTGAGAACGTGTATTTCCCGTCCGATGCAACTGTGTAACTGCATGGCAGCGGTCTCGGAGGAAAGAATCCATTACTGATAACGGCCGGGGGCTCTCGGCGTCAGCTGCAACAGACCTCTCTGGAACACACATTCAGTGAACACAAATACTGTGTCAGCCGCAGTCTTATTAATGTTGCATTTTCTCATTACGACAATGTGTTGTCTGGAGCTGACATCCCACAGCAGCACTCGATTGAGATGCTACGAAACACATTAACAGCTTTCAATAATTCTTCTCGGGCGAGATTAATTCCTCTGAAAGACAACTTTCTTAATCTAGAAATTTTGATAACGAAAATTATTTCATCGTGAATAATTTAAAATTGTCTCGATCATCTTTTTTTAACCCTGAATACACAAACTGCACTTTTACAAAATATAGCAGAAGAATTTTGTACTTGTAACAGGAAAATTCCATTCTAAGCTATTTAATCTCTGTTTCACGGAAAGAGATATATACAAATTACCTCAGTCTCGATTATAAATCTTCATACATTAATACGATTACAAACAACTAGCATATTCTCATAGTTTCGCTCACGAGGACCTTGCACATAGTAACGCGTTTGTCTTTTTTTTTCATTTTATTTCTAGTGGCAAACCATAAAAGTTTAAATTAGATTCCACAATTTCCTTACGCCTACTTGAATGGTAATATTTGATGTAGTAGTTTCATTAAAGTTTTCCATTTATCCTAACCTATTATATTTCAGAAATGTTAAGAAATAAATAACCAATGGCACGTAGTAAAAAAAAAAAAAATACAAAGGGTGATGTGTTTATCTGTATCGTAGTGTAGCCTTTGGTAAGTATCTCGTAGTGTTTATTGAAACGCAGTATGATCTGTGGAGCCTATATGTACTAGGCACGAACGAATTATCACTTCTTGCACTGAAGAGTGACGAGACATACCAAAGATTTTAAGCTAAACCAAAAGCCTTCAAAACGTGTAAACTCCATCTTAATTGGTGAAGTAGTTTTTTTAGTTTTATCTTGATGTTTCCTCAAACCCTTGGACTGACGCAACTAGTTTGCAGATTTACAATTTTAAATAATGAAGGATATCGTATTAAAGTCCAAATGTCAATTATTTACATAAAATTAGATGCAAAATTGAGTATACATCAAATATAAATTAAATTGTTATTATTTATTTATTCCACAGATATTCCTTTCATCGATTTAAGGAAAAAATGATATGTTAAAGTCATATCACTACGTGAATAGATACTAGAGTTTGTAGAATACTTCGGTTCACCAGGTGGCATCTTATGAGAAAATATTTTATATGAATACTGTTGTAGTAATTTGGCCTTGTAAAATACAAAACTAAGACTTTTAACTTATAATGTGAGTATGTTGTCAGCTTTCCTGTTGTATACAAATTTAGGAGCATTTAAGCTCTCTGTGTAACAATGAAGATAGAGATTAAAAATAATGCAAAGTAAGCTCATTGGCCATTATTACGAGCTTTTTAATTAATTCTTATGATGTTAATTGACTATTTCATTTGGTTTTTGGATGTAAAATAGGACAATCCAGCGATCAGCAAAATTTTCATTTCAAAATGTTGACTTTTAAGATGTCACTGTTGACAAACAGGTTTAATTACAGTATGGGGAGTCGTTCTGATGGAAATATCAGGAATTCTCCTAATTTGAATTCGCGCAGGACCAAATAATGTTACAGAGTAGCTGCACAAACCCTTAACATTACAAACTGAATTTAAATAGCAATGAATAATCTTTTATAATGTACTTTGGAAAGAGAAAAAATGATTTTTTTTTGTGATTTTCTTTCTTTTAACAGTAACTTAAAAGTCACAATTTAATGTTTCTAAATACTGAACTTTCAAAGTTTAACAGTATGCCAAATCACAAAAATTCAGACGTGTAATGAACAAAACACCATTAAATTACTATAGTCAAGTACATTAGTTATTTAGTTCTAAATACTTTTAGCATTGGTATTGTCGGCGTGATGTTATCAATCAATTCGAACACTCATTAAAATCTAGGTAAAATTTATCAAAATCTTCAAATCCATCTATATAACTTCGAAACCATGTTTTTGGTAGTTACTGTTTTATTAATTAAGGTTGCATAGAACCGTAATATTGTCTTTCCAGCTGACATTACATGTGAATTAGCCCAACTGATGAAATCTGTTAAAATAAAATACTAAAAACAGTTTGATGATTAAGAAAACCTACATTTTTAACCTGTTAGCACTAACCAGCCAATAATGCCTCCCCCCTCTCTATGGGCAGGAAATGAGTTCTGAAGTCTGCTTAACATCCAGACCAGCTAGGCTTGGTATTTCCTAGATCAACGTTTCCGCTTTAACTGATTTAGATGCGTTGCTACTATATGCATTCCAATTTGCTATCTAACCAACAAAATTGGGGATACGGCAGAGAGTACGGTTAGTATTCTGACTAACGCTTTCTTTGCTATGGAGGAATTTTTAAAAATAGTTTAACATGCGAATGTTATACGTAGTATTAATATCACTCGTCCAATATACTAATTGCTACTCATAGACAGCTAGTGACGTAAATTATTAGCACCGTTTGAGGTGACACACTCATTCCTCCCCCCCCTCCCCCCTCCCGGAGGGTGTTGGAATCAGAAGTAAATCTTATATGCAAGAAGCATGTATGTCCTTCGTCTACAGATTTAATCCCTTCAGTATTCCTCATTCATTCAACATAGCATATACTCATTTTCTTCCTGTCTAGTTTATAAACAATACAGGTAAATTATTCATCTGTTTTATTGGTGTAAGAATTAAAAGTAATGCATGGAAGGGAAGAGATGACCATGACCACCACAAGCTGACACTCGATTTCAGGCACAAGGGTGTGAAAGGATTTTCTTTCGTTGGTAAGGCAGTCAGAAACTGGAACAAGTTACCAAAATAATTGATGAATAATTTACCAAAAAACGTTGAAACAATGTAAAGTTGTAATTTGTTGAGGTCATAAGTAGATGGTTACAGAACAGGGGGGGGGGGGATGGGTGTGTAGGGTAACTGTTACCGGATCGTGCGCTCCATCGCAATTAAATTAAATTAAACACAGTTACGAAAATAGAAGTGAACTATTAAAAGTTAATTACATATTGAACAGACTCACAATATTTAATTACCAAATCAATACTAATGTTACTACAGGGTGTATGCTACTCCATATCACCGACCTATTTGCAGAAAATAAAAGAAACGAGACCCTGACAACTTTTATAGTTGTTTATCCACCACTGTTATGTTACCAACCCTACCACAAACCGGTCCCTCACATCTACTACAAGACCCCCCAAAAAACGGCCATTAACTTAATCTTCATACGATAGGCGCACGCTTTGGTGCCGACTGAAAATGTATTTAGTAAATAAGCTATTGTCGGAACAATGCTGTGATATCCCCAAATCGTGGAAATGCCAGCTTTTTACCTGGTAATTGAAATATTCATAGCTGTTCAAATGAGCTATACTCGCTTAAAGCTTCGTTATAAACATTAATAAAGCGCAAGGTCAGACGCTTCAAAAGGCAAGATTCTATTTATCACAACCTTTTCTTTTCGAATGTGCACTCGTACGCGGCTTTTTCAGGAATTTGTAGATGTATTAATATTTAATTATGCACTTTATTATCAAACTTTACACGAAATCTTGTATATTGAACAGAAATCGAAAGATGCCGAGCGAAGATCGGTCACCCATGTACTTTTTAAATGTTTTATAATTAAGGTGGTAATATTTAATGACAAACTAACAACCACTTTTTACGGTCAAAAAGTAAACGATGATTACTTTATAACTGGTACGGGTAATATTATTTTCAAAGAAATTTCTGTAAAGTATCACCTCTGACAAAACCAATGATAAATTTTTAATTATCTTCCTTTTTAAATGTTTTACAATTGAACTTGCAGTGCTAATATTTCCACGGGTCAGCCAGTATACAAGAACTGTTCGTTTAAATATTCTTTGAAATCAAAGATAAACTATTTGTAGGCTTTCTGGTACTTGAATTGTCTTCGAGATGGCGGTAGTGCCGTTATCTGGATACCGAGTGAAAAAATTGTTCGTATTTTGTAAACTCGCTTTTTTGTAGGGAAGACAAGTATTTAGGCACTCTTAAAATTCAAAGCGTTATCTAAATATCAAACTTTATCCAAATCGTCATAGTCGTTACCGAGAACCGAAATATATATATACAAGAATTGCTCGTTTAAAGATATACGATATAGTACGATAAAGTATCTAAATCTTTAATAATCTTCCTGCGAATCACCTGAATCATCTACAATGTTTATCTATCATATACACTGTCATTTTTGTCGCATTATTCTTCGCAAATTGCAATAAACTCAGTCATACACTGTATATACATGAATTTAATTAATTTAAATGATGGATTAACCGAAAGTGAATGTCACTGTTGCGTTGTGTATGGAATGAATAGCGCTGTGTTGTTTCTGTCAGTTGAGTTCATGAAGCTGCGAGTCGTGGAGTTTGCTATTCGGAGCCACGCCTCGCTTCAGACAGCTGCTCCGTCATTCTACGACGAACTGCCGCTCCCGCTGCCTGCGCAGAAAAATGTCGCCAGTGCTGGTCTGGAAATGCTCAAACAGCAGCCAGAAATCGCTTGTCGATAACAGAACTGCGGCTCGAGACGACAACTCACGCAGCTTGCTGGATAGCAACGCGGTTCTCGGCAGAGAAAAAAATGTATACTTCATGGTTTCCAATACCAAACTAACACTATGTACAAATGAAATAATAATAATGCCGACATAGAGAATAATTTACAATGTTACGATTATTATCAACTCACTCCGTACAATCCTCGGCTGTCACATGTTAAAAACTTAAAATCCACTTTCAGATTTATGCCTCTAAAAAACAGGTTTTTAATAGAAATTAGACTGCTACCATTTTCTGAAGTACCATTTAAATAAAACTTTTATTTTTTTTAGTAAAATAACTGGCTCTTGTATCCAGTATCAGTGAAACGCGCAGGAAGTGAAACTCTTATGTATTTTCCGAGTGTAATTTATTTTTTGTTAAGTTTTTCATGTTTTTGATACGTCTTCGCACTCGAGAGGACAATTTATACTACCTTTATTTCTTTTGTACAACAATTAGGAAGTTGCAACAAAATCTTCTCGGGTGTCCAGCCGGATGGTGATGTAAAAATACGACGTTTCGACGGCTGACTCTGCTGTCTTCATCAGGCATCAGGTATCTTGAAGGCAGAGACAGTCAGCTGAGAACAACTATAAGATACCTGATGAAGACAACAGAGTCAGCTGTCGAAACGTCGTGTTTTTACACTACCATCCGGCTGGACACCCGAGAAGATTTTGTTGCATCGATACGCCGGGAAAGTCTCCACTCACACATCAGTTAGAAAGTTATTATCGTAAACAAATGAAAATTATTCAGATTTAAAGACCACTTTACTAGATTATAGAATACTAATGTAAGCCCGTGACCTTTTTTGCGTATCGTCACGGGTCTAGAATAGCTTGACGTGATCTGACCAAATACGAACTTGATCTGTGTCTCACCCTTAGGGTGAATAAAATCTCTTGAGCTTGATGAACTCAGAAGTATTAATAGAGGTAGGTATTAAGCATGGGTAGAGACGATAGAGTTATCGTATATGTGTTTCAATGGTCTTGAACTCGAACTTGCTTAAATTCAAACTTCACTTGTATTTGACCCTTAAAGTTTACTCTGCAAAATTTAAAAAATTCCTGTTTGCTTCGAAAGCATCACGTTGTTTACTCATAAAGCAATCGTTGGTGTTTGTAACGACGAGAGAACTTAATACACATTCCATATTATTAAACATTTGAGCAAGTACGTAGAATTGCCAAAATGTTCGATTGGGTAATATATTTGTTCTGATGTCCTCTTTAAATGAACTAATAACTCACGAACAGCGAAAATGAACAAAGATCATCAACGAGAATGACCAGTAAAATGCGCAAAAAGCAAATAAACTTTGGTCAAGCTGCAACATTAGTAAAAATTTTAACTAAGCTGAAATTTAGTCTAGGCCGGAATGACAATTGGTATTCGTGGTTACAGCAGAGATCATGAATATTTGATATTTTTTAAAAGTTTTTTTATGTTCCTTTTATTAGTAACATGTTACTGAAAAGCGGATCCACGTTTTTTTCAGCCGTAAAATTTACCGATATTTTTTCATAATTATGAAATGCTACGAAAATCAAACTTAATTAATATATTATGGCAATTATTTTGGTAACAGTTGCTTAACTATTAGCCTAAATTGTGGACAAAACATCAAATTTATTCTTATGATATCTCTGGTTGCTGTTAATTTGCGAGCGAAGGCTGACACGTGACACCGTTCTCCCGCCAATAGCCATCGAGGTGAGTGAGCTCGTTTGCACCTAGCTGTAGTGTATTTTTTTATGTTTAAAGATTTTATCTCGCAGAACATCTTGGACAAAATTATGTGATGATGGTTCATGGTAAATATCTGGCTTCGAAGTCAGGCAAATTTCCGGTTAAAAATTTAGAAAAAGAATCAACCAAAAATGCTTGTACATACTGTATATCGGTATGTAAAATGGATTGGACGCAGCTCTCTGACTCACAACTTAAATAATTTTTGAAAGCTTAAATAACTCATTCCCTCTGCTGTGATGATTGCACATTGTAAAGTGCGCATGTGCACTGAACGCGTAACGCTTAACGCTAGCAAATATTTCCCACAGCGCCCAAAGAAGTTTCAGTTCTCCCCGATATCTACAATATATTGGTCGTACGTACAAGTTAAGGAACTGGCAGTTTTCTGTATCAAAATCGTATAATCTACACTAGCTGACACTTGCAGCGTGTGGCTACAGAACTAATCACATATCTCCAGCAAGTGTGGCCGAAGGTTACGGCCACACTTCCGTGTTTTCACGCCCATACCTAGAGGGAATAAAAACGCGAACTGGAAATCCTGCAGATATTGTCACCCGCGCGTGAAGAACACGCCTATCCTATCCCGCGTGTGCACACATCAGCAGTTTTTACCTCTGGAAAGGTTCAGTCATCTTCTGCTTGTCAACTTGACTGGTCTCGAAATCATGAACAGAATTTTATAAAGTCATAAGAATGCAGTAATTACATTATGTGCCGCGCTAATAGCTGTGCGTCGCAGTCGTCGTGGAAGGATAAAACACTGGATCCATCCCATACTGAACGACAGGTCAACGAAGGGAAAATTTGTGCTCCTACATAAAAAAATAAGTTTTCGTTTAACTGTTGAGCCAGAGTTGTGATATCTGCACTGTATAGAAACGAAATACTTAAAACAATTATCTAATTAAATTCGTAGAACAAATACAAAACAGGAATTGGCTGTTTTTCTTAGTCCCAAACTGCCGGTTTGTAATTTTCCTTCTTTCAAGAAAAAAGATATGCTATTGTTTATTGCGCTATTCTGTCCATAAAATATTAACTACCTGGAGGGAACTGGGAAATGTTATCACATTCACCTGAACCGTTGAGGAAAACTGCCTTGCCAGGAGACCAGTTCCTGACAGCAAGTATATAGTAGCAGCTCCTTGAGTCCATTAAGGCTAAACTGTGTGTGGTCCTCAACCCTCCCGAAAGAAGCAGATTAGGCCTACTATCAGAGATAGGGTGGCTAATTGCTCTCCTCCTTACGCATCCTAACCCGGGTAAGAGGTCCTACGGTGAATCAGAACCACGGAATGGTTCTGTCTTACTTTAAATTACACAGCAAGTTGTCCAGGGGCGAATGTCCGGTTAAAGGCCTTTGAAAATCCCCGCCGAGACAAGGATACGAACCGCGGACATTTCGATCTCCAGTCAGACGCCTTAACAATTGAGTCACCAAGACTCAAGTAGGTTAAGGAAGCTCATGAAATTCTGCTGTGGATACCGATGAAATCAGTATACTGCTAGCGAGATCAATAATTTAGATTCTATCGGAGTTACTATACCATATATTTGTTTTTCACTGGTACCAAGAAATGGGTCGCCTATTCCTGTAATTCCGGCATAGGTTTTAATGAATTTTTGGCACACCTACATGTTAGTTTCTTGATTTAATCTCAATGGTGTCGCCTATTCCTATGTCATCCTATGGTCATCCAACAAATTCCAACTCTATCTCCTTCATCCTTCTGAAGTTACACGCAGACAATTACCGTATGTAAGCTAGGTTCCATTAACGGCAAAGTGTGCTTCACTGAGAGAAAGAAGGTGCACTATTGCATATTAAAGACGACAAGTTTTGTGATAGTATGTTTTGTTACTATAATTTTAATGCTTTTTAAGTAATGGTATCATTAAAGCCAGTGGAGGATTTTTGACATGGAGGAGGAATAAAATCAGTTAATGACGTTTATGAAGAACCCATTACGGCATTCACTATAGCGATATCGGGAATCAACTCACAGTCGTTAAGTAAATCGATCCCACGGTATCCAGAGCGCCAGGTAGGACTGCTAACAATCTCCCAGTGGGTTGGTAATAAGCAATACTTTATGAATGCAGAATAACCTAGGAATATTGTGTAATACTTGCTTGGAAAAGATGAAGTTGCAAACCGCTTCTTGCAATCGGAGGAATCGTAGAAGTCGTTACAGCGTTCTTCCTTACAGTCAAACAGCGAAGGAAAACGAATCAATGAAAAAGTAAATTTTAGAAGTCAAAAACTCAAGGTAAGAATACCGCTGTGAAAAGAATGATTTTACACCTCCTATAGTATAATGTTTTATTTTATTCTTCGTGATCTTAATTTGAAATAAAAGGAAGTAAGGCAAAGAACAATGGGTCAACTAGTGTAAATAGAACGTAATGAATCGAATAAACAGAAAATTAGATAATCTGCGAATCTTAACTAAGCAATCACAAGTTGAGCGTGTCGAAATAGAAAGACTAGTAACTCTGGGAAAGTAATCTGGGATTGCTCATCCTAGATGAAGTTAACCCACTGTGGGCAATGCTAGTGCAAAGAATCTACTATACGTGGAAGCGTTTTACATGGACATCAATTCTACTATCAAGGAAATGAGTGGAACCTATATATGAAAAATACGGAAATGAATTTAAGATTGATACCAAGTATTCATTGCTAGACACAGTATTGAGAATCGTAGAATACGAGCAGACGTATAGGAATTTTCTGATTATGTTATGGATAAATGATGATTAATAGAGAAATCGAACAAATTTTATGGTCTTCTCCTCGCTTCAACATATTTACGGTATATGATGAGTTATTGTTTACCACATCACTACCCAACTAACCTGTCGTCAAACCACAAAGAGCTTACAAATGTGTCTTGACTTTAAATTATAGTTTCAGCATATCGTGATCATCTGCTAATTACCTCATAAAACTTTCATTAGACGAGGATATATGAATTACCTTTAATGTTAATTAATGGCTCTGAACTGACCGGAAAGGAGCTGTCTTTTTACTCTCAATCATGTTGTGACGTCACAGAAATAATAATGAGGAAGTGTTGGTTGGTGTGACAAAAATTAATAATAATTAATAAAGTGATAACATAAATCAACGGGGAAAATTGAACTTACTAGATAACAGTAAGCTTTATTATTCATAATTAATTAATTTTTTTTAATCTGCTAAACGTCTCTCTAACAGCGACGGGAAAGGATGGGGGGCAAGGAATGGGAAGGAATTCGGCAATGACCTTTGAAGGACGCATCCAGGCATTTGCCTGGAGTGATTTGGGAAACCATGGAAAACCCAAATCTGGATGCCCGGACGGGGATTCGAACCGCCGTCCTCCCAAATGCGAGGCCAGAACACTAGCCGTTACATCACCACGCTCGGTGTCATCGGGTCGCCTTAACAATACCATTTAGACGGGCCGGGCGTTATAAAAAGCATAACACCCATGCTCTCAGTCTCATTCCTCTAAGTGTGCAGCCTCATCTTAATGTGTTAGCTCAGTTGCATCAGTGCAGTGCAGTGCAGTAAGCTGCTAGGGATTGCAATGCAGCAAAGCGGGATCCCGCAATCCCGCAACATTAGACAGTCTGGCGGATCCCGCACAAAATTAAGCTGATCCGCAATCCACAAAAAACGGCGAAAACGCGTTTCAGTCTGCGTGACTCGCTGTCCCCCTAGGTCTCTGTCGGATGTGTTGCACTGTGTACGTCTTGGTGAGTAGTTTATTTTAATAACAATGAATCAACTATAAGATCAATCAAGGAATTAGGAGACATAATAATGAATCCCACGAAAACAATTTTTGTAAAAATAGGGCAAGTCTCGTGCTTGTGCAGTGACAAAAGGTTATGAGATATTTTTCTGAACCAAGTCTACACTTTACAGATAATATTCACTTCACTTTTTGAAATAGAGTACATTCTCTGGGTATTATAGAACGTTTATTCAGAATAAAAAATAAATAAAAAACTGGTGACTTGGCCATTGTATATACCATGTTTTTAAACTGTTGTGATGTATTGTAAGGCACATGGCATGACCTAAGACTGAATATTTTCCATTCTTGATTATTTATTTAAATATTGGTTTAGATTTAAAAACAAAAATGTAAAACCACGAAATATACTTAAGACATGCTAAAAATTTTGATCTAATTTTGCCAATTAAAATAATGTTAACTGTTAATTTTTATCATCTTACATTAAAATTGATTTATTATTTAATATATTAACGCTTTACATAACTATGTTTTAAATATATGCCAACCCCGCTGGATTGGTGCAAATCCCGCAAAAATCTCGCGGGCTTGAAAACACTACAGGATTGTAATCCTTAAGTGCTGCACCATGACGATAGCATGGCTATGCTGCAAATAAGATAAGTGATTGTGTTTAAACTCTAATATTTGTGCAGTGCTCATATCAATGTGCGTTGTTGTAAAGAAAATGAACTTATCAAATCCTATTTAGAAGGAAAGAGTGGTAAGCTCGTGAAGTTTTCATTAGTAAAGTGATGTGCGATGTTTTAAAGTTTTAATAAATTTGGAACTTGAATGTAATAGTTAATTATATTGTAGTTCTCCCCATAAGATTTCTTAGGGGATTCTAGGTCATTAGGAGTTAGAAGTCCAATATTATTAACAAAGATACAAAGGAATAAACGGGATGTAACAGAAGAATATGAATACAACTCCAAGCAAGTAAGTAATAAGGACAGCATCCCATCATTGTAACGGGGAGAGGTTACAGTGGTCAACCTATGTTAAGGTACTTGCAGTTAATAGATAACATTATTGTAAAGGTCATAACAGTTAAAATTCGTATAATCAAGAAGTTTAAATGCTCATCTTATACTTTTCGTTGAGACAGAATAAAGGTGTTGTCAAAAATTATAGTTGTTTGTGAACCACAGTAACCTATGCTGTGCCCCAGTAACAAGAGAAAGTCATGTACAAAATACCAACAGGCCTAGCCCTCCATAATGTTTCGTGGAATTACATTTCGGAGTAATTCATACTGTCTCGCCTCCACTGCGGCAGACGCAAAGTTTCTTTAGATCAGTCCTCGCAATTTGCAGATGCAAATCGCGCGGCTGGTCTCCAGACCTTCACTGACTCACTAATCCGTTTTTTCTGATTGCCAGGCATGTCGAGATAGGACTAGCTATCGATTTCGCCTCGCTAGATGGAATTTCCTCAATTTTGTTCAACCAGAACTACCCATGGTCCGATATAAATCAGTGCTACTGAGACAAGAAAAGTTTTGAAGTGTATCCTTGGCCTAGGTAGAATAATCTCAAACCAAGCTGATATCTTTTTATAGCAATTTAAATGCTATTACTTCTACTACATTTAACTAGTTTGTAAGCTTACTAGTTGGTAATGGTATAGATATTGGAGAAATTGGAAAATATATAGATTTCCAACATTGTAGTGTCGAAATGAATTTAAAACTAGTATTTAACTGACTTACTTACATACTTCCTCTTCATAAATAGGCTAAGAGCCTATTATGACCTCAGTTTCCTAACCATCGCTTCATGTATCTACCAATATCCCTTCTTCCTATAGGAAAATCTGTCATTATGCATCCTTAAAACACGGTCCTTCCAGTTTTCCCTTTGGGGTAAACTGCCATTCAGAGAGGAAATATTCAGTTGTATATCTTCATTCCTTCTTCTATCATTCAGGAAATATTCTATTACTGATCTTAGGAACTTTCGTTTAGAATGATTGAATTTTGTTTTTATTTATCCACGTTTCACTGCCATACATCAGAGTCGTATTGCCAGTATTTTATAAAATTATAGTTGAATCTCATCTCGAGCTTTACCTTTCAGTGTTCGTTGAAATGTTCCACACATGTATTGAAATTGGTTAAGTTTCTTCTTGATTTCGTTATCTTCACTAAAGGTTTGTTCACAACCAAGGTAGGTAAAGCTTGAGTCTTGATCCATTGGTTGATTGTTAATCACTATTTTGACTCTGATAGATGGTTATTTCCCTCGCCATGCCGTAACTTTTATTTTTGTTCAAGACAATTAGAAATTATAATCTTTACTAACAATATTTAATATATGTATTGATTTTTGGAGTCCATCTTCATTCTCTGTAGTGTAAATTCATCATCTGCAGACACCATAGTGTTTAGATACGTGCTGTTACTTATTTTTATTCCAGGATGTTCATTTTCCTTCAATTTCCTATCTAAATCGTCTCATTCTCTCTTTCTCTCTCTCTCTCTCTCTCTCTCTCTCTCTATCTATCTATATATATAAATATATATATAATTGTTAGTCAGTTCAATCATTTTCTGATGTGGCCTCTTGGAGTCATGATTTCAGATATAACCTGAGCAGCTTTCTCCAGGTTGCATCTTGGGTGATCCTCTGCTAGTTAACTCCAACAACCCTGCGTATGTCCTTCTCCTATCAGTCCAGTCCGATGGTCTTCCTCTCGGTCTGGGATGATCTCTTTGGCTCCAATCTAATACTGTTTTTATCCACCTCTGGTATCTCTCTCTCTCTCTCTATATATATATATATATTACACCAAAGATTGTTGGAAAGAGACTACAGCCTTGTCGCACCTCTGGGTTAATTGTTATATCTTCTTTCAGTGTCTATCCCAGATATATTGCAATTTTTGTCCTTTTACACTCATCCTGTTTAGGATATCCATTCTTTTGCCCCCGGTGCCTTAAAACTGGGAGACTCTGGCTAAGGGAAGGAAACCTCTGCAATAAAACCCTGGTCCTCGTGGTTGGGGATTGTACGAAGGGCTGTTAACCCTTCCACAGTAAACATATATTACTTAAAAACCTCAAAGTATTATTTAACTGAAGTAAATATAATTCGAAACAGCCCCGAGTCTCACAAAGAATTTTCTGAACGTCATGTCTGGCACGACGTGGAAGTTGACGGCTGTTTGCTGAGAAGGCGGGAAACAAAAATCCGCAGATGGAAGATTTTGAAATATCTTACAAACAGGAAACTGGAAATCAAGTGGATTAGTGATTCAAAAAATGAACAAATTCTGAAAATGACACGCAAATTGAAAACTTGTTAAAAAAAGAAAAAGAAAAAAAAAAAAAACCCAGAGAAATTAGATTCTTTTCTGGAAACACATTACTTTCGTTAATTTGCTTATAGATTACTTAATAAAAAGGAAGGGGAAAGCATGATGGAAGCAAATATTACACCACATAAATTACAGTTTTGTGATAAAGAGATTGGTATAAGACTGAATAAAAACTAGGAGTGCATCTGAACAGTTGAGGGAAGAATGGTCACATTAGATCTCAGCTTGAACTTCTCTTCCATGTAGTAATAATGTAACTGGTATTTAATGGTAAATTAGGGTAAAGTTGTAATTTATTCGGTATCATCACAACGCTGTTTGCATTCGAGCCTTATTTGACGTTATTTCCTACGAGCACATTTTAAAAATTGTTATTTGAAGTACATAGAAAAAAAGGTAACAAGAAAGTATGAACATATTGTGCTCGTATTTACTGTTTCACAAACCTCAGGGATATACTTATTGCACATGAAATGAATACTGATCTAAGGAATCCGTGAAGGAATTGTAAAAAATATCGACAGAACATACATATATTTTTTGATTAAGAGCCTGTAATCCATGCGATCTGTGATAACCTTTGAGTAAAAGTTATCCAGGTTTATAGCTACGCTTCACCGGACGTTAACGACGGTATGGTATCTGCTTGAAGAAACAACATAAAGAAAAGAAGCATGTCTCATTACTATAAGTGTTTACTCAAGCACACTTGGAGATGAAAATGTTCATTAGAGGAGTCTCAGGTAAAATCTATAGGGTAATAGCATTAAGTGCAAATGTTTTCTGCAAACCATGGGGTGCGGAAGCAACAATGAATCTTTCAAATATCTTTCTGTTACTAATAACCTTGAAATTCTAGGTACAGTATCAGTGATCAAAGAATTAGTGAACATGTAACCGTAGTAGAGACTATTAGCTCATCAGGCTATCTAAAAGCTAATCGGACGAGGAAAGTATTTGTTTAACATACCGTAAAAATATTCAAAATTTCTAGCAAATAAATTTGTTAAGTGCATGAACAAAACATTGAACTAAAATGCAGAGAATTTTTATTTATTGCTTGTTAAATAACATAGCAAGTTGTACTGATCATAGATGGAAGCAACCATGTTTGGTATATGGGATCCGTTACAGAATTGTTAAAAAAATGATTACAAGATCTCTCATAATACAATTGACAAGCAACAATATAAACTAGTAACGCGCTGACTTTATAGTTTGTTTGAACTTATTCTCCACAGTATTACTGATACCGGTCAAAATATCACCTCTCTTGAAAAGTAAATACCAAACAAATAATACTATTTCAGGAGCTGTCGTTCTCAGTAATTAATTTAAATATTCGTTTACTTGAGAAAACTTAAAAACGCCTTTCTGAGACACGGAACTGGAAGTTAGAAACAATTGCAGTAGTTGAAGTGGTTTAAAGCACCTGTTACAAGAAATACTCCAGTTACGTAGATGAAAATATAAAAGTAAAAGTTACAGGGGCTACTGCCGCTCCCCGTAGGATTCGAGGGGTAATGGTTTTCATTCCTACGACAACCTTTTTGGTAGACACTACTAGAAGGGTCAGCGCCACGCTCTCTGCAGCCTTTTTTTTTTTAATGGCTCAGATATTTTTTTTTTTTTTTTTTTTTTTTTTTTTTTTTTTTTGCTGTCATCAGTCTCTGGACTGGTTTGATGCAATCCTCCATACCTTCCTATCTTACAATCCACGTCCTCAGTCATCTGATTCATATATTCTAATCTCTTTCTTCCTATACATTTCTTACCTTCGACTGTTCCCTCCACTAACAAGTTAACAAATTCTGCATGTCTCAAAATACGACCTACCATCCTCTCTCTTCTTTCTGTAAGACTCTTCAACAAACGTCTTTCCTCACTCATCACTTCCAAAACTTGTTCATTTAGTACTTTATCTGTCCACTTAATTTTCAGCATCCTTCTATAGCACCACATTTCAATTTTCCTTCTTTCTGGTATTGCTTCGCTGCTACAAAGTGCTGTGCTCCACACATAGAGTTTTAAAAAGTTTTTTTGAGTCCTAGATTAATATTTGAAACTAAAAGATTTCTCTTTTTCATGAAAGTCCTTTTTTCCAGTGTTATGCTGCTTCTAAGATCATTCCTGCTTCAGTCATCGGTTGTAATTTTACTTCCTAAGGAGCAAAATTCACTAAATTCTTCTATCGCATCCGATCCTATTTTTAAATTTAATCTACTGTTATTGGTATCATTTCTGCTACATTTTATCATTTTTGTCTTGATTTCGTTTATATTTCGTCCAAAATCTTCTTTCAGTATTTTGTTCGTAACAGTCAGTAACTTCTCAATATCTTCAGCCTGTTCTGCTAACAATACAATGTCATCAGCAAATATTCCGGAAGTAAAATACTCCCAGATACACGTAGTGTAATATTCGAAGTCGAATTACCTTTCTGGGCCTCTCGGTCAATAATGCCATATGCATTATTATTATTGTCATTAATGTAATGTGTAATAAACACTATAGTAAAGAATAGATGCAAACTGGTCGAAACGCGAAATTCCTTTTTTTAAATCTCTTGACATACCAGAATAATTTTATGAGGCATAGATGAAACAAAGACTTACAAGGGAACTCCTCAGATCGGTGGATAACATAGCTCTGTATGTTCTGATACTAGCTGTTGCCGCGGCTTCGTTTGCACGAACGGGCTGCTCTTTTAAGCAGATTATTCAGATAAGGAAGTATTTTTCAAGCTTTCCAGAACCATGCTCTAAAGAACTGTAGGATCATTTCAGTTTTCAATTTTTGTGATCGAAGTACAAATCAAAAAAATATCAAACAACAAACACTGTTTGGCCTTTTTATTTGGCTAGGGAGGGAAACCAGCCTACGATCATACTTCAAGATCAGAACTGAACTGTCATCTGAACTTGTTTAATTACATGATATAATGCTATGGCGTATCCTGTGGTGTGAGAAACTTTCAAATTGCTCCAGGAGATGTGACTCATTATAACAGATCCCCATAAAAATTTCGTCACAGTGGATGGAGTTGGTTATTTTTACCGCCAGGAAATAAATATATCAAATGAGCAGTTACATATTTCAGCATTTAATTTTTTTAAATTTACCTTAAAACCTGCCCTGTAGCTTTGACATATATCACAGTTAGCGAAACAGTATTTGTTTCTCGCAGTTATTATGATTAAAATAAACAATATAACAAACTCAAACACGCCGTACTAATAACTTAATCCCGCCGAATCACCTTAAAACTATTGTGGTAGTAATTTATGAAACTATGAACTAGCGTGTATTTATTCGTGACATAAAACTGTAAGTAGTTAGTAATATAAGACAATCAATTTACAAACAAACTAAAAAAAAACAAGTAACATTATTGTATATGTGTATTTATTTTTAAATAGGGCTCTGAAGATGTCTTAAAAAAGACGAAACTCGTTTGCCATACACAGCATTTGTTTTAGTTACAAGACGGAAGAATAACAAAAAACAGTTTCTGTCATATTAATCTGGTATCAAGTTTATGTGAATGACCGTAAATGTAATTATTGTACAGATAAATGAAAAATAATATCAATTCTGAATGAAAATGTATTAGGTTTGAATAATGGAATAATAAATATCAAATTGTATTTGTTAATCCCACGCTCAATGTGGAATACAAACAGAATTGTTGCTTCAGAATAATTAATTAACCTCTCTGAAAACAATGAGCTTCCAGGAAATATTTGCATCCAGTTGGCCTAGTCCTTCAAGTTCTTACTAAAATGTCAGCAATACTCTTGAAAAAATTCATTCATCGTTTTCCCAAAACTGAAGACATGTCCGTATTTTTACGTCTAACCGCTTTGCGGAAGAAAAATGTCTCACTTCTCGCATTTAAGAAAAAATAAAACAAGCAAAGAGAAACTTCGAAAGCAGATTCTGAATATGGCGGGATTCTAAGGTAGAGAGGGGAGGAAAACGGGTGTAAAGTGGTCTGAAGAGAGAAAGAGGAAACACAGTACTGCAATGAAGAAATACTGGACAGGAAGAGAGATAAAACAACACCAAAGTGCTACTAAATTACAACTCAAAACAAGGACGAAGGAGGATAGAACGACCTAAGAAGCGGTGAACACAACAAAATGTGTGAAAACAAAATAGTAGAGGAACTGAAAATTGCACCTGGTCTTAGTAGCCGGGACGAAAGGAAGAAGAAGATAACAAATGCAAACTTTGAGCTTTGACGATGCCATTGGGAAATAACAAATATGTACTATACCTAATCATTTTAACGTTAATAATACTGTATTAGATACAATGCTTCTCGCCAACAACCAGATGATTTTAGCTGAGACAGAAGATGACTTTCAACGAAGGTTATACTTAATGATGAAAATATCAAATGATTTGAAAATCGCCTCAGAAAAAGCTAAAGTAATGGCAATCAAGTCATAAGGGCTATCAATTGCAGAACAATACAACAAATTAACAGATTCCCACCTGAAATGACGATGTAAATACCAAATTACAGAAATTTCAATACCTGTTTGGCGTTATCAAAACGAATTTTAAGAACATCAGACGAGACACAATTATGAAATTCTAAAAAGTAATGGCTCTTCCAACATTACTTTATGGGTTCGAATCTTGCACATTTTCTAAACGACAAATAAAATCGATAGAAGCAGCTGATATAAGATTTCTGCGAGTCGTGGCTGGGTATACCTGCACTTTACTAAATAAGAAAGCAGTGAAGAAATACAAAATAAGGACGAAGGAGGATAGGTTGACCTAGAAGAGGTGAAATTTGTGACGATGAAACAAATCATCAATGGTTTAAACCCTGAAGATGATGATGGTGATAATGTTTAAAGACGGCAGCTGGTACGTCAGATCCGAGATTTGAACTTCAGTGCGTAGTCCTCCCTGTTCTAGTATAGCAGAGCTTTAGCACACTCAGCTAATCCAGCTTGTGTTTAGTATGTAATACTTAATGATTGCCAGTGTATTCGTTGTAGATTTGGGAAATGAATATGGCTGTTAGTCTTTTGTAATATTCATAATTTAGGGATTGGCTGTTAAGGTCACGTGTCCTATCAGCCAATGAGAGATGACTTCTGGTAACATGAGACATAAGAATTTTCGTTTACTTCTTTATAAAGGCTATCTTTATTAATGATTTTAGGACTTGTTATTTCGTTTTTCGATGATAATTCTTCTTAATACTCTGGTAGCAGACAGCCAGGCTGTGGACTTATTGGATGAGCTCATAATGGAGCTCCCCCTTTCGTTAAAGCTTCTCTTCACCTGAGGCAGCATTGATTGATATTGATTCTGACCTGGGTGAGAAACCAGAAATTTTGGCAGTTTGAAATTTTTCTAATTGAACAAAGATTCTGTATGGTTTACCACTATCATCGTCCAATAAAAGATATTAACTTAATGAAATAGCAAACAAAGTGACATGTCTTACAATTTCCAAGTATCACCGTAGGGCATGGTTAAACACGGGTTCTAAATGTTTGATGACTTCCATATGAAGTCTAAAATCTAATAATGGTGGGATGGCATCACTGTCTCAGTGGAAAAGGAAGATTTAATGAACCAGATGGAATACCTTTAGACATCAGACGTTTAAAACGTTCCTGAAAGGAGGAAACAGCCATTTGTGTAACTGCAAGAAATGTTATTTGGATTATAATGACCTAACACTGTGACTTAGGTAACTCAGCAGTGATGCAGGATGAAAACAAGCGGGAACTGATCCAACCACCTTTGTGCCAGAAAGTGCAGTTCTGTACCAATAATATCTTAATGGCATCCACTTGGGTAATATATTCATGGTGGGAAAATATGCCTGCAGAATAATTGTGGGCTTCGGTCTGCTCTATATGAGCTAATAATTAATGTTAACCGCATAATTCTAGCAGCCGGAATGAGGTTCTTTCGAATTCTGACTCAAAGCCTAGATTAAAAATCTTCAAAAATTTGAAATGGGTAGATATAGCTAACGTCAATAAAATAAGTAGATAGTCAGGTGAATCCAACCGTTCGGTTAAGCAAGGTGATGTAGGAGTATTAGTTAAAGAACTGAAGGGCATTTATAACGATCAAAACTGGAATTTTACATTCAATTCAACCGATGCCTCGAACGAGTAAGGATGGAAATAAAACTGGAATTCGATTAACCAGTTGCAGTTACAAGGGAAGAAATAATGTTATTGATTTTGGAAGAAAACTGAAATTTTATGGGAGTTAGAAAATGATTTGGAATATTTATTATACCGGTTTGAATCATTTCGTAAGCAAGTATTAAAAAAAAAAACTGAAAATGGACTGAACTCGAATATAAGTGAGACCAGTGTGGAGGATATTGCGGATAAAGGTGACGAGTTTCGAAGTAAAATATGCACTTTTAGAAATATTAGCCAAATAAAGCGTTAGTTGAAATACACCCGACTATCAGAAACTCTTTTAAGAAACAATTGCCGGCAACGTAGTTTTGTATGGAATCAAACGTGCCTCAAGCATCAAACAGACGAAGAGAATGTAAATCTTCGACCTGCGATTTTATAGTTGTATAATCAAGAGTAAGTATGTGTATATGAACGCGTATGACTAGATAATAAATTATACTGGCAAAAAAAAAAAAAAAAAAAAAAAAAAAAAAAAAAAAAAAAAAAAAAACCCTTTGTGAAATATAACTAAAAGAAGTCGTGCGTTAATAGCAGTGGCGGCCGAAGTGATTTGTTCAGGTAGTGACAACAACAAAATGTTTCTAGTGGCGGATCCAGGATTTTGGTTTGATTGGGGGGGGGGCTAGGATTTGGTTTGGGGGGCTCATTACTCCAGAATGCCGCCCTTATAAGAACAGCAAAAAAAAAAAAAAAAAAAAGGTTTCCAAAATCCATGTCGTCGGGGGTGACCTTGGTACTTTTGGGGGTGGGGGCGCCTAAGCCCTCTAGCCCTCTCCTTCCCTGGATCCGCCACTGAATGTTTCCGCGGCTTACTGATCATCATTGAAGTGAAAGGTGAAAAACAGCTCAGAGTAAGAATCTCGCTATATAAAGATTTGTAACGTGTGAAAGTATCATTACCTGCAATTACTGCCGGATTAATTAAATGATTTTGAAATTAATCAATAATAAATGTTTTAAAATTGACCAAACGGTAAACATTTAGTGATCAGCCAAAAACCAACAAGTTGACCTACAAACAGTGCTCGATTACCCAAAAGGTAGGACTAGGCACGACTAGGCAGTAGCCTGGAGCCCCTGATTTTTGAAGGCTCCCTGAAAGTTCACTTTTTTCACTAAATAATAAAAAATAAAATCATCAAGAATAAAACAATCAAAATAATATGAAAGCATGGAAATTATTTTTTTGATTCATAGTAGTGTACGATAAATAAAAGTAATTTTCAAAATATGATAAATTGTAAAATTAGTTTGTTAATTGAATAAAAATATGATAAATTCTATTAGTCATCTACAAAACCTTTTCTTTGAACTTATAAAATACAAATAATTAATTTCAAAAACAGAAGGAATCAAAATTTTTGAGAGTGCCTAGGACCCCATACTTTCTTATCCGGCACTGCCTTCGATGACCACGATGGCAGTGCAACACATTTCTCTTGAGAATCTTTTCCTGTTGCGTGCGTTCATAAACTTATGTAATTCTCCTTCAGAGAATCTAAGAAAAAAAAAAAACAATATTGCCTGCTCGCATTGACAAAACTTCTAGGGCAGCGTATCCAAGCCTTTTTCAACCCGAGGACCAGTAAATTTTCAAAAATTATGCTGTAGGACACTAACTCACACAGGCCTATTTTTTTACTCCTTTTCGTTTCAGCCGACTACGGACGACGATTACGCAACTTCATTTTCCTCTTCTGAGTTTCCTTCCTCCGTCGCCAGTTACCTCCGCAATTTTTCCTCTGTCTTTTTTAATGAGTTCCACCCTGGGCCTAATTTTATTTTGTTGTTGTTAAAATGTACCATTATAACATCTAAACCCACGTTTTGAATCCTATGGAAACGCAGATATAAAACTGGGTGTGAACTATTAAAAGCTAATTACAAGTTAATCAGACCAAACCAGATAAATAATAATGTTACTACAGGATGGGCGCTACACTATACCACCGGCCTACATACATAAACTAAAATAAAAGACGTTAGACCGTATCCCTTTTATTTTTATTTACTTCACCACTCGCGTTACCAATCTTATCAACTACCGCGGTTCCTCATACCCACTTAAAACCCTTAGTAAACCGTCATTTACTTCATCTCTAGATGCCATATGGAAATGAATAGACTGTTGTAGAAACAGTACTGTTCTATCCTGGAAATGCCACATTTTTGCCCGGTCATTGCAATATTCAAGGCTTTTAAAAAAGTTGGGTATACAGCCTTATACAGTACGGATATGGTATCAAAGTTTATGATATTCTGCCTGTGGAACTGCTGAACTATGTTCGCGGACCACCAGTAATCAGCGAACAGGCTGGAGCACTGTTCCAGTGGATATTTAGTTGAATACTACAAAAATAGCAGCTGCTGCACTCTGCCGGCAGTATTACTAACTTTATTGAGCTGCAGCGTGTGACAGAACGAAGTTGTCTCCATTTCCCATTAACAAAGCGAACCCCCGACCTTGAATATTTCCGCGAAAACGCTAGAGCGCATGCGCGATCTGTGCCATCCAAGAATTGTCTCCACGACAGCGAAACAGTTCACTGATGTGGCCAACAGACGGAGTTCAATACTTTCCCTAGCTGTAGAGTAGAGAATGCCGCATTTATAAATATTTATTTTTCTTTCATTGCATTTATTTTTTAATTTATTTATTCATGATTAGAGGTAGTGACATGCCACAGTGGCACTACGTCTAGAGCCGCCACTGGTTAATAGAAGCCATGTAGCGGCATTTTACGCTGTCCAGTATCTTATTAGAAGGAAGCATAGGGCCAAAAGTTGTATATGTTTACCAGATAATGAGTAAAACATATTGCGAGGGATATAATATGCATTAGATGCATAGAGCTGAAAGACCAGGACAGGTTATTTTAACATAGAACGTTGCGACAAACCGTTATGACTTACTACAGAAATAGCTTATATACGTATGAGTTATTACCAAATTGAAATTCAAGATATTACTGAATGCTGGAAGTTAATTGAAACACAATTAAAAGGAATAAAAAACAACGAATGATGTAGTAGTCCTGCTGCTTCCTGCTGAGCCTAATGTATTACGTGTAACACTCTATTCGATGGATTGGTTTCGTTTCCAGCATTCAGATCGACTACAATCGATACGTGCGATGTGCGGCCTTTCACGAGAGCAAACGCTTTCTGACTGCGTATTTTCTGATCATTTATTATTCGTCGAAGTGTTTGTTCACTGAAAAGCCAACACCGGAAATAGATGCACGCTCGCAAATGATTAATCGAACGTAATTGCTCTGTGTGAAGCAACAATTCCTCTCCAACGAAAACCCGTCATCCAGTTGAACGATACGGCCATACTGGACTATGCGCATCAGTGAAGCGACAGTGGAATCTATAATAGGTATACAGGCGCCAACCGTTCTTGGTATAAATTGGTAGTGTTGTATATGTACAGTACACAAGTTCAGTAGCAGTTTAGAGTACTTGTGTTTTATGGATAGATAAATGTCCCTGCTGAAACGAATGGGTTATGTACGTAAGAAATGATGTATGAGCTAACTAGCTACAAGCTTTTACTGTAATGTAAACCAAAACCGATGAGAACCACTCTACTGAAAAGGAAATTTAAAATAATATTCCGTTCACTCATACTATCCCCCACTGGAATACTGATCACTTTATGCACTGTAACGATGTATAATGTCGAAATACGTTGATATCTGTGAGGAAATGTCAAAACACATAGAGATGAAAGAATTACATGCTACGAGCGAATAACTTCGTCTTGCGCATTGTTTCAGACTCAAACGCTCTTGCGCAATAAATATCACAAATCTTCAGCGGTGAACTTTAATGCATTTGTCTGCTTGTAACAAATTTATATGAGGTTCTTTTATAGGCTGAATGCCTCATTTTATTGTCTGAAGCTCTTCTGTTCAAAAAAATTATTCATTTATTTACTGGAGTCACAGTTTATACACAAAGTCCTGTAACGCACCGATCATGTAATAAATTTATTAGTGCTTCAATAGCTTGATTGTTGGCTATTTTTCTGCATTTACTGATCAATAAATTTTGTAAACAAATCACCGTCTACAAACAACTGTTTTAGTGAATGTTTTTAACTTCCCAGACGCGTTTAGACCTTGTGGTGTGGTGCATTATCAGTGGATGGAACATACAGTACGTTATCTTAATGTGTACCATTCCAATTACTATATACAATAAAAATCATATACATATATAACTATTGCTACAAGTGGAGGCTTGAAAAACAACAATTTGCGTAAAGTTTAACTGTAATTCTAAACATGCGTCGTCAAAATTGTAAAAATGCTGATCCAGACTGCCATGTCAGGATTACAGTATTGGTAAATAAATAATTTGAATTGTATTTGTAGTTGAATCATATTAACACTATATATTCACAGCTGCTGATGATACCCCATACCAGTAGCGTAAAACGCGTCTAGGGAACTAAAAAAAAAAAAAAACTTTTAAAACAGTTGTTTGTAGAAGGCGGTTTATTTATAAAATTTATCGCTGAATATTTCGGTGGGTAGATAAATATTTTAAATGGGTATTAATCTACTAAGAGTTGTCCTGAAAATGATTTATGTTTACTTAAATCACTATCGAGCGCAATTTAAACTTATAATGCACACTTTAATTGTTCTTCAATAATAAGTAGTTTAGACCAAAACCACATGTACACCACGAATGCTTTGTTTGGTGGTCGTTTCTTCTCCTCCGATCTCTGATTACTTTATATGCTAAAATTGCCACTATAACATGTACAGAAACAAGAAATTAATATAAAATTTGTGATTTAAGAATTGTTAGTCCATATACAAACACGTAACACTTTAACAAATTTTAATCTGTTCACTTAACACTTGCTTTACGCCCGTAGCTTCAGTTTAAATAAGATTTTAATTCTTCCTAGTATAGTTCAGCGCTATTTTAACTGGTTCTTCAAACTGTTAAGAATTCCAAGGCGTTACTTCAAAACAAACTTTATTCACGACTTCCATAATCTTCGCATAAAGATTTCGATTTTTCTTTCATCTTCCACAATTTTTCATGTTGTCTATGAACACTTCGGGTCTTGAAATACTATCACTGCATTTTGAAAAGTAAATTAATACTTTTTCCTTCTTGTTCGCGGAAGCTGATATTGACCTTCTAACGACACAATAGAGACTCCTTTGAAGACTGGTTCACCGTAGACTCACCTGAACGACATAATAGAGACTCCTTTGATGACTGGTTCACCGTAGACTCACCTGAACGACATAATAGAGACTCCTTTGATGACTGGTTCACCGTAGACTCACCTGAACGACATAATAGAGACTCCTTTGATGACTGGTTCACCGTAGACTCACCTGAACGACATAATAGAGACTCCTTTGAAGATTGGTTCACCGTAGACTCATCTGGTCTCTTATTGGCTACTCAAACTTGTATGATCTATGTTCGACCAATCAAGTATGTTAAATACCAAACGTGCGCAACCACATTCTCGTTCCTTCTAATGCTAATCAGTACAAAACCTGAATGCTTTAATTACGGCTGGAAGAAATAACTTAAAATTACGTAAAGCTTCAGAAAATGTCTTAGAAAATCATTTTTGATGAATTAACCATAAAGTTTAATATCCTTTAACCGTAGCTCAAACGATTGTTTCATTACATGCTTTCCTACTTACTTTCCTTGGACTGCTTCAAAAATGTTGTTGAAAAATAAAATTTAATGAACTTGGCTGTATTGTCGATAAGGCCGAAACCCATTAAATAAATAAATAAAATAAAAAAATTGCGTTTTTCCAGAAACTTGATGCTTGGATTGTCTTGTTGTTGGCTACGAACAGCACTTCTTCTTGGCACACGAATCCTATGTCTGTGTACTCGAGCAGATGCTGAGGTGTCTGAATGGAGCCAAAGTCACTCGTGTCGTCGCCCGTGTATCCCCACTTTTTCATAGTACTCCTGCACCTTGCAACTCCTGTTCTGAGCCGATTCAAAGCCTTCCATTTTTTCTTACGGAAGATCCCACCCAGCAGCCAGTTTTTCTTAGGCCCTGAAGCTTGAAGATCTAAGAAACACCTCCTCCCATAAGTATATTCTTCTTTCGTCTGGTATTTTGCCCAGGGAAAATGGGAAACATGCTCTCCTGTGAACAGCTTATTTAAATAATTCATCACGTCCCAGCATATTCGTTCAACAACATTCGATGATACAAATTACTACGCCACCTTGCAGAAGTATGGCTGAGGGTGTTATAAATACTGAAGTAAAATAAATAGCTGATAGCTGAATACTACTAATTATCTGTCTGTAGAGTAAACGAACACACATAGTCACACTATATCCTCTACAGTCAGAGTCAGCTATCTCACATGTGGTAATTACCAAGTGGATACTTAAAAGTTTAGATATATACAGAAGTTTCACGCTAATTGCGTCATCAGAAATAGAATTAATTTTATTTATTATAAATTCATCAATTAATATTTAGTATGGGGGATATGAATTGATAATCAAGGCACCTTCTAAAACAACTATTTATTAAATCAAGTATATGGACTGCATTAATTAATTGACATCATTCAGAGATGAGATTAATTAGCGTGAACTGTCAGGCATACATTATTGTTTATCAGGGTCGTTTGCTGGGCTAGTGAACGCCAGTGGTGAACGCACTCAACACACACAATACCGTATTGGCTTCTTCGACGGCAGCTGCGGGCAGGTCGGTGGTGGCGCTTCTTGTGACACCACTGCGCGAAGTGGTTCGATCAGCTCACGGGTGGCGTTATGTTGGCCGCACGATCGACGCTGCACAGACGTAGAGTGGCCCCTCAAGCAGCTAGGACGGGAAGAGGTCGACGCAGTCTGGCGACGAACCTGTTCCTTGGAGATTCTGACTCGAAAGCTCTTCCAGCGGGAGTGCGAACTCAAGTTCACACTCGCGAATTATGTTCGCACGTCCGTACCTGCTCCACGAGGCTCACACTTCCGTGACCTCCAACCGAGTGCCTCCACCCCTCCCGCCTAGCGGTCCAGCGGATTTGAGGGGTGAGGCATAACCGCATTCTTTCCGAGTTCTTGGAAGCGTGCTACCTGTCTGCTAGCCAGCCGCCGTCCTGCAAACTGTCCGCAAGCCTTCGTGGTTGCATCTTAATGCAACTTCACCCGGCTGTAATGTGTCATTACAATACATAAATAATGAAGATACTACCAACTATTCATTTAAGAGACATATAGACCCTGTATGTCTCTTAACAGAGAAACTAAGTCCCCTGTATTACAGCGCATTTGGTTTTTCTATTAACACTGATAAATAACGATAGAGAATTAATTGTTAGCTCATATAATGGACGTTGATGACAGAATCAGGTAAACTAAAGACGTACTCAGGAATTCATTCGAGCCAGTGGTCTTAAGCTGTTCTTACTGCGAACAGAAACTAAAGTGGCTTCACTTCTGAAACCTTACAACCCCTTTGCCCACAATGACTTATCCTTCCACCTCCAGGACATTTCCTTCCTGAGTTCCTCCTAGGAATTGCACAGAAAAAATCGAAATAAATATTCTACAATGTCTCCGTAAGCAAAGTGCCATGTAACAATCACAGACTGCAATGAATCATCAAATACTCCGACTCAATGCGGTAAGGAATTTCATTATTAATTATTAATTTCTATAATGCTCCCACGTACCAACTGGAAAAATAACTCAAACGCCAACTGAGTCCACTGGTGGACCATTGCATACACCATGTTATGAATTCTGCTGAATTCGTTCAGACGCTGCAGGGTTTGTCCGTGTCGGATTTGATGTTGTTTCTCTGTTTACACGAGTGCCTGTCAAGGAGACTTTGGAACTAATACGACGACATTTTGACCAAGGGACTGCAGACCTGTTTCAGCATGTGCTCATATCTACATATTTCATGTATAGTGGGCGGTACTATGAGCAAACTGATGGTGTGGCTATGGGCTCGCCACTTTCTCCTGTGGTAGCCAATTTATATATGGAGGACTTTTTAGAAGAGGGTATTAAATCGGAGTCGGATATTCATGATAACATATCTTCTGCAAGCTCCAAAGACGTATTAAAAGTGTGGCAAAAAAATAATAGAAAATAAAAAAACTCCTTCGTATCTATAGATGAACTTATTCCAAAGGTATCAACAAAATAATTTCCACTATCTTGTATAATTAATGCCATATTATTCTAGAACAGTGTATCTTCCATTGTATACACCTATTTTGTTATCTAATGATTTTGCTGTAAATTGACACCTATCCACGTCCCCATATCACTGAATCTACGGAAAATGACTTTACCGTATTGTACAATTTTCAATATTAATGGAGAATTAACAAGTTATTAGTAAATGAAACGAGTCATTAAAACATGACGAAGGTTTTTGGAAATTTATAGAGAGTAAAGCACTGTTGTTTGTGACTTCCTCCAAGCGCACATTGGTGACCATTCTAACGAAACGCAGCACCTAGGATACTCCGTCATAACTCAAAGTTTTCTCCCCTGAAGCCTGCATCGATCTGACGTCGCCGCTGGTCTCGTCCATCACGGGTGACGTGGCGAGTTGTCGACGAGTTTTCCGGTTGGCAATCTTCGTCGGCCCCTGGCAGCTGTCGACGGTAATTGGCCTGCCCTCGCCTTGCTCAGTACTTTGTCAAGGGAGCGTGACCGGCGTCAACGGAGAGCAACTGTAAATAAAACACCGGCGGAGAAGCCAGCACGCTTCCCCCTTAATTGCGACTAATTACCAACTATTACTCTTGTCCGCTTCCTCCGGCTCTGAAATAACAATGTCTCTCAACAGCTGGGGTGAAGGGGGAGGGATTAGCGTTCGTCTCTTGCCTGGGAGCCCATTTGAAATTTTAATGACTGCGGAATTAGTTACACAATCCCCGTTCACAGGCAGCTACCTAACCGGTGCTTCAACTTATTTATATTAGCTGGAGAAAGATATAAGAAAATTTTATAGATTAGTCTTCTAGAAATAATTTTGTTTCATTATATTTAGAAGTAATGTTATAGTAGGTGCTTGAAATTCTGTCCGACAAAAATTCTGTTGACATATTACATTTCACCGATTTTATTAACTTCATCACCCCGTATCTTCCAGAGTGTATATTTATATCATCGGAAATTTATGTAATATGTCATTATATAGAATTCCTAGAAAGTGTATATGATGCCTAAAATCGACAGAAAATGTGTTTCCTAAACAACAGTCGGGAATGTGTTAAATTCGAGATGTAGATTGGCTAAAACTTGATCGCAGAGTATATTTTTTTTTTCCAAAAACGAATGACAAAAAGTTTCCTCTAATGTCTTTTGGCACTTTTGTAAGAGTTTCCGTACTAGAGGTTGATAGACGACGTGGTGATGCGTGAAATATTATGATCAAACTGAAGACGAACCTTATCACATTTGGTACAAAGAATGGAATCATAAAACAATTGTATTTTATATCTCAGTTCAATGTTTGTCCAAGAAGTATTCTGGAATACAAGGATGGACCTAGTACTGAAATTTCACTAGGCTCAGTTGCGAGTCTGGTTGGAACTGGACATAGGTTAAAAATATGCTTTTTGCAGAAAAAGTTGTAGTTCATCAAAATGTTTGTGTTTCAAAAATAAAATGTTGTGTAATGCCACTCCAGCTTACCCTGCAAAAATAAATAAGTTCTTAAGTTTAAGTATTAATAACTACGATTTTCAGTTTTATAATGAGACTTGATTATGTGAATGAGAGCCTTTATAAATAAATCATTTTCACTATCAGTTTATCTGTATTTTATTTTTCATTTATTCACTAAATCTACGGTACAATGTTAATTTTTACATATTTTATAGTACCATTTCAGAATAGTATAAAATGGCTAAGAAATACATACATTTCCTAGGAAATGTATTAAAGAAGGTCTGACAAATTAATCTTCACATTTCACAAAATTGGCTCTGAATTGCATATGGTACATTTTCTAAGAACCGTATACACTTCCTATGTTTCGTACACTTCCGGTAACATAGATACTGTGTAAAAACATCTCTTCTACACGTCCAGCTCAACAATTTACACATCCCCAATCTCTTATATATTAGGGTCTCATATTCTGAAAAGTTCCAGTAAAAGTGAAAATAGGGCAGCTGATATAATTCATGAACATTGAATAATCTTGTTCAGAGCAATTAACTCTGATCAGGAATCAGATGCCGCAGGATCAAAATGTTTATAAAATATACAACTATCAATTTAATTTACGAATTAGTTTAAGGTCAACTGTTCTATCTTCTCAATGGCGGGACATGCAGCATAGAATTAAAAAACACGTTAGTAGCATGATTTTTTTTAAGGAAACATCATATCCACATGGTTATATATTATTTTATGTCAATTATATTTCATTTAAAATGAAAACAGTGATGCTGTTTATGAAAACTGGTAAAAAAAAATTCCAAATGTTCTTACTGAAGGGTACACACAATAGTATTCTGGCCTTCGTAGCCGGTTGCAAACGGAAGCGGTCTCAGATTTTTGCCCCGGGCGTCTCCGCAAATAATTCCGGTTCTATCTCATCCCGTTTTTTGGGCCGCCATTTCGCCTGCTGTATAGACATCCAGGCGCACGCTCGCGTATCTCTGTACGCCTGCACTTGACCGCGGGTCCCACAGGGCCGTTTCATCTGCCGAGTCATTCTCGAGATTTGCTCTTCTGCCTCTCCGCGTCTGCGTCCCCAGGGACATCGCTCTTCTCCCCTCTGCTTGCTCTGATCTCTCTCTCCCGTCTTGGGCCCACTCGAGGGGAATTGAGGACCAAGGAGCTACTCTTCTTTATTGCGTCGTACCGCGTGCAGCGCAACCTGGCAGTGGAGCCAATTGTTATCCATCCTCCCCACGTGCAAACGCCGCCAAAGCCGCGTCCACCCCCATTAAAGATTACTTTTGGCTTTGATATTCTGTTTATAACGTTAGAAGCAAAACTGGGAAGCTGGATGACACTTGTAGGAGGACAAAGTGCATT
Organism: Vandiemenella viatica; assembly: GCA_031002005.1. Classification (NCBI taxonomy): domain Eukaryota; kingdom Metazoa; phylum Arthropoda; class Insecta; order Orthoptera; family Morabidae; genus Vandiemenella; species Vandiemenella viatica. Next base: position 198,009,393 of record JARYHS010009186.1, read on the forward strand.
GACCTTTATCAGATTTTAGATACAATTTAAGTTCCATCTGATGTGATCACAATTCATGTTGAACATTGTAGTTAGCATAAGCAAACTACATGCCTGTTTATCTAGAAAGTTTAATAAATACTTTTGTTCTTAGTTTCCATTCATTTCCTTACTTGCATTTTCGTCGAATGGCGTGTATTGGTGCAAGAGTACAAATCGGTACATCGGTACATCTTTCTACCTGCAGCAATGCTGTCATGCCAATATATTCGACATAAGCCAAAATGTTGATTGCTAACTCGTTTTTTTTTTTTTATGGCTTTGATGTTAGACTACTTCGAGAACTTTAGAGGAGGTAAAGGACTAGGAGAAATAACTGGAACGAATTCACCAATGGACTTTTGAAGGAACCATCCTGTCATTCTTCTGGATTGATTTCAATAAACCATAGAAACCGAAATATACCTGGTGTTTCAAAAATGACCGGTATATTTGAAAAATCAATAAAAACTAAACGGGCAGCGATAGAAATACACCGTTTGTTGTAATATGCTTGGGACAACAGTAAATTTTCAGGCAGACAAACTTTCGAAATTAGTTACAATTTTCAACAACAGATGGCACTGCAGTCTGGAAAAATCTAAAGTACGATATTTTCCACGATTTTTTCACAGCAAACTTGCAATCTGTGAACAGCACACGCTTACAGCAGAAAGACGACTTACAGAATGGCGAACTCACAGGCTGCGTTTACTCCTATACCTTTCAAATCGCCTGCAGTGCCATCTGTTGTTGAACATTAATACTAATTTCGAAAGTTTGTCTGCCTGAAAATTTACTGTTGTCGCAAGCATATTGCAACAAATGGTGTATTTCTATCGCTGCCCGTTTAGTTTTTATTGATTTTTCAAATATATCGGTCATTTTAGAAACACCCACTAGATTGCTGAAAGGGGCTTTGAATCCATGTCTGCCGATTGTCAGGCCAGAGCGTTACCACACACCAACCATGCTCTGTCACCCATCATCTCCTCCCTTTTATAAATTCGCCGAATCCCTTACGATTAAGAACAGACAGTGTTAATTCAACTTTAAACTAGTTTTATCACTTAATGAAACAAATATAATTATTTGCAGTTGTAGAGAAAAAATGAACTAATTTAATCATTACATGACTTTTCACTGATATAATAATTTCAAGAATGTTAACGTAATATTGAACAGAAACTTTGTTCTATTCTCGACTGACAGAACATAACGCATTTGTGTAAAGCTAACATCATATCAATGAAACGTAAGGTCACTGATCTGTAATGTTAACGGTTTTTTAGCATCTACTTAGAAATTGACAGCCTCGCTGTTCCCGTATGTGTAAAATATAGCTACTGTGCAATCACATTGTGTTATTGTTAAACATACTACAACTATATTTTGATCCACAATGATAGCATTTACATCTGTAATAACACTTTCGGGTGTGTTGTATAATTTTACAATAAGAAGCCAATTTATTGAAAGAAACCAATAAAAATTCTGTACCAAAAGGGAACATTATCTCATTACAAAAAAGAATTGTAACTAATTCTAGGACTTCAAATCAGGTGTAAAATGAAAGATTTCTTTAAATCTTGATGTTAAATAACCTAGTTCTCATGCTCAATGTAATTGCCACTAAGCACCAACCCAAACATTTTTCCTTTGAGGATTATTAAAAAACTTTTCTGTGTTTTCAGTATCTTTCATCTGTACACTAAGTTACTGTAAACTTTAAAGTGATGTAGTGGTATTTCGAAAAAAGATTTTTTGTAAAACTAAATATCGATGATAGTGATGATTCTTAGGCTATAACATATGTGGAACTCTGATTTAGACAGAGACTTCAGACCTGAAAAAATTTATGACATTAGCTTTAACTCAGATTTTAAAATTCTCATTAATAATAAAATTTCACGTACAGAAACATGTGCGTCATTCCGAAAAAATTTCATGTTGCTTCCTTATTCCCAAAAATGTTTAGTGCCTTCGAATCGTGAAATCTAAACATTTCTCGGTTGGGGTTATTACCCTCAATTTTTTACGGATAGTGAGAGAGTAAAATGTTAGCCTCTAAAAATAACTAGATCTTGTAAATCTTGTATTTAAGTTTTACTTTTTGAAAAAAAAAATTTAAATCCTTTTGTCACACCGTTTTATGTCTTTTTGCCTTAATCATTGCATCAAATTATTTGATAAACTACTGAAATCGGATAGCAATTGCTATATCACGCCAAGTTAGTTACCAACTTCGGAATTTTATTATTTTCTAAATGAAAAATCCGGTCAAGTGCCAGTCGAGCTTACCTCAGTTAGAGTCGTCTTTACATTTAGATCAGGAAACAGTTTTCTGACGCAGAAAACAATGCTTTGTATACCTGCAGGTTAGGTAGTGGACATTGCTACACCGTGCCGCGTTTATGCTCATACCGGTAGTGCAGTCAATCAGTTCACATAAAATTTATTCAGATTTATTAGTCGTAACTATCCTATCGGGTAGGATGCAATGCACTCTGAATTAAGTGCATGTTCAATTAAATAAAATTACTTTAAAACATAATATCGGCAAAATAAAACATTTGATTCCTTTTTAAGCAACTTACAATCTATATGATATAATACATTCTATATGATATAAAAGATCTATGATTTATTTTTTAAGTGCAGGAGATGGTCGACAGTTTGAGACAAATTTCAAGTTCCTACGTAATAGGGTTTGGTAACAAACATGGTCTCAGGTTGATAAATTTTTGCTCTCACTTTCGTTTTAACTTGAAAAAAAAAAAATATCATAGTCTAAACGACGATACCCAACACGCTAGTGTAGAAAAACAAGTCTTTTAATCCTCATTCCTTTGATGGGACCTTCAAAAATATAATTTAACAAAATGTTAAATATGTATTCGGCTTTGGGTTGATGAAAACATAACCTAGACAGATTTGAAGTCTGCAACTTATTCCATTTACGATTTAGAGACCTGTCATAGACGGACAGACCGACAGTGGAGCAACAAAAACAGGACATAATTTCCTTGCGGGTATGGAACCTTATTTATAGTTAGAAATTGAACAGTTTTTGTTGAATCATACTGAACAATTGATGCAGAATTTACCCGCCGCCCGCATAATACCTTTACTATATGCCAGGAGACTGATTAATTGATACGGAAGATTCAGAAAGTCAGCAGTAAAAAAATTCTGAATCAACTAAACTTTCAAAACATTACTTATCTGCATTGCAATAAGCAGCCCCTAGACTACCAAGAGCCAAAGAGCATGTGAAACTGCCAGAGAAGATCATTAATAAGGTCGAAATACACCATACATTGCTGTCATCTAGGCAAGACGTATCTGAAACATCGAAATACAGCAGTGATAGATCAGCGGTGAGCGATTAATGGTCTCCTTCACGGAGACAGGTCAATCGAGAGGGAACCGAAACTTACTTTGGCAACAATCCATCCTCAGTTAATTTGTCTTGCCAAAATGTAGTGCGGAAAGTTACTAGATGTACGTATACCTATAACTTGGACATGTTAGTCATTACTTATTCTTTTATATTTTCTATCAGCCGTTGACAATGTAGAAGCACAATTATCATTCTTAATAAGAATTATGTGTAAGGAGTTAATTATCGGTATGTTCTACTAGCAAATCGGTCATAGATTTAACCGCAGTGTCAAAATAATTGTTAATTTATGTCTAATAAAGTAATTATCCCTACAGATTCCCGTTGCGTCTAGCGCTATTCACAATGAAATACTCGATAACGGAAAGATACATAATGAGAGACATTGTAATGAATACACGTAACAAATAAATACAAATTTACAAACTTTGCAGAATCTTAATGTAAATTTTATCTGGGTAGATAGACAAAAGCAACATTTAATTTTAAAACTGAGGTTAGGAAATCTTAGTATTGTTACGTATTTTGTTACTGGACTTCCCATATTACATGGAGAGACAATACTAGCAGAGGTAAGTAAATCACTAGTCAAAATGTCTGAAACGAAATTTTCTCATACTTTCTATGTACTTCAATACATGAAGAAATTAAACAGAAAGATTACAAAATTAATCGGTGAAGAATGATTTCTTATTATTTTTTGTCATTGATACAATTCAGCAAATAACGGTAATAGCTTAATTCCATGGCACTCGAAACATTAGTTGTCTCATGTATATAGTTACTAACCTTCAATTATTTTCTTCAGATATTGTTAAAATTATAGTTTTTACTTAGTAAGTACATAATTATACAAAAATGTACTAAATTCTTAAATATATCGATTTTTGTACAGGGCGTTCGCCGGGAAACGCTACCCTCCCAGTCTGTTGCCGTCGGCAACTTGCTGGGACAGTGGCGCCAGCAACTCCCGCCACACGGCGCCGTGAATCACCGCACTGTTTAACACCTCCGCTGCCCGAACAGTGTTGTGAATAAACATTTCTTTGCGGTTTGGCTGGTTTGGGGCTTCATACTATTACTAATCTGTACCGTGTCTGAGTGTGAGTAAAATTATGGTACGTTACAGTTTGCAACAAAGAATATTTCTCTAAGATACATATGTGAAGAAGTCGTTTAAAAAGAGTCGCAGTAAATTTCGTCGCGAATATCCTGGCGCTATACTGCCAGCTGGTTAAAAAAGTAAGAGAAACGGGTTCATTTTTTAGCAAAAAGAGACTGTCGTCAACCGTATTCTCACAGAGGAGAAAATTGACGATATCGCTTTTCGACTAGAACAGTCACCCAAAAAATCATTAAGTCAGTTAGGGCAGCAGGCAGGCGTATCTAAGACGTCAGCTTGGAAAGTAACAAAGCTAGTTCACTTAAAGCTGTACAAAACAATTGTGGTGCATAAAATTACAGAAATAGACCAGGGGCCTAGGATTAGATTTTGCAACTGGTACCTGCAGGGTGTCCACGATGGCACTGTTGATCCGCAACTGAAGTCACATTTAAATGCTTAGCACATACAAGTTTATTAAGCGTAATTATTATGAAATAGTCCGCGGCCGACGGTCGAACAATGCCGGAAGCTGACCGCTCGCTCGCCGAGAGCAGTTTCTTCCTTGTAGCGCTAACAGTGGGTAGCGTTTCCCGGCGAACGCCCTGTATTTCCCCATTTGGGATTCTTCTGAAACCATTATTTCTTGTGTTTCTAATTTAATAGTCTATATTTAGTGCATTTCGTTTTAAACGATTGCTTTAATAGGTTAGCAAAACACACTTTAAAATTGGCAATGAAATTAAATAATAGGAAACAGTAATAAAATCATAACAGTTATTCAACGATATTGATGTCCGCAGCATCATCAATAATGATTCTTATATTATATAATTCTTATATAATATAATTCTCTTATAATTAGATATTTAACAACGTCAACCTCAAGGCACTTGGATTGATAATTTATAAGCATATGAGACGTATAACTACTGTACTGGGTCGTAGCTTAAACAATGGGCTTCTTAAATATGTAAAGCGTTTCAGATTCTGTGTTCCAGAAGACTTTATAAAATTAAGTATGCCACAGAAGTATAAAAAACTCGGTTCTGAAACTAATATGTTTAGAAACCTGTGAAAAAGAAGGAAGGGAAATGATAGGTGAACTTTTGAGAGAGGCGAATGGTTAACCAGTTGATGTATGTTACTATGAAACATGATAATGGAAACATTAAAGTATCTCGAGAAGATAATTTGATTGTAGACTGTAATTGATGAGCGAAAATGAAGCTTAACATTGAGCAAGAAGAAGTGGAGGGCTGAATTAAACCAGCCGAGTGACAAATGACCAAAAAAGGAGAATACACAGTGTGAAACGTTAATTTAGCCTCCAGTTACATAAGAGAAATGTTATAACATTCAAGATACAATGATAGCAATAATTACAACACAACATTGGCAATTCAATGTGATGTTACTGGTTCGTTTCCCGGTCAGAACATCCAGATTCCAGTTTTCCAAATTTTCCCGATATATATATATAGTAATAGTTGGCTTTTCTAGCCCCAGAGTTGTGTTCCCTTGGACGAATAAAATTATAGTTATCATTTAGAAATTGATAATTAACAAAGGCGATTTTAATTTTGATTTTATGAGGGAATGCAAAAATGCTTTTTCAAAGAATCTCGATGATACTGGGAATACAGGAAAACTGTCACAAGATGACATTTATTTAGTATCAATAGCCATTACAAATCTGAGCGAATCGTCTTAAATCTAGAAATCCTTATAGTATGACGCATCTGACTTTAATGTCAAGGGAAAATGGCGACAATACTTGAACTATGTACTTGTGAAACATCGAGACATTGATGCTCCTACAAGTGGACTTCCGGAATTCCTTCTAAAGAAAGACCATTATATTAAACCTAACAGCCTAAGAACAGGCATCGCCAAATACAACGCCATGCGCTCTAAGTGGGGACTTCGGGATTCCCCTATTTGTGACTGCGGAGCTCCTTCACAGACTATGGAGCACATCTTCCCATGGCCCGCGCATTTGCCGGACCCAAGAAAGGGGCGTGGGAAGGGTCTTGCCTATGCTAGCAGCGATGACGCACCCAGTCGGTAAAGATAAAACGCAAGGGTAGCTGAAACGACACTAGGGTAGGCGGCGAGGACTAGCCTGTGGCGCGTGCTGATCAGTACACTTCGGCTGATGTGGAGCGGTCTATAAAACCACGCGTCGTGGGAACACACCTTAAGATATGTTCTCTAAGGAAGTACAATGGACCATCCCAAGATGTTACCTTCCGTCTTAGCTTGGCTGCAACAACTGGACATCGATTTGAAACTGCTACCAATGTCCTTTTCCTTTTACGTATTTATATTAGAGATGCCACGAATAGTGATTTTGCCGAATACCGAATATTCGGCCACGCTCTCGGCCGAAGCGCCGAATATTCGGCAGCCGAATGTTCGGCAAAAATGTGTACTGTGTAGCTTTCGCAAAAGAACTCACTGCCATTGCAGAAACATGGAATATCCCTAATAGCAAGATCCATTTATTTGTCCATGACAGTGGAGCCAACATGATAAAAGGTGTACGAGACGCAGAATATGATTCTGCCAAGTGCTTTATTCATTGCCTGCAACGAGCTGTTGAGCAATCGCTAAAATCTCAAACGGATATAACGCAGATGGTAGCTGCTGCAAGATGAATTGCTACCCATTTTAATCTCTCTGGTATTGCACAAGAAAAGTTGAAATTCATTCGCCCAAAACTTGCCAAACCGCCAACTAGTACAAGATGTAAGCACTCAATGGAATTCCACATATTATTTAATGGAGAGATTATTAGAACAAAAGCGAGCTGTCTCTTTGTACATAACTGATCACGAGTGTTTAATCAATTTAACACCTTCTCAGTGGCAGCTAATGGAACACTGTATCACGCTCCTGAAGCCGTTCTAGGAGATTACGAGAATAACCTGCTCAGGTATTTCCTGAAGTGATTCCACATATCGTCACATTGTTGAAATACCTGGGGAAGGAAGAAACTGCATATAGAACACCAAATTTACTGAGAATGAGAACTTCATTACAAGCTGAGCTTGAAACACGGTTCAACTTTGATGAAAATGACAAGTATCTGGTTGCCACTTTTCTTGATCCGCGTTTTAAAAACCAGTTTTCTCGGATTGCTTCAAACGCAAAGAGCAAAACAAAACATTCTTTCAGAAGCTCTGATAATTAATTGTGAATATTCTAGTAGTTGCGGTAATTATTCTCCTCCGCGTCGAAAAGACATATTAATGAAAATGATGAAACCACTTAAATACATGAAAGTTTCTGGAACTGTTTTGAGGAAGTTGATATTGAAAATATGCAAAATGGTGATGATGTGGAGAAGAAAAGTGTTATTCCAAATGAGATTGATTTTTATGTGACAACTGTTCGCCTACATCGGACGGCAGACCCTTACAAGTGGTGGTCAGCAAATGCTAAACAGTATCCAAGACTGACAGAATTCGCTCGGACTTACTTATCGTCTACTGGCAGTACGGTATATAGTGAGATGCTATTTTCAGAAGCAGGTTTAGTTTATGAGGAAAAGCGCAACCGTTTGCTATCAAAAAATGCTGAAATTTTTTTTTCATACATCACAACTTACCACTGGCAAATTTTTAGTATTAAATGTAATAATTTGGAATTAAAATAAATACATTTTTGGGTAATATGTGAGTTTTCTTTTTTCATGATTTGGTATTCGGTATTCGGCAGAATAGTACGCAACATTCGGCCGAATACCTAATATGGAAAAAAGTGGCCGAATAGGCCGAATACCGAATAGTAGCCAAATATTCGTGGCATCTCTAATTTATATGTATAACATTAGTGCTTAGCCATGCAGAAAATAACTCAGTAGTTAGTTCTGAAGATGGAAGAATGTTTATCTTATAAGTGTAAGGAAAGTGTTGATTTATTTTTTAGAAATTAGCTTTTCGTGAATCTTCTGAAAGAAGTTTTCCCCATATGTGATTCGAAATGAAGGAATTTTTTCGTCTAATGTCCCTTGAAACAGAAAACTGGGTTTCAGTAGTATATTGAAGTTTGTTGATATTCTAATGTTGCATATTTTACTTGCATAGGCACACTCCCATTCCTAGAGGCGTTCGATATGGTTGTGAAACAGATGGGCTCTCAGTGATTTTGTTAATCACTTGTCTGCGGTTATTGGTGATGTGGTAGCGTTACCCCAAGCACAGCGTAACGGACCGTGTCGTGGCCTGGTCCCTGAGTGGATTACAAGCTAACTAGCTGCCTGACCCGCCTGGGGCGTCCGGCAGGCTTAATGCCCCGAGAAACCGCCTCCGCACATACATAACGCAGCCCCTATTGCCTTCCGGCATAACATCTCGCAGCGCTGGAGCAACGCCTAACTATACCGGCTACTACTCTAGTACTGCCTCATGCAGTATATCACGTCTGCCAGCATAAAGTCCCTTTCACACTATACTGTTCCCATCGTACGAACGATTATGTATACATATATGTATAAAACTTAAGTTTTGATCCGCTCTGAGAAAATGTCATATTACCTCCATAGAAACCACTGCTTGAATATGGTGAACTGGTGTGGAACTCACATTCAGGAGTTGTAGGGGGATACACAGGAGAACAGCTAGATTCATTTGCGGAATTTACCGCAAAATGCAATCACATCCCTGACTATGGAGCATCTGAAAACACAACTTTGCCATACTTGATCACCAAGTCCGATTTAAGAATATATGCTTCATAATGGAGCGGCCATAAACTACGTGACTAGGTCTAGGGGAAGGGGAGAAGTTGGCTGGGAAGCTAAGCTGGGCTACCTGGTGGCGGGGGGCAGGGGTGGTTCTGAGCCAGGGCTCCTAGCTTTACATTCTGATTATTTGTCACAGTTAAAATGAGGTGCAGAACACACAACAGCACGTGAATATTTATTTCCGTTATTATTTATCTCCGTATGTGTTTTACGGTAGTCTGACAAGAGAAAACAGTACAAAATGTATTCTGAAATCAATAGGGAAAAAAGCTAATTGCTATGTGGGGGAGGGGGGGGGGGGGTAGAGTTGAGGCAAAAGCTACGTTGGTCTACGTAGGGTGATGGAGGATTCACAGAAGGCCAAAATGGAGCTACGTATCGGTGTTTCGAAATGGAATTCTATTTGTGAGCGTAAAAATATGGGTTGCGTGCTAGTTTCATTAAATTTCGTGAATAAAAACTAGGGTACACGGTATGAGGTTCTTTAAAGTTTTGTGCGTGCCCAAAAGTCGTTTCAGAACAACTATTTAAAGTTTGCCTCCGTTCACTATCAATAAATATTCAATAATGTCTGCTAACGATAGAGTTACATTGGAGTAATCAACAATACTTCCGCTACTACTAAAAAACTTAATCGTATATACAAGTGTGTTCAGACTAACAAAACATAATTGTGATCTGATGATGGAGCTGGGTTGGGAGTCATTGGAAGAAACAAGGCGCGGGTGTTAGGTCTGTTCAAGGCTTATAATCGCGATAATGCGTGGATGGATATTAATAGAAGGATTAGGAGTTGAACATGGAGGGGAAGAGATGATCATAATCACAAGCTGGCATTTGAATTCAGGCGAATTCAGGTTGGGAGTCATGTACAGCAATAAGTTACCAAGGGAAACGAGGACAGTTTACCAAAAACATTGAAGGAGATTAAAGACGCAATCCTAAAAGGCAGGGGTTGGTAGGTGATGAAAAATCACGACATGAGAAAGATGGGGGTGTAGGGACATTGCCACCGGAGCGTGGGTACTCAATTGCAATTAAAATTAATTTAAATAAAAATTCCTATAATGATAAGATTGCCAATGGCTTAAGCAAACAAAATTTTGCTTATTTGTCCAATCGGCAAGACTCCCTGAAAATTCTCTCGGGATTGAATTCGGTCAACATTAACATTTATTTTTGTTGAAGAAAGCATTAGTTTTCAGTTTTTATTCAATATTCTTGGTTCCAACTACTAACTACGCCAAAAAAAAAAAAAAAAAAATTCAAGCGAGAGATCGGAAAATTAATTGAATTCCATTTCTGTTGAATAAACATTGAAGTGTAATTAAAATTGTGCCTGTTGTGTGTAATATATTTAACTGAGAATTTTATTTCACGAAATATTATGATAAAAATTGCGATGAGAGAAAGATTTGATGAAAAAATAAAACCAAACATGGCGGGTAATCGACTTGAACCCGATCCCGCAGTGTGTTAGCCGAGAGTAGTGTTTACCTAATCTCTCCGTTTGCCGAGTTTTCTGATACGTTTCTAATGTATAGCATTTATAGTTTTTTTTTTTTTTGCAAGTAAATATCAAATAAACTAATGCCCACACAATTAAACAACTGTAACACACACCAACCCGTCAAAGTAATCCACTTTAATAAAATGCGTTGAGCCTGGAGACTGGGCACCACAATAGAACGGCAACCGTCAGCGAGTCTCGGTAATACCCGAAGTGTTAATTACAATGCCTGCCACCACAGCGCTGCTGGGCTAATCAGCGAAATTCAAATGAATAACTGTATTGACTTTATTTGCGTTTATACTGTTAAAAGGAAATGTAAATTTCAAATAAATAATTTAATATGATTTGATTTGCACTTTCATTGTTAAAAGAAAGTGTAATTGCAATGCCAGCTAAGGGTAATTGTCTGTTGTGTAGCAGAGATAAAAATTATAATGCGAGACAGAGATATATGAAATGAATAATTTGACGTTCGTTTAAATTAAATGTCTAGGATTTATTCTCTGTACTGAAACCAAAACCAAGTGACAACATAACCTCTAAAAATTTTGACAGTAGATAACGAACAGGAAAATTTATTAAAATCCTAATATTAAACTCCAGGAAAATTTTACACGAAACATATCAATTAAACAAATGATAGTTATTCGTGATTGAAATTACACTTTACTTAGAAACTTTTTCATAACAACAAAAATTTCCATCAAATAAAATCAAATGGTGTTATTTATAAACATCCTAGCCAAATACTCCGAAAATGTAATTAGAGAGATTTTACTAACATCCCGAAAAATATCAACTAAATAGGTAATAATTAATCGTTATTCGTTTATCCTTAGAATCTTTTCCAGAACAAATTCTTACTATCACCATAGGTACTGCCCGTTATGGCCGTTTAATACAGTATACGAAGTCTTTCAATACTCGGTGCGTTTCCAGCCACAACGTTCAGCCGATTGCCTCACCCGAGCTCTCAGCTGCGCGCTAAACCATTGGTTCCCACCTGTCCCCTGGCGGTTACGTGCACACGTGCAGTCGCGTGTATTGGCCGGTTTCATCAAACATTGAGCCGTGTCGCGCCCACACCAATCATATTAAATTCATGGCACAGGCTCACCGGACCGATGATCGCCCCATCGACCCGTCGTTGCTGGTCCTGGTTCGACAGCACACTTTATGGCAACAGGGATGCAACTTTAACGACCAATCTCCAGATGGGTAACGGACATGTCTTCCTCGACAGTGAGTATTGAGCCAATCCCGCTACACACGAAAAGATCTACACACTTCATATTTCACATCCCTGTTTCCATTACTGCATCTGAAAGGACAACTTCACGATACATGATCACCAAATCCGATTTAAGAATATATTCTTGATATGTATCGGTGTTTCGAAATGCAGTGCTATTTTGTGGCCATAAAAATATGGGTTGCGTTCTTCTTTCCTGAAATTTTGTGAATAAAAACTAGGGTACATGATATGAGATTCTTTGAAGTTTTGGATGCGCCAAAAAGTCGTTTCAGAGCAACTATTTAAAAATTTGCCTCCGTTCACAATCTATGAATATTCAATAATAAGTACTAAAAAACTTAATCGTAACCTAACAGTGTTTTCAGACCAGCAATAAAAAAAAAATTGTGGTAGCTTTAATCGTTAACAATTTCAAACTTAAAATATTTCAACGTGCTAACGCTTTCAACCTTCAATCAACAAGCTTAAAGCTCATAGGCAATCGGCTTCTACTTGTTTATTATGAATAATTACCTTACATTTTTTTAAAAAGATTTATGAATCATTTGTTCGCGCTGTGAGGAAATTTCCCTACATATTACAGCATCACAAACAAATAATATTAAATTGCTCTTAAAGATGTTGTAACGGTACCAACGCTGATCCTCTGATTAATTAATAACGTTCGTTTTCTCTGAACGTGACCATACAACTCCATTATTACATCGGTGTTGATCAACTTCAAATGATTGCAGATTCGGTTTGAACACGGCCGCCACGGGTAATTACCCGAAATTAAATACCTGAAGTCACTCAAAGGTGCCACAACTACACAAATTAAACAGTCTTCCTTGAACACAGTTTTTCTTTTATTATTACGCTAAAGTTCACATAGAAGATACAGCACACCTTCCTAAACCACCAGATATGTAACTCTAATCGGATTTCGTGTCACGACTATTTGTGATCGTAACTACCGTCACACATTGACTGCACTCAATTTCACTGTCGACAGTTCTCACTCATTCCTGCATTGCCCTTAAACTATCGCCGACACTACCACCAAAGCTGTTGTCACACTTTCTCAAGTTCCTTTTAGCTAACGTACTGTCCACTAGTTTATGGCATAGACAACAAAAACCACGCGCAACCACAGTTTCTCGCCATCTTGTCTTCCTGTTAAGATACTCTCTAAGCGGCAAGTATCGATAGTCTCGTTACAATGTCTCCATGACCTTTTTTTATCTAAGATAATAAATAGCCCTATTAAATTTACTTTGATGTCTTAGATGGAGGTTTTAACAGTACCTATCCTTCACGCATTAATCCAAAGTGTTAGATCATCAGTCTCGGACAAGGACCTTAGCATCATTCTGTATCAAGTTAGCTTAATAACACACGAGTAACTGATTCTGTTACGACCAGTAACAGTGTTTGTCCTGTACTGAAGCGCAGTTTTCGACTGTTTTATTTAAGCACCCTTGCACTGAAGGTGCAACACAGAATAGACTCGTTGCCTCCTATTTGAATTTTCATTAAACTCCAAAGGACTTGTCTGTAATGACCTCGCGTGTAACTGAAATAACTCCGATACTTTAAGCAACATCATTCCATTGTTGTGATTCATGACGATTTCCAAATTTAAAATCTTTCTGCAATGTGTCTCTCAAAAAGGAAAACTAGTCTTTATTAACGATGAGCTTTTGGCTTACTCTTATCTTGATTCATTTTAAAATAATCAGACATCCTCATGGTGATTTTATGCCCTCTCTAAATCGATATACGCTACTGTTATTGCAGTGAAATCTACAGGCCAATCCCGATAGCTAAGACCAGGGTCGGCCCACGTCGGGTTAAAACCTCTAATGGCTCCGGCTCTCTAATTGGGCCGGAAACATGAGAGGAGACTCAGAACAACGCGGGAATTTTAATTGCGTAATGTTGGCGAGCCCTCGGCCAGTGTCTGTTGGTTTTTGCTGGTCTCTGCTGATTGCGGTCGCCCGCTCGCTTTATGCATTCATGAGGAGCCAACGGAGTCCCGCCTGCGATTCGATTAACAGTGTGTACTGGTCTCATTCCTATACACCAAACATCCACGGCATGACTTCATAACAGGCACACTATAACGGTTATCGCTTCAGTCGGTGACAATGTTTTCGTTATTGAAGATACGAGATGATGGTTTCCACGTACGGACATTTGTAATATGTAGTATAGTATTTATGTTTCTCCTAATGTTAATTCCAAAAATCTACTGTATTTTTTATATAATTGAGATTAATCGTATTTCAAACATTTCACTAAAGCAGACGTATTTGTGAGCTGTTCAAAATTTCCTGGTGATATATTATTCTTCTTTATGTTTGACTAGATGCTACCCGCGAACTCGTACGCGAGTAATTAAAATTTTATTGCTAGAATTGGATATACAACGCTGTAAATTACGAAAAAGATGTCCGAAAAAAAAAACCCAGTCGGGATAATATAACGGGTAAATTATTAGCATACAATTCTAGCTTTAATCCTATCTCATGAAGAGAACCAATTTGCCACATATTTAAAAACAGCAACAAACTATAGGAGGGGGGGGGGGGTTAACGGAGGGAGACAACCACAGTTCCTCCTGCTTATTTTTGTTTGTGGTTTAAAGTTATGATACTTTCTAGGGATATCTTACGTTAATACCGTTTTGTACACAACGTTTTTTGTCCGGCTGTAATTTGCTAAAATATATAGCCTTTGAGAGTTAGAACTTCGTGATCTGGGTCGTATTCTGCTAGAGCTACGCCCTATGTCTGATTTACGCCTGCGAAGCATATAAAAAATGTCAAAATGTATTGATGCCAAAAACGTTTTTTAGGTAAACACTAAATAATAGTCTGGTGAAAATCCACATCTATACTACATGAGGGGTGTCTCTACATAAAATTTATGAACAAATCATACACAAACTGACTCGAGTGAAACAAAGCGGGAACGACCGCAATAACATTACAGAGACTCACAAACGCTCGTATTCGTCTGTCTGTCACCGACCGTTTAGTTTTCAAAATTTCATGAAAAATATTTTATTTGTCCCAAAAAAATATCTGATATCCTTCCTAATGATACATAGTATTTCCTCGTCAAATTTCATAAAGATTGGTTTAGCCGTTTAGTCCTCAAAACGCAACAAACAGACAGAGAGACAGAGTTATTTTCGCATTTATAATATTAGTGTAGATGGAAAAAAGAAGTACCGGCATTTTATGAATGACATAAACAGTAGATGCTATGAATCCAAAGAATAGACAACAGACAAACAAAGGTGAAAAGTACAGAAAATAGACAGTAGACAGTGTAAATATGACAAATAAAAGAAGACATAATTTTAATCAAATAAAAAGTAGAGATATAAATATCCGTTCCAAGCTCAGACAAAAGACATTCACTGAGGAACTATAATAGGATACAGAAACAGAGTGTTTCTGATGTTGATGATATAGGAGATACCGCTTGGACGTAAAATATTTGACAGGGTATTGAAAGATTTAAACTTTTGAATGGAAGATACGTTCTTTAATCTGGACTGGCAGTATCTGTAGAAAGAAAGAATTTGAGCAATCATCCAACTTTACATCAAAAAATTATGAAAGTGAAAAAACTGCGACATGTTCCAATAAAACAAAGTTCCTCATACGCTATAAAAAATTAAGTTGGGAAATATGATAATTAATGTATCATAAGTGTGAAAATGTTTACTGCGCTAATGCTTAGAAGAACTGGAATATTAGTGTTTGAAAAATAATAATTAGCAACAGGATAAGCAGTTATGGTGTTACAATTAATATTAGTGCTATACAAATAAAAATTGGACGTGTATGGGCATTGCTGAATTCGGATAAACTTTTTTGATAAGGTTTTTAATGCAATAATTACGATAGCAAGAAATTAAGTCTCGGTTACTTACACAGCAGAATAATTTAGGTGAGATTCAGGTGTCTGTAATTGAAGTAGACTGTCGTGACGTTGAAAGGTATCATTCAAAACTATGCGGCAAGGCTGCAGTTTATTAGGGCACTTCAGTCCTCATTTAGAGGAGGCAGACAAAGAACTGAAATGACATAGGGGTTCAAGGAGAAAAACTCAGTGAGTGATTTTTAATTTTTTTATGTAATTGAATTTTAAAGGTCTATAAATCCCGGTGACAATTTTCCCATTCTCCCCAAGCCCGTGGCCTGACACTCGGTAAGAAAGGGTTCAAATCCCCGTGCGGTACAGATTATAATTTTCTATGTTTTCCCGAAATAACTCTAGGCAAATGCCGGGATTGTACCTTCAAAAGGCCATGATCATAATCCTGTTCCTTACCCGCATTGCTTTCAGGCAATAAAAGAACATGAATCACACCTGAAAAGTAAACATCATTATTATCTGCACAGTATTTCATTCATATATACCTTACCTTTACGTAATAAATTTTAGCATCAGATTTAATTTCCAGAGAGATTCATAACTTATCACCGACCTCGATTTTAGCCTTCATAGCCAACAGTAATTCGATTAATTTTTCTCAAACACAGGATTCAACTCGAGAAACAGTGATCTTGACCTGCAATGCTTCCGCGCTATAAGTTGTTTGCTGATCATAAATTCGGCTTACATTTCAGACCCAAAGTGACGCAGGATTCTCAGTTTATTGCCCCTGGTCCTTTCATCCCCTGCGATGTTCCGACACAAAGAAGCTATAAACAGGCGCCTTTCCCAACGCTGTTTCCGCTTCTTTCAACATAGGGATATAACGTGTTCAATATCCATCAGAAACCATTCTTTTGGAAATCACAAGTTAGTTTACGATGTTTTTCACTCGTAAAAATTCTTCTTTGCGGTAGCTGCTACACTTAAGATTTGATATAAGTTCTATTAACGATAATACAAGTTTAATTGCTATTCTGTTGTAGTGAATATTAACTTTATAAGTAAAATTACCAGGAGGCCCAATAATTGATCCATTTTTAGAATTACTTACCTTCTGAATGAAAGGAGGAACCTTTGTGGAAAAACTCATTTTCCCATCTTTCAGTCTCATAGATTATGAAACTTAAGCTTTTTCTAATCTTTACAGATTTTAGTTTGGGAGGTTGTTAAAGGTGAGTCCGAACAAAAATATTTCTCTAGATAATCTTCGCTGTTTCAGCAGAAAGCTATTAAACCGTCGACTATTAGTCTGTTTGGATCTTTCTTTCTATTCCACGATTTCTACGAGCTATTGACGAACATTCCATTCTCTTTATTTCCGTAACTGCTACTCCACAAATTCAAAGTAATGTTTACTCTGATAAAGATTAGAGGAAAACTGTATTAAACTTTCTGGCGCTTATAATTTTAGGAAAATAATTAAATCAATAATTTAAAAAGTTTAAAACTTCAGCATTTTTTTTTTTTTTTTTTTTTTTTTTTTTTTTTTTAGAATTTGAAATGTAAAAATATTTGAAGAAAGTTTCTAAACTTTTCTGATACATTATATTTTCCGTTGAAACATTATTATGTTTTAATTTATATAACATGATATAGACGATTTCGGTAAACGGTGAAGGAACTCGATCTAAAATTCATTTGCTGTTGATTTACACTAAAGTTTTGTAATTTTTTAGATTAATTTTTTTAGTGAATTCAATTTAATGTCAAATTTGTCCGTGTAACCTTCAGAGCACGAGTGTAACTCGCAATTGAATTTTATTCTTCTAACATAGACGTTGTTTTAGAACACAATCAAAAATATTTCTTTAAAATATTGTTTTAAGTGCTCTCTCTTTAATCCTTCATTAATTTTTTACGTGTAGCCTACTACTGTTTCTTGGAGTACGCAAACTCAAGCCCAGAAATGCACATTACGAGTAAATAATTTTGTCCTCTTGTTGTTGTTGTTGCTTTAGGGCGCGTCGACAGCGGGGTCATTAGCGCCCTTGTCCTCTTAACAACGTAACAGTGCTACGAAAAAATTCGTGATACAAACCAAACATAAATGTATTATAGGGAATACAATTAAGTTTCATTCGAACTACACAGGGAGACTAACGCTCATTCGGACATGGAGGAAGGAACGGAGTCTATGGTACTCGGTGCTGTATTCTGCAAGCAGGCAAAGGTTTCTCACTGAAAGAGAAATTGTCGCCAGCAGAACTTCGAAAAAAGTGCCGTTACTTTAGTGAAGTTCACTCGTTTTGTCCAGTGGATACAGATGTGAGGCTGATTTCGTAAAATCAGACAGTTGATGTCTGATAATTGATGCGAGAGCCTTTGCTGACAAGGTCGCGCTATGATAGACAATGCGGCAATCATTATACTTCGTAACTGTTTTTGCTCTGAATTACTTTCATCTCAAAGCCCAATTAACGAACCTGAGAGAAGCAATTCTTTAGAAAGAGTTCATGAATTTATCGATATTGTTGATTTGCCGGAGCTTTAAATAATCTTTGTCTTGCTATGAGATTTTACATAGTATATCTGAAAACAAATAACAATATTCTATATTTTGTAATACTGTAAAAAAAATCGATTTTTTTTCACACTGTTGATACTGCGTATTCAATGTGCTTTTTTATTTTTTTATTTGATAAATAACCTTTCTGTCATAATTTTTTATTCAAAATATTTTTTTCCGATTTCTACAAGTGTTTATGGATAAAAGGATAATTAGTTATTTATCTCACTCGAGCTTTAAATAATTTCATACAACCTTTTCATTTCATGGTTTGCTAGATTAATATTTTATTAACTTAGATTAAATTAATTCCAGTCGCGACTGGAATGATGAGTTAACCCCATTTCAGTGAATAATCGTTACTTGATAGTTTTTATTAGTTTATTAACCGCATCATCACAGGTTAGTATATTTCGACAATGAGGTTTTTTTTAATTAAATAATGGGGCTTTAGAATATCTTTCAGTATACAAAATACAAAATTGTGTTTTATTATTGATATATGTATTTACAAAATAATCGAAACAAATTGAGGTTTGTCCGTAAGCAATGTGTAGAGTAAATGTAATTTTTTTGACATTAGGAAAGGTGAATTAATTTCTTATTTATTGATTAATAATTTAATAGTAAATTTTAAAATGGCCAGCATTGACTTTTAATTATAATAAGAGTCAGTAGACTGAGAATAGAATACAAATATTAATGAAAAACATTACTCAGGGCTTAGTATTAATTTAATGAAGACAAAACGAACGATATTATTGCTCGAATACTAGTGAACATGCCACATAACATTGAACTCTGAGAGCGTAAAAACATTTCTCAGCCTTCGCTGGAGGGCCGCTACCGTTTTAATCGTTGTTACACAAGTTGTAGTGTTGCTCATTATAGGTGGAGACTGATCCTGCTGATGAAGCAGTGAGCTGGTGGGGAAGGAGGGAGGGGGGTGTAACGGAGAGGAGGGAGGGACGATGTCTTTCGAATGCCTGTAATCCCCAAAGCTGATTGGACCAAAAGGTTTGGCCTGCACTGTTGCCTCGGGCGTGCAGGGTTCCCATTTGACGTGTAGTGCAACTCATTTTTGGCCAGCTGTTGCTGTTCAGTTGACGGTAAACCCGTGAAGATTTCACTGTAAATATCAACATCAACCAGCTCAATCATTAAATAATGTGGCCTCTTAGAGTTCTGAGTTCAGGTAGAGCTTGAGCAGTCTTGTCGAGATCGAACAATCTTGAGCGATCCTCTGCCAGTTAACTACAACAATCCGTTTGTTCTTGTCACATCGGTCAGGTGATTTGCCTCTCGGTCTCTGATGATCTGTTGGGCTTCAACTTAACATTCTTTGCCAACAGTAGAACTCAAGCTTCGCAAGTATGTATCTACATTGCAAATACACGCAGGGAAAGCGTCTGTACTTACACATCTTGATTACAACAAAGTATATATTTGAAGATCACAAAAATTATATAAAACTTATTGCTAAAAATAATTACTATTTATCGCGTGGTTTTTATTACCAAAAATATAATTTAAACATGAGATAGGGTTACTTTACAAGTTAAATGAACCCACCGCAACACGGTCGTTCTCGTTGAGAAAGAGAGTATCCAGCGACTGAGAGTACATTTCTTCCGTGGAGTTTATTCCCGCGTGGCCTTTGTCCAAGTTGCCGGTTCTTGGAGGAACTCGGAAATTAGTTTGCCAGTTTTATCTCGCTTTGTCGGGGGCGCCGCTGACATAAGTTGGCCGTAATGAGCCCGTCAAGTGTTGAGTTGCCGACAAAGTGGGGCACTGCGAAAAGGCCTCGCCTACCTTACTCAACTGTTTCACCGCTGCGCAACACTTTTACTTCGTGCATATAACACTGTTTCTCAACATTCTGAAAGCTGCGGAGCATGCTTGTTGATTTAGCAAAATTTACCTGCCCACATAAGCCACTAAAAAGAAACATTGCAAGTTTCTGAAATCCTAATATGTGTTGGATATGGGGACAGTGTAAATACAAAAGAGGCACATAAAATGTAGGTCTATGAAAAAAGTAGCTTCTTAGAAAAAAAATCATACGGAGGAAAACTCCAAATATATAATTTTGTAAGCTGTTTTCACAGTTAAAGTGTCACAGTTAAAGAATACTTATTTTTTTAATTTTGTGTTGAGCGGTCAGTCCCATGACTAGGTATTACCGGTCCACCGGTAATCTTAGTTTTAAATTTAATATAAATAATAATTCAAACTGTTTTTATTTTATCGTCTGACATAATAATCGATATGTTTGTAACTAAGCTTTTAACTCCTTAAATTTCTTTAAGGGGACCACAGGTTTTCATCATATTTCGATAGATTAAGGTATTCTTTAAGTATCCTGAAAAGAACTTGGCTGAAAAAAAAATTCGGGTTTTTAAATAGCATTTTCCTACCACGTGCATTTCGATGCCACGCCCACTTTTCTGCATATATTTTAGACCTTCATAACCCCTATATTGCACATTAGGGATTTTTTTTCTGACTCCTGAGTGTGTTTGCTATCCTTGGAGGGCAGCGGTCGGTATTCTCTTGTTTCTGCCGTTTGTAAACAACTCGCCTTGAAACACACTGTTAGTTTTGTTTGAGTGTGTTTATGAGCAGTTGTTTTCTTTAAAGCCATTTTCCCGCAAAACTAAAATTTCCAGTACATATGCCCCATCATATCAGAAACCATCAAAGATAATTGCATGAAATTTTCAGACCCTGCATAACAAAAAAAAAAAGCCACCTCTGGTAGTACAAGCATTATTCCCCTACTAGGATGTTTACAAAAAAAAATTCTGCAGAAAAAAATTAATATTTTCAACAATAAATTTAAAAAAGTATTTCTTAAAAACTATAAAACGTATAAAGTTGACTGTACTGTCATCATGTAACATTTAGTAATAATATTAAGGTCCTGCATGAAATAGTTTTTCCACAAATGGGTCAAATACTTGCTTAAATTAACATGGTGTTAGATAGGAAGGTGTGGTCCCCATAACTTGTCTTTTGTAACGAGAAGCCTAGTGTGATTTAAGATATAAATGTTTTTATATGTTGAATATTGCCTTCGCCTTTATACATGCAGGGATTTTTTGTAATCATCGTGGGACAGGTTTACGGCAAGTCTTCTGACGGATTGGAATCTATTTTGTAAAGGATGATTAGTTATAGATTTTGATGAATTCTGTGGTATTAATAGTTTAATGCTGATTCAGTGCGATAAGGCTTCGAACGCTAAATAGGGGAGATGCAACGGGACAAGGTTCGAACCCTGCTCCTCTCGTTCCTGCCATCCTGGTTGCGACTTTCAAACGCTTCTCCGCAGTAATTTAGGAGAATTCTGGGACGGTCCCCAAACTCTGCCCCATAAACTAAACATTTCACAAACAAAAATACACTTACGATACAGAACACGGAAAGTTATAAGTTTCAAAGATGGACCTCCTGTGGGTTAAGTATGCCCCACTGAAATCTGACAGGACATAGGTCTTCCACCCGCCTCCCTTTCATCTTTCATACTGATCACCTGTGTGTTCATTCAGAGGCTGGATCAAGGAAGAAAAATATAGTTTAAACAAACGTTTGTGATATTTCATTGTGTTTTATTTTCTTCTGCATAGAGTCAAAGACAATTCTGCAAACACAATTAGCTGTTACATTCGTTAGTGTATGCTTATGCCAACAACTAAATTTTTTATTATTATATCATTTGTACGCTCAGTTTTTGACTTATTTTGTTTGTTGTTTCTATCAGTATTACAGTCTCTGAGATTTGCGATCAGAAAACTAAATTCTGCTTTTTTTGTGTCGCAGTGGTTCAGGACTTTCTTGTATATTAGTGGAAAGTTTTCAAATTGTCAAGGATGGAATCTACTGCGTATCCAGAACATAATTTGCCCGAAAACATTGTAAATTAAATTTTGCATTGACGTTATCATAAAGGACAATATCTGTTTTCCTTTGACCGATTTCAGAGCAACCGTCTAAGGTTTTTTAGATAATGGACAAGTTTCCAAGAGTTTTGTTACTATACGTAGCCATAATAAACATTCTCACACTGTAGTTTTTTGCTTTTGGTTTGTATATGTGGTTAATAGAGTCTTAAAACAATATAAAATTACAATTTACAATTTTCAGCTTTACCATGTCTTGTGATGTTTGCTGACAGAGCTTTAATGCCCCCCCCCCCGGCTGAGCGTGGGCCCCCTGCCCCTGAGCTGCACTTGGGGGCCTTCAGAAATCGAAAAAGAGGTCATTTTCTCGTAACAGATTATGATATTTTTGTAAAAATGGGAAATGAAGAAGAGTTGAGAGTAACTAGTGAGATTAATGAAAGTTGTATGGAAACACCACCTAAAGGACCTTAAGTTGAAAAAATATTACAAAAATATCAATATGCGTGGAGTCATAGAAGTCTGTAATATCTTTATCAATGACATCCAGTTATTGAAAAAAAGCTAAAAATATAGTTTTATTTATTTTAAAAAGGAGAGAAACATAACATAAGATTAATTTTAAGTCCTATATCATACTACATGTTTATGCAATATACATTTTTACGTCTGCTTTCGTAAAATACTTTTTCTCAAAACCGCAACCATTCGGCTTCCAGCAAACAGCTAAGGGAACGTGCACTAACTACGTGGCTCGGTACAGTAGGGGGGAGGGGGGAGGGGCGAAGGGCGGGAGGCATAAGAAATGAATCCTTATGCTATCTTAAAAATCTCACTTTTAGTGTATCATTGTAAAACACATGTCATGTATGAGTAATGAGTAAATTTTAAAACTAGTTGTATTGATGAATAACAATAAATGATAAATTTGTGGGCGTTTCTTCAAATTATTAATAAATAATAATTTGGTTTTAATTTATATTCATCAATATCATTACAGAATTAAATTCTAATTAATAATTCATATTAAATCAAATTAATGATTAAATCTCGTAACATTAGGTGCAAAAACATCAACTACTGCTATATAATTAAACTTTTTTCCAGTATATTAAAATTCCGCTTATTAAACCATAATACCATTCCTATTCCATTTTCAATAACGACCCAATCGGCTTCATTGTGTTTAACAGATTTCTAGTGTTTCAATTTTGTATGCGGATGTATCTGATTTCAAACGATCTAAGTTAAAAATAAACGCACCGTTAACTAAAAACGTTTATTTGTTTTTAAATGTTGAATCATTAATTTTTTTAATATAAGAAGGTAAAAGTATAATGTACAGTACATAATTTATTAAGTCATTCAGTCTATTACGCAACAGTGTATTTAATATCACTCTGTGAGTAACACTCAATGTACAATAAAACCAATTTAACCCTCGGATAGAACTGCAAAGATTACTTTTTTCTCTCTCTCTTTTCATTAACAGTTAAGTGAAATTCTATTTGCACATGTCAGATTGCGTCCGTCGATGATAGTAATACCGCGCGTTTGATAGCATTGCCTGTAACATCAGCAAACGTTCAATTGATAATTACATTTGTCGATGCACGCCAGAGTTGCGAAAACCGTAACTCCCTCATCAACTGTCAATTACCATCGGTGGCAGACTGTGAAATTTAACCGAGAGCTGGCACGAAAGTTGAATCCCTCCACATGTCGTTCTGCAAATTGCCGTCACTAGGTGATATCACAATACTGTGACAAAGGATCGCAAACGGAACGATGGATATCAATCCTATATCAAATAAAATTGTAAGTTGTGCCTGTATGTGAAATTTGTTTCTAAAGAGTAATTGCAACAAGCAATACTGATACTACAGTTGACAAAACCATAAAATGTGGAAGTTTTAGATAATGTCATTAGTCATTATACAAAATACTTTTTATCCCGATACAAAGAAAAAAAACATATTTTTTTGAATTTTTGTCTATCTTTTCACGTATTAAGCAAAAACTAATGAATATGTATCAATGAAACTTATATCACAGTATAACATATAGTATATTTTAAATCCTAATTAGTAACACATATTCCGATGATACAGTGGAAAAACAGTAAATATAGACTCAAAGAACCTAAATTTTGAAAGTTTTGTTTATATGTGTGCACATCTAGCAAAAGCCAATGGACGCTTTTCAACGAAATGTCAAATAGTAAAAGCTTATGATATAAGTTAACATACAGTATACTTTTTTATCTCGTTAAGTAATATGGTTTTAGATAGTACAAAGGCTAAAATTTGGAATCTTAAAAAAAAAAAAAACTAATGAATGGATTTCAGTGAAATTGCATACAGCTGCTGCGTATGTCATCAGTTAACGTGTAGGGTACGTTTTATACCGACCAGTACCATATTTCGACCATGATACACAGGCAAAATCAGTAAATTTTGAAATTTATGTTCATGGTTCAAGTAAAAATCAATCATTTCGACGAAATTGTACATTGCGTTAGCTTTCTCGTCTTCCGCAGAAATACACTACAACTTAATATACTGAGAGGTTCAAAAGAACCTTTGAGAAACGCCACCTCCTAAATGTTGTGGAAAATTGTGGTGGCAAGATCAGATCACGAAGTATGAGTCTGAACACCCCGCTACATGAACCACCAGCCGACTATGTAGCTTCTGGGTATATGTCCAGTGGCTCATCATTAAACTGGAAGTTACTGAGAACACTGAGCCAGGTATGGCCCAAGTAAAAACCAACCTGTTAAGGGGTCTCATAAATTAAAATGATATAGACTGCGACTGTGGAAATAAACAAACTACGGAACGCCTTTTGGTCTGCCCAAATTGTTTTGCGACCTGTATGCCATTTGACATATAAACTCACAAGAAAGAAATATTTGAGCTCTAAATTGGTCCAGGAAACATCCAGTTCCGGACACGAAAAAATTAAGTGTGATAGCTTATGTCACGTTTATGATGGCTACTTTATGTTTCGAAAAGATAATGACACGCAGAGAAATAAAGAATAATCCTCTTTTCTAATTGTTCCGTAATAGAATTTATCCATTTAATATTGTTTATTGCAAGCCTTCTCTCTGTCGAAATGTTTACCACGTCTAGTCCTATGTACAAGGTGGCAGTGTGTTTAAATTTTACAAACTATAACAGATTGCATTTCAAGCGGACATTTTTATATCACAGTTTATATACATAAAGCATGCCCATATACCTAACAGCACCATTACTATAATTACTTTTAGCAACGGATACTGAACTTTCGTTTGAAGTAAGTATTCTAAGTACAAATTCGAAATAGCAATTTTTTTAATATTGGTTATGGCAAGGAACTATCGCTGTAGTTATGGCGCTTTAGCTGTCAAGAAACATTTTTTAATTAAAAAATCAAACCACGTATGTGAAAATGTTGTTTTATGTCACACGATTGTGTCGATGATTGTAATAATCTGAAGTTACGAGGATAGAAAATTTAGCTACTGAC
This sequence comes from Vandiemenella viatica, assembly GCA_031002005.1. Lineage (NCBI taxonomy): Eukaryota > Metazoa > Arthropoda > Insecta > Orthoptera > Morabidae > Vandiemenella > Vandiemenella viatica. Next base: position 198,035,294 of record JARYHS010009186.1, read on the forward strand.
TCCGGGCTTGAACAACACACAGCAGAATAAAAGTTTAAGGTTGATAACTTCAGGCCCCGGGAGTGTTGCGGCTAGGGCGCTAGCTTCACTTCTGGATCAACTGCTGTCTTGAGTTTTAATAGAATGTTGACTGCATCAAATGTCTCCATATTATGGAGCAAAAAAACTTGACAGCTCGATATTTAGCACTAACTTAATGAATACTCTACTTAGCCAGTCATGGCAGCCATGATGTATTGGAAGCTATGGACTTCTTAAACATTTCTGCCATTTCTTTTTTAAAGCCGCTTGTCTTCGGAGACTTGGCGGGGAAATGTTAGAAGGTTCTGTAGGTGTACATTTTGCAGTTCCAGATATTGTTCTCATTGTTGTGTCGTTTAGCTGACTGTCGGTCTTTTTTGTATGACTTCTTTTCAGCCTAACTGGACTACAGTATTCTAAACAAAGACAAATTATTTTACAACGTGTATAGAAAAACTTATAACTGTACAAGAGCTGGTGGATGGTCACGAAATTCTCAACTCACACGTTTCGTAATTTGCCGTTAACATCGTCGTAGATGATCGATAACTTTTCAGACAGTGTAATATACAGACATCCTGCCGATATTTTTTTTAGTTAGTATTTAACTTACGAGTTTACGAACTATTGATAAAATTAGAGCCAAAAAGAAACTTACTGCATTCACCTGGAGATATTTCGGTATGCCAAAGAAAACACATCCATCCGAATACCAATCTCAGCAATCAATTCGCTCACCCGCTGTGTTGAGACCAAGATTAGCTCGTGTGACAGGATTACCTGGTTAGGTTAGAGTAATCATGACAGAGGCGCATGCGCGGCAAACAGAAAATCTGTCAACCGGCGGCCGAACAACCCTTCGAGGTCTCCCGGCCAACCATGCGATACGCCCTTTTTTTTCTCGAGTTATAAATTAGTTTGTACTGTGCGGGCTGTGTTTATAGGTATTTCAATATAAAGAACTGCCTGCAGATGTCATTAACGTTAGAACTCACCTTTTCATTTTCGTTACCTAAATATTGTGTGTAAACGCCGCACAGTGTGTTATTTTCCAAATCTAGAGGGACAAAAGTCAATTTTGACACTAGTCTACACAGGCAAAATAGTTATTTATATTTAAAGTAGACAAACTGTATTATTAGGAACAAAGGTTTATTTTACGCGTATCTGCGCCTAACAATAGAAAAAATAATTTGAACAATGGGCTTCCTGTGACCCACCGATCAAGTGCTCCATTCGGCCGCGCCATTCGACTGAGTTTGGTCGATGATTACGCTGTGTTTCCGTGTGGTATTAGGAATTTGTGTGTTGCTATTGCTATTGGCGAGTTTCAAGATAAGTTTAAGCATGATTTTTCCGTAATACGTATTAAAACTGAATCATGAGCATCATTAAAACAGAGCGAGATTATTTCTGATAAAGAAAAACTACTGAGCCAGTTTCATTTGAGTTTTAGTTTATTATACCACATTATACCAATCTATTTCTATATTTATTTGAAAGAGCTACTTATTAACTACAAGAATTACCTTCATTTGTTTGCGCATGTTTGCGACACCCATACAACTTTTCTTCATTTTCAGAATGACTGCACAAATTTAGCGTACGGAATTTTTCAACGTATGGTTTGCTTACACAAAACAATCAAGGATACATGCTTTTTTACAGTTTGTATTGCAGTAACTAAGTGACACATCGTTTTCAAATGACATTATAATGAGTTTAAAAGCTACCATCAGAATTGATTCTCTAAAAATTGAGCAAAGATGGTCTAAAACGGGAAGACATAGAGACCGCTTCATAAACACATATTCTAAGTGGTTAGAATGAAACGTTTCATTACCTGATATTGTCGCCAAAACTGCACTTCCTAGGACGAGTTCGGGCATATATGGGAGACCACAAAAATACTTTGAGAGTTCAAGTATTAAAGCAAAAAGACGACGAATCAATAATCTCCCTGAAACGGCTAGCCAAGAAGAAATTTCGATGGCAACCGAAGTGCAGCTTCGCTAGTCAGGAAAACGAAATTCTGCAACAATCGTGAAAGAGCTTTGTCTTCATTCACCTAGAAGAGGCACTAATATTTCTAACCACTTAGAATATGTGTTTATGAAGCGGTCTCTATGTCTTCCCGTTTTAGACCATCTTTGCTCAATTTTTAGAGAATCAATTCTGATGGTAGCTTTTAAACTCATTATAATGTCATTTGAAAACGATGTGTCACTTAGTTACTGCAATACAAACTGTAAAAAAGCATGTATCCTTGATTGTTTTGCGTAAGCAAACCATACGTTGAAAAATTCTGTACGCTAAATTTGTGCAGTCATTCTGAAAATGAAGAAAAGTTGTATGGGTGTCGCAAACATGCGCAAACAAATGAAGGTAATTCTTGTAGTTAATAAGTAGCTCTTTCAAATAAATATAGAAATAGATTGGTATAATGTGGTATAATAAACTAAAACTCAAAATGAAACTGGCTCAGTAGTTTTTCTTTATCAGAAATAATCTCGCTCTGTTTTAATGATGCTCATGATTCAGTTTTAAAACGTATTACGGAAAAATCATGCTTAAACTTATCTTGAAACTCGCCAATAGCAATAGCAACACACAAATTCCCAATACCACACGGAAACACAGCGTAATCATCGACCAAACTCAGTCGAATGGCGCGGCCGAATGGAACACTTGATCGGTGGGTCACAGGAAGCCCATTGTTCAAATTATTTTTTCTATTGTTAGGCGCAGATACGCGTAAAATAAACCTTTGTTCCTAATAATACAGTTTGTCTACTTTAAATATAAATAACTATTTTGCCTGTGTAGACTAGTGTCAAAATTGACTTTTGTCCCTCTAGATTTGGAAAATAACACACTGTGCGCCGGTCTGAATAAGCGGCGTGGTTGTATAATCGAATATAAATACTGTACATCTTTAAGTGTAGATAATTATTTTTCAATACTTTTTTATGGCTTTACGCCTAGTCGACGTCGAGGGATTGCATGTGGGAAAGGACTGGGGACAACGAACTGGAAGGAGTTCGGCCATGGCCTTTTGAAGGAAGCATTCCGGAGTGCTCCTGGAGTGATTTGGGGAAACCATGGAAAGCCCAAATCTGGATGCCCAGACGGGGAATCGAACCCACGTCATACAGAATGCGAGGCCAAAGCATTACCGCTCACCCACCACGCAAGTTTTTTTCAAAAGTGGTAACCGACTGAGATTTTGAGGTTATGTTGAACACCTTCATAAAAACTGAAAATTATTACACTAATGAATAGTATTATTAAAAAAATTATTGTTTCAGATGGAATGATAGTTACAGTTAACACTAATAAAGGATTAATTTACTGTAATTTTGTTCGTTTTGCAACAATCGTATTCGTTAATATAAGCAGGTGTGGGTTTTTGCATTAGTAACAGTTATGATGTAAAAATAATTATTTTTTCCGGGTAAAATTCAGTGACTGTTCTACAGTATTTACGTACGTCTATATACTCTAACATATATAGCATATCATTAAAACTGAACCTAAAAAAATAATATTACAACGGTCATATTGTTTTTTAATTACCCTAAAAATAATTAAAATTTGCTAGCTTTTTTAAAAAAAATAATAATAATAAAGTGTAATATGGAGCCAAACTTTAATTTTTCAGTTTTCTTTTATTTAAGTTGAAACGTTCAGTGCCGGAGAAGTAAAAACTTTGTCACTGAAAGAACTGCAATAAAAGAATGTGCACTGTCTCTCTTAGTACCTAGATTCCCGATAAATTTACACCATATTTTATTTAATTATAATGGAGCCTTGCGAGTAAATGTATAGTGTGTATATTCTAGTATGTACAGAGGAGGTTCTCCAGTGCTTCCTATGGTAAGGGGATGAAGTCTCCTCATCAATCTTATAACTGTATATGTGTTTCGTGTTGATTTGTTGATGAAAACTGTAGATTCTCCTACGAACATTGGTGGTACGTACAACGTTCCTTTGACAGCGCGAAGCCATTAGCGGCGTCGGACCTCTGGTAACGAGAGTCAACTGAAGATCGATTGCGCCAACACACTCGGTGGTGTTGATTGCGTCCGGCGCAGGAAAATCTTGCGGCCACCGAAAAAACGTCTGCGCTAAAACACGGCAGGAACACGCGTCTGGGCTGCGGTATCGGGTGACTGAAAAGTGCCGATCAATAAGCGTCGACAGCCGGTAAGGGCTAGCTGGCCTTGACGCAAAGAAGGATAGGCGTTCGAGTTTAAGCAACACAAGCATGCAGATTAAAGAAGCAATGACGTTTAAGGAACAATTATGTCATAAGGATGAGCTTATACAGTTTCGTATAGGGAGGATAGGGCTGTACGAGAAAAATCAAAGACTACTGTAGAAACTATCTGAAATTAGATTGTTTGCAGATGACATAATGCTATAAAAAATGGATCAAAACGGTAGAGACTGTAAACAGTTGCAGGGTGATCTGGACAGAATATCTAATTGGGTTGGTAAACATGCGATGAAGATAAATGCAAAGAAGAGCCAGCTTATTAGATACACAAATAAAAAACAAAGTTTTAATTAATATTATTAGATGGGGAAAGAATTTCTTGCTGAGGACTTTAAATGTAAATATCTTTGTATTACATTTGATAACAAACTTAAATAGGCAGGACACATTGGACAGGTGATAGGAAAAGGTTTCAAAGTTCTGCACTAGTTGGAGAGAGTGATGAGGGGATGTACGAGGGAAGTAAAGGAATTGGGTTACAAAACTTTGGTCACACCATTGCTCGAATATGGAAGTTTAGTATGGGAGCCACATTTTGAATATCAAATACAGGAGTTGGAGAGGGTGCAAAAAAAGGCTGTTAGATTTGTTTCTTGGAAATTATCGCAGAATGCAATCAGTAACAAATATGACAAAAGAGCTGGAATGGGATTCATTGCAAGACAGGAGGAGGGAGAAGAAGGTCATGGGAGTGTACAAGGCGTATACTGGAGATGAGGCATGGAAAGATGTTGGTGTAGGTATGAAAAGTTGTGAATGAAAGGCAAAAGATGACCATGGCCACAAACTGGCACTGGATTTCAGGCACAAGGGTGTGGGAAGATTCTCTTTTTTAGGTAAGGGTGTCAGGGATTGGAATAAGTTACCAAAAACGTCGAAAGAATTTAAAGTTAAAATTTGTAGAGGGCAAATGTAGGTGAGTGCAGGAAAGGGGGAATATGAGTATTTAGGGAAATTGCCACCGGGGCGTGTGCTTCATTGCAATTTAATCAAATTAAATAACTGAACAGAAACTCAGGTAAGTAAATACCAAAGCAATTAATGGGAGATAGAAAATCTTTCGGATTGCATGTACAGAACATAGCGGCTATCTCGCAAATCAACAAATTTGATGATGGTGATTTGTGTGTGTGTGAGTGTGTGTGTGTGTGTGTGTGTGTGTGTGTGTGTGTATAATGTATGTATGGACACTGGACCATGTAGAGAATTGTCTCGAAAAACGATATCTGTGATGCGATTTGACGTAACTGTTTCAAATCAAAAGTTGTATTTACAGTTTATTGCGGATACACGAAAATAAATTTGACCGAACGAAGAGAAAACTGAGGTGATGTTGATCACACCTCGTATTTAAACAGTCGACACCCACGAAGATATACACAGCAGCCTTCAGATTTCCGACATCCAGACTGTAAAAAAGTGGACTGTGATACTGTCAGTCTAAATTGGGAAGGGGGAGGGCGGAATCTTGCTACCAGCTTTCAGCTCCTATGCATATTCGACTAACGATTAAATATCGCTTTTTTCTAACATCAAAAACTACAGTTTCCTACCATGATTTTTGGAGTGAAATTTTTAAATATAATGAGTTATTATTATTTTGTATACTATTATTCTTACATGTAAACATAGAAAATATAATAAAAATGATAGTAAATACACATTTTAAAGAAATATATAACACTAAAAGTGATACATAAAAATGTATAAATGAAATAAATTTTGAAAATTTAGATGCACAAGTAATATATTTTCACTACTTTGGCCATTATTAAGTAAAATAAAAGTGTGAGGAATATCGCGGGCCGAAAAAATATTCAAGGCGGGCTGCATGCGGCCCGCGGGCCGCCGGTTGGCCACCCCTGATCTAGAGGGAGGAGCTGCTGGGAAGAAAGCTACGCTGATATACGTGGGTGGAGGGGGTTTCCGAGCCAAGCCACGTAGCTTTTCATACATATTATTTGTCACAGTTAAAATAGGGTACAAAACACGCAACAGAATTTGGATATTTATTTTCGTCGTTTAATTATCTCGGTATGTAATATAGATATCCTACATACTGTCAATGCCGCGCATGCAGGTGACGTGAGTCATAGGTTGTGTTGCACGCGGCTGGCGCTTTTGAACTAACGGACGCGCAACGATTCGGAAAACATTAGACATGCCGTAGCTACGACTCAGATTCGCTTATAGATATCACCTAGGATTTTCCAATGCATTGGCATTTCGCACTGTTTTGATAGTTTGAAGTAACGCTATTTTGATTAGGATCGCCCGCTTGTAACCATACGGCTCGTTGATAAAGTACTGTAGTTCTAATTTTGTACTGTCAAGCGAATTTCAGTACAACTTTAATTATAGTGCTCGTTGAAGTGGTATCAAGCGGCGCTGTACAATAAACTTTACTGGGATCATCTAAAATGTTTTTCCAACCAGTTTTCTTTATCCAATGAGTTATAGAAAGCTTTTAAGCAGATCAAGGAATAATTACCTGGTTATGTAGAAAGAAAAGTGGCAGAACTACAACAAAAGAAAACAAAAAATGCAGCTCTTCTCAGTTTTTTTACTCCGCTGGTATAGTTTTATCTATTTTTGTCTATTAATGAACTATGATGAATTAGAAAAGGAGAATATTTTTAGTTACGCCTCAAGAAGAAAAGGATTTCTGAGTGTACCTGAGATAGAGGTTTCTGCCAATAATTGATCATTTGCAGGAGTGGATGGTGTAAACGTTTCATTCAGAACATTTATAATTAAAGAAAAGTATATAACGCAAATATCAGTTGCGTTCATTATAGAAGCAATAGGGTGTAACGTAGACTAGCCTCCTTGTGCTACACCCTGGGCAACGTGTTTGCACGGCTAAATAGTCTACACAGTCGGACTGCCAGACAATCCTACAGGATCTCCTGGCAACCAGAGCACAGTTATCCCCATTATAGAAACAATAATTTTAACTATAGTATATTAAGAGTAAACAGTACAAAATGTCTTCGGGAATAAAGCTACGTGCTATACCGGGGGGGGGGGGGGAGATTCAAAATAGAGCCACGTAGTTTATGGACGCAGTGGTTACAGAGAATCAACTCACAGACAGTTGTAAACCGATTGTTTGAGTCAATGTTATACTCTCTAACGTCTACGTAATGTGTTTTCATTAACGTGATTTCACTTTCATCAACGTGTTCCTGATGTACTGCAAAATGCAACTCAACTAAACACGTGAATGGCATACAGTTGCGTTTATTGACGAGTCCCGATTCCGCCTGTGACAAACCGATAATCGACAACATGTTCACAGGCGTAGTGGAGAAAGGGTCCACCCTGGTGCCATTTGAGAACGTCACACAGGTCCAGCACCCATGGATTAGGGGGGGGGAGGTAAGGGGGAGGGGGGAATTAGTTACGACAGCAGAACTGAGTTGGTTGTTGATGAAGGCACAGTGACAGTCCGCCAGTATGTGGACAGGGTGATACATCCTGTTGGGATACCCTTCATGTTCACCATCCAGATAGTATCTTTCAATAGGATAACTCCCGTCTTTATACTGTAGCCATCACAACACAAGCCTGGCAAGGCGTTACAACCACGCATTGGACCGCACGGTCCCCAGATTTATCCTCACCAGATATTGTCTGGCATGCTGTGGGTAGATCACATGGTCATTCAGCACAAACTGTACAAACTGAACTCAAAAAACATAAAAAGACATAGTCTAAGACGAACACTCAATGATTCAATTCTGACAAGGATCCATGAATGATATATGTTCATGGTGGGTACACTTCCTATTGGCACAAGTATCTGAAGGGGATACACTTCGTCTGATCCATTTCAATTTTTTTATCGTTTATTGTGTATACGACCCTGAATGTATCTACAAAGGTTCCTAAAATCCCGCCATTTCTGTATGGGGGTAACATTTTCCATTTCTGCCTGTGTATGTCTGTCTCTTTAATTCATGTTACAAGTTTTAATAAATGAGACAAATTTCAAGTTTTTAAGTGAAACCGTATTTGAGATAGACCCCATACAAAATTAACATTTTTGACGGCCAGCGAAAAAATTATGTCAGCCCTGTGTTTAATGCGGTCCAAACATATTGTAATGAATTAAAAAGTACAGTGCCATTAGGCACTAAGTGATCCCACGGTATGTGTGAATATTGCCGATGCGTCTTGTCAACGAACAGAAACGTGACGGAACTAAAGCGTCCAGATTTACACGCACCTTGGGGGGTGCTGACAACGTCCTACTCAACTTGGACATTAAGCGGATTTATAACCCCCATAAATAACGGAGACCCGCTTTCTATATTTCGCACGTTTCGGAAAGTTCCCGCCGAAAACTGGCGCAGACTAGCAAAAATAAACCTTAGTGACGTTTCCTAGTAAATGAGTGCTTTATGAGAGTAGGGGAAGACGATCCAGCCAATAGAGAAGCCGCCTCAATTTATTGCCGTGTTGGTGTTTTTTCTTGTCTGTTCTGGGGCCAATTTGGCGCTGGTCCTTTGGCGCGGATTGCGGTGATTCGCCAAGAGCCGGACGCGACATCGCGAGAAGTACAGAGTCTTGCTCGGGGGAGAAGAACGGACGACGAGACACTCTGGTTCAGATCTTCATCTAGAACAGCCGAAGTGACCTTCAACGACGCCGGAGCTGGGGACACTGCTATCACGCGGTGCGGTCGAGAAAGCTGGATGACCCCATGTGGCGCTGGTCTTGCCTGGTCGCTGACCTGGGCTGTGAACAATGGTAAAAGCTACGACCCGGACGGAAACTCATGCAATCGTTCCACCCAGTAATGACCCTGAGATTTTGCTCTAGCTGTTTGATATTCAATGATATGTAATTGTTAACCTCAGAATAAAAACAAAATTCATGTTTGCCTAATTTCACAATAATAAATTGTACACCCAATTGTCAGTTTTCCTATTCATTACAATAATATTTCATGTGATAAGCTGAAGATTAAGTATGACTTCTGATATTCCAAATTGATAATTTTGTTAATGATAAAACACAGTGTGACCCAAATATAAACGTCCCCAAGATAGATGTTACAACATGGCACCCTAAACGTGGAGCTTTCGAAATATGAATGATTGCAAGAGTTTCTATGAAGCATTGATATTAAATAAATGATGAAATTTTATTTCAGTGGAAACCAGATGAGCCAGCAGAAAATTTTATTTTATGTTATATGTGATATGTTAAAGCTATGCCATTGAATTATTTTATTTTAGCCCTGCAACGGAGATGGATGCAGTTTGAAAATCATACTATATGATGTATTGTGTTGATACATGTTCAAATCGACGTTGAAAAATGATTTTGTTTATCAATGGTGGAAATATGATGTGACGATTGTCTTTCATTTGATATGTTGTTGTGTTGTTGAAATATGATTTTGGTTTTCTTTCGATTGTGATGTGGTTTTGTCGAATTTTGGTAGTGAATGGTAATGGATCTGTTGAGACGATTTCTCGAGACTGGTGTGTAATGGTATGATAAGACATGCTGGATTGTCTCGCGAGTTCACTGAGGAATCAAGTAGGGCACAAGAGTAATTCGTGAAGTACAAAGCTATCACATGTTGTATTAAAATAGAGAACTGAAGATGGGTATATCTTAAGAAGTTTGGTAATGTAACTATTAACAAAGATCACAAACAGTTAGAGAATATTAGAACGAACTAATCTCACTCACAAGGAACATTAACCCAATGACCAGAAATAAGTGAAGTTATAGTGAAAAACTGAATTGAAAATTATCCCATAGAATAATTTTCAATTGTACGGGTGATGGAGAGTTGTAATGAATTAAAAAGTACAGTGCCATTAGGCACTAAGTGATCCCACGGTATGTGTGAATATTGCCGATGCGTCGTGTCAACGAACAGAAACGTGACGGAACTAAAGCGTCCAGATTTACACGCACCTTGGGGGGTGCTGACAACGTCCTACTCAACTTGGACACTAAGCGGATTTATAACCCTCATAAATAACGGAGACCCGCTTTCTATTTTCGCACGTTTCGGAAAGTTCCCGCCGAAAACTGGCGCAGACTAGCAAAAATAAACCTTAGTGACGTTTCCTAGTAAATGAGTGCTTTATAAGAATAGGGGAAGACGATCCAGCCAATAGAGAAGCCGCCTCAATTTATTGCCTTGTTGGTGTTTTTTCTTGTCTGTTCTGGGGCCAATGTCGCGCTGGTCCTTTGGCGCGGATTGCGGTGATTCGCCAAGAGCCGGACGCGACATCGCATTACGAGAAGTACAGAGTCTTGCTCGGGGGAGAAGAACGGACGACGAGACACTCTGGTTCAGATCTTCATCTAGTACAGCCGAAGTGACCTTCAACGACGCCGGAGCTGGGGACACTGCTATCACGCGGTGCGGTCGAGAAAGCTGGACGACCCCATGTGGCGCTGGTCTTGCCTGGTCGCTGACCTGGGCTGAGAACAATGGTAAAAGCTACGACCCGGACGGAAACTCATGCAATCGTTCCACCCAGTAATGACACTGAGATTTTGCTCTAGCTGTTTGATAATCAATGATATGTAATTGTTAACCTCAGAATAAAAACAAAATTCATGTTTGCCTAATTTCACAATAATAAATTGTACACCCAATTTTCAGTTTTCCTATTCATTACAATAATATTTCATGTGATAAGCTGAAGAATAAGTATGACTTTTGATATTCCAAATTGATAATTTTGTTAATGATAAAACAGTGTGACCCAAATATAAACGTCCCGAAGATAGACGTTACAATATCTATAACTCACATAATGGGGTGCAAAACAAATATTTTTTTCGGCTGTCTATATTTCTGCTGAAGCCCTCTAGACTATAATGTTTTGATCCTTGCAGCAACACAAAATTTAACGTTAATCCTTGAAGATAAAAATGATGAAGGACTTTTTAAAGGGTCCCATGTGGCATTTTACTTCTCCTTTATTATTTCGCCGCCGTTACGGTCCAAATGTTTGTAAATAAGTGTTCGGGGTCTTATTTTATCCAGTGTCTCTGTGTACGAACAAAATTTTACTTGATGAAAATTGGTTTTCCCCTCCTCTGGTTCTTCATGCTCTAAAGTTTGTTTAATCTTAAGTTGATGCTTCTTTTCTTTCAAGCAGCGGTTGTAATTTACTGAAACAAGAATTTGACGCATCTTACCAGGTACTTGTTGATGATGAGTACAAAGCTGATTACACTTTTAGGCTAAAAAAATCTGCTGTCCAATAAGCATTCTTCAGTTTCCCTTACTACAAAAAGTGTACAACCGATTGCTGCATCTTCTATAGTCTATACTGATGGTGAATTTTTTTAGTATGTTGGTCCGTTCGTGCACTTCACGCATTAAAGTGTCTAAGGCAAATATTCGTACCATACTCTCTGATAGTAGAATGTCTGCGGGAAATAGATTATTTTCCGTCTCTTGTCAGAACTCTGGCGTGAAGGTAATATATGTAAAGGCAGTCGCATTACGACCAAAGTCGAAGAAAATTCTGCCCTTGAGAAATCAGGAAAGTGCAATGACCATGATTTGTCTGAGAAATCTGTTCTAGGTCTTCCACCTTTCAGCATCAAATTTTTTAAGGCTTTACAACTTTTAGACGTAGAGGTTAATAGTGTCGGAATGGAGGGATTCGGAAATGGCATTGAAATAATTTCCCTGGCATACCTCTGGAGCGATTTCGGGAGATCATGCAGAAATGAAATCTGGATGGGAGATACGGAAAATTCTAGCTCGCGTCCTCTATAATGTCACCGAGAGTGGTGTTGTAACGGTTAGCGTTCTCGCCTCGCATTCGGGAGGACGCCGGTTCGAATCCCCGTCCGGGCATCTAGATTTGGGTTTTCCATCGTTTCCCCAAATCACTCCAGGCAAATTCCGGGATGTTTCCTTCAAAAGGCCATGGCCGAATTCCTTCCCGTACCTTGCCCCCCATCCTTTCCCGTCTCTAAATACCTCGCTGTTAAGAGACGTTAAGCAGATTAAAAAAAAAAAAATGTAAAGTCATGCTCTAGAGTTGACCACTACAACGCCGAGTTAATACAAAATTTCAATCATAATATTCCATCAAGCAGTTTTTCATTAATGAAAGGGTTGCCATACATAGTAATCTCGTATAAGCTATTCATGCTGTCAGTTGTAGGATATTATAAATTAGGAAACAGTTCGCGTAGACGATGAACCGCATATTAAAGCATATTTTAACAGATGATACTATAATATTCGAAGAAAACCTGCTCCATTGAACTAAATTCAAAATGTTTTTTCTTTTAAATTAGTAAAAGCATCACCGTATTCTTATTTCATAGTTTAATTATGGCACATAATTTTATGTTGAAAAAGTTCTGGCTACTTTTTGTTTCGTCTGCACAAACTTTCTTTGCCCCAGGCAGTGTTAATCCCAGATTAATCTCAGACTTGTTCCCTAAGTCGACCGAAATCGCCAACCCGAATTGCGCTAAGTTGGCCATCTAATCAATAACATTCTCCTCTCTCTGTTATGCCTTAAGCAGCTGCTTGCCTTTCCTACATGAAGCGTCGCCAATGATCGTCAACCAGGTTGTTGCACCAAGTACAGCAACATTATCCTCTTTTTTTTTTTTTTTTTTTTTTTTTAAAAAAGTTTGTAACGTTTATGTTGGCTTGACCTCAAATCCATACAGATCTAATCCCGAAATAATAAGGGGACTATTTTATTGTTTTACATGTTTTGTTATACCGTATTGAAATCTGAACATTGTTTCGTAGTAAACAAGCAGTGTTTCTTTCTTTGTATTGTATTAGTAGCGTAACATTTAAACGTACATTTAAAATTACTAAATATATAATACTACGAGACAATATGTGTCCAAAATGTGACAACGCTGACAGCATAGTTACTGGACAGTGCCAGTTCTTTAAAACTACTATATTGACACTGATAGGAATTTAACAGACGCTTTGTTATGTTCGCCACAGTAACTTAATGTCTTCCCTGACAACTGAGGTGATATAAATGACAGTGAAAGGTTTTACCAGGACTTCTCAGAGATCGAGAAGACACACTAGTCAAATGGGACATGTCAACACTCGCTAACTAGGGAGCGTGCACAAACTACGTGGCTCGGTCCAGGGGGGGGAGGGGTTGGCTGGAAGGCTGGGCTAGGTGGGGGGAGGGGGGGGGGTTCCAAGCCAGGCCACGTAGCTTTTATTTCATAGCATTTTTCATAGTTAAAATGGGGAACAGAACTCACAACAGCATGTGAATATTTATTTCCCTCAATTAATTATCTCCGTATGTAATTTACAATCGTCTGACAAGAGAAAACGGTAAAAAATGTCTTCTGGAATCAAAAGGGAAAAAAAGCTACGTGCTACGTGGGGGGGAGGGAGGGGGCTGGATAGAGGGAAAAGCCACGTAGGGCTACGTGGAGGGGGGGGGGGGGGTTCACAGGAGGCCAAAATGGAGCTACGTGGTTTATGCACGCTCCTCTAGTGCTGATCATCAGTAAAGAGATTATCCAGATAACGTGTATAAGCAGCAAGCCAAGAAAAACACGTTCCGAAAATGAATAAACCACCAAAAACAATACAATATGAACGTTTTTAAAGGAGATTATATCTGTAAATTGTCTGTGTGTGTGGTGGTTTTTTATTTATATATATATATATAACATTTACTATAAGTCAAAGTGGTCTCGTGGCTCAGTGGTTATAGCGTCTACCTGGAGATCGAAAGGTTTCTGTTTTTTTTTTTTTTTTTCTTCTTTTTTTAACAGTTTAACGTCCCTTTTTAACAACGTGGTCTTTAGAGACGGGAAAGGATGGGGGCAAGGAATGGGAAGGAATTCGGCCATGGCCTTTTGAAGGAAGCATCCCGGCATTCACCTGGAGTGATTTGGGGAAACCATGGAAAACCCAAATCTGGATGCCCGGACGGGGATTCGAACCGCCGTCCTCCCGAATGCGAGGCCAGAACGCTATCCGTTACACCACCACGCTCGGTGAAAGGTTTCTGGCTCAAATCCCGGACTAAGGTGGGATTTTAAGAGGCCCTTAACCCGACATTCACTTCTGGTACAGCTTTCTGTGTATTTTGAAGTACGCCGCACGATTCCGTGGTTTGGATTCCATGTTAAAATATAAGTCCCTTGTACCTGGTAGTATTACTGGTATAGGCAAAGTGCAGCTGTGACAAAAAAGCGCATGCGCGGCAAATTTAAAAAAAAAACTTTTGTCATTTGGCGGCCAGATCCAAAAATACCGTACGCATTAATATTTACATTAAAATTCATAATGTAAAACTAATTATTTTTTACTGTATGAAATATAGTGTCCGCATATTACCGCTAGTGCTGCAATATGTATGTTTATACATATCATGAAAAACATATCATTTAAAACAGATGCTAATAAAATATTACAATGGTAATATTCATTTTTCTTACCGCACAATCAATCATAATTTACTAACTTCAGTTAAGAAACAAATTGATTATTATTTTTTGTTGACTGTGCTATCTGTTTTAAAAAAGAAATCCTGTACAAGTGAACATTCATTTATTTTATCCACCCTCATTTTATACTTTCGAAACTTCTTAACTAACAATCACAATTCTCCGTTCTTCTGAACAGAATTACATTGCCGCCTGGAGATCGGATGATGTCTTTTTCTTGATAACATCTTTTCACGCTTTCATAATCGCAATTCACAATTCTTGGAATGTTTTGTCGTCAGACTATGGTTGTTACCGATTAAGTGATTAAATTTTTGTTTGGTTCTTTCGATGGCCAAAATAAGCAACTACAACGTGGAACAATTAACAATAGTTAGGTGCAGCTTTGTGTATACATATAAAGCAAAACAATAAAATAAGAGGATTTCTGAAATATTTTACTCTTAGCAAGAAAACTGCAACCAGTGTATAAATTTATCTTGTTGACAATTTAATGTCTCTCAGTAAACGAGAGTCGCAGCATGACTCAAATGAAAATAGATTTGTAATTGAAAATCTTTGTTTGCCAACGATGTTTTAGATTTTCAGAATCAGAGTGCTGAATACTAACAATTGTTGAATGTTTATAACAATTTAAAAACAGTGAAAATGTTATTCCTTTCAAACGTGCAAACTATCGAAGAATCTGCCAACAAGATGTTCCAGCTCATAATGATACTAATTTCCGTAGTATTTGATGTGTTTAGTGGATTGTAATCTGGCAGAGGATCTGTTGAATTGCATACATTAGTCTGTGTTGATTGAGTTTTAGTAGTTTCTTGAACTTTGTGAAATTGTTGAGTACTGTGTACGCTATGAATTAGACAGTATAAGACAACGGATTACTTGCGTTTGCAAAATATGACTTATGTCAGTAGAATCTTGCACGGGACGTTCCTCTGGGCTTATTGTCAATAACCTAATAGGTAGTTCTCCAGGTTTGTAGCGATTAATTTCGACGGAACGGATCACCAAAAAAACAGATAAACAGCAACGTTGCTCAGCTCCTTCTCTGACAAATAAAATTTTTACGTGCTCTGTATTCGTCTGTATAGTATTTTGTATCTAAGAAGACGGTTCAAGAATGTCGCCCTTTGCCCGGTTAAATAGGGCCACTTCTTGCTCTGCTTTGTGGCCCGGTGAGGGCAGTTTCTAGACGGACCTAATGAGGCCTGCAGCTCGTAAACGAGAGC
This sequence comes from Vandiemenella viatica, assembly GCA_031002005.1. NCBI lineage: Eukaryota > Metazoa > Arthropoda > Insecta > Orthoptera > Morabidae > Vandiemenella > Vandiemenella viatica. The sequence goes on from JARYHS010009186.1 coordinate 198,051,284, forward strand.
GTTAACATGGCCACGTAGTTAGCAGAGCCGGCCAGGCCATCAGGGGCACTGCCCTAAGCCGTTCTCGATGCGATTTTAAGCGACGATTCAAACTACTTTAGGACCTAATAAAACGATCCGGCGCGAAAGTATCTCCTGGGCCGTAATACACCTCGAGGTAGCAGTTTGATGGGCCACAAAGTACGCGAGCTGCACTCGAGAGTGAGGTGGGAGTAATGTGGTGTTAGAAGAGTCAACTCGGCCGCGAAGCGCTTCGAAATTGACTTCCGGGGAAACAATGGCTGCAAACAGCATGCGGCGAGTGCGAACGCGACTTTATTAAACACCGTACATTATTACATTCCTCTTATATGATAATGTATGAAAAGTGTTGGACATCGCTGTTGCCACATATACTAGTATTTTATATTTAAATATTTTAGGTATGAAGTCTGTCGGCATAAAGACTTTTTTATAAACATAGTAGCTCCATTACTAATGAAATTTTTCAAATGTAGTTAGAGATTTAGTTATACAGCAAAGGAAAACTGGGTTATTTATATTTTGGTGCCTGTGTTTGTTTTCATTATTTCTTCTTTATCATTCCAGATCTTTGCTAAGAAGGTTACCGATTTACGTAAAATTTGAGAATCTCAGGGAATTAATACAGATGACAAAACTCGTGTAAGTTTGGTAACGATTAGGTTAAAAACAATATGGTACACTAGTACTGGTTCAAAGTGACGTCTCAAGAACAGCTCGCATATTAATCATCTTGATTTAGACATTCCAATGTGTAGACACTAATTTTTAAGTGGTTGTGACGCTGAAGCTCAATCTTGGTTGTATGAATCAGTTGTTTTTTCGTCTTATTTAATTTTATCGTATATAGTTTAGTTAAAGCTCAGTTAAATGTTTAAAAAAATTCACATTTCAGTAATGCTAATAATACATCTGTAATTCACTTGAGCACTTGTACATGTTGAAAATTCCACACAGATATGACTTAAATCTTTCTTTTTTTCCTTTTAAATTCTTTTAGTGCTCAACATAAATACTCGGTAATTTATACCAGCGCCTGACTCATGTACGTTCAAAAGCAAATTTTTCCTCGGCCCTAAGCATGAAATATAGTACTAATTTGTATTCATGGTCATCTCTTTTCTTCTACGCACGATTCCTGATTATTCTATCAATATCACATCCAGGCTGATGTTTTTCTCTGTGTCTTTTGAATACTCTCAAGTCCATCCAGACTTCGAATCTCAATTTTTAGGGTCAAGTTCGTATTTCAGCCCGATCTAAAATTTATTTTTTCTGTTCCTAAAAGCTAATTTTTTGTCACTTTTTGACTGTTTGCAATGGATTTTTGTTTTAAATCGATCTTAACTCAAGAAATAAATCTTTTTTTTTTTTACTACTTTACGTCTCTTTTTAACATCGAGGTCTTTAGAGACAGGAAAGGATGGGGGGCAAGGATGGGGGGCAAGGATGGGGGCAAGGAATGGGAAGGAATTCGGCCATGGCCTTTTTGAAGGAAGCATCCCGGCATTTGCCTGGAGTGATTTGGGGAAACCATAGAAAACCCAAATCTGGATGCCCGGACGGGGATTCGAACCGCCGCCCTCCCGAATGCGAGGCGAGAACGCTAACCGTTACACCGCCCCGCTCGGTCGAAATAAATCAGTTCTTGTCACGTGGTCTTGACCCGAGGTCCTGAAAATTCAATTTTTTGTCGCTGATTTCGTGACCTGAGGACTAATCTAAGCCCATGGCCATACCAAAAAGACAGTCATTCACGAACATCTAGTAACTAATATCCCCACACAATCCCAGCACTCTTCTTCGCCCGCCACTCGTTTTTCATATCAGTTACTGACTGTGTACTACGGTAATTTCCACAAACAACTTGAAAGCCCTTGATCTTATATATTTGTCACGTACGACGGGGTCCAAACTATCCCACCACATTGAAGCAATGGTCTGACCATAAAGATAAGGTAAAGGCTCGAGTGGTCGTAATGACCAGGTAGTGGTGTTTTTACTTGCTACGCAGTCCTCCCCTATAATAGCAGTCTTCACCTAATCCGGTAATACTACCGGGTGTAGGGAACCTACAGTTTAACGTGAATCCGAACCACGGGAGCGTTATGGCGTACATCTTATTACAAAGCATGCTGTGCCAGAGGTGAGGATCCTGTTAAAGGTCTTTGAATGTCCCAGACGAGACCAGGCTTTGAACCGGGAACCTTCCGATGTCCAGGCAGACGCCTTAACATATGAGCAACCAGATATTTCATACATCTCGAAAACAATTGAGCTTCGGAATTTCACACTCCAGAAATTCTAACATTCTATCGCATTTGCACTCTCAGAATATGTATATACGATGGCGACTGAATGTACCTGACTGGTTTTATACACCATGTTTCACTTCAAGATTACATCTGTGATTGCATTGGTTATCTGCAGACTTCACTAATACAATCAGTATGCTCTAACCACTACTATGGCATCTGCGTTATAGAGGAAAATGGTGTGAATACAAGCAACATAGCAGCATTTGAAGTTTCCTAAAATAATAATTTCAAGTGGAGAAAACAATGGTGTAGTCAACAGTACCATCCTGCCTTTAAAATTTCCCAAGGAATGGTGATTCCATAAACATCTAATTTTTTTTTGGAAATGCAATGAAAGTTATAAACTTATGCAGAAATTATTTTTAATGATAATGATATGAAAAGATAAATAAAAGATAAAATTTGTGTAATTCTACGGGACGATACCGAGAAATTTTAGGGTAAAGAAACTAAACCAAAAAAATATAATTGTTAGAATTATGGGAAGGTAGCCGTTAAAGAATACGGTGTTGAATACATCAGTGTGGGGTACTGCAATCCATTTCATTTCTGCAAATCCACTGTCAAGGGAATCAGTAACATTTAATATATTACTTATAAAAAAAAACATTAATAGCACAAAGCAGTTACAGTTACCTGATCTTTACACGAAGTAGAAGATTCGATGGAAACCTTACAGAGAAGGGATCTCTCACAGATTATAGTATAAACCAGGCTGTATTCACTGTACTTTGATCTTGAGCGTTCTTGTCAGACCTTTTTCAACCCTGGGTTGACTGCAAAAGTTCGGTCCAATACATCAAATCGAACTAACTTTTTGTTACGGATTATATCGGAGACTTTCTACCAAAATGTTCGTGTCCAGATTAATGGACAGCACACGCAATGTTCACAGAAAATATTAATCCAGCACATCAGTATATAGATTTTTAAAGTAGATCCAATCATTTGCTGCAATTACCAGATTTTACACGGAAATATTACTATATTGAATTACACTGCATTTCTGAGAAATCCAAATTTTGTGGGATGATGGCGTAAAAATACACAGTAACTAGTCGTCAATGTTTGAAAATGAGCAAATATCTTTTACATATTCTTCACTGCATTATGCTTCTTGAAAGCTGTAACAGGAGAATTTAGCTAACCAAATTTCGTCAGATTTTTGGACAAATACTTCTCCTTTAAGCAAATGAGGTAGTCATACTTTGTATTATTAAGTTATGAGTTGTTTTTTCAGTTACATCAAAGAATAAGAAAGAAACTTATTTCGGAATTCACGAGCGGTTTGATTCATGTTCGAAATTGTTACACACTATTGACTAGTTTGTTTAGCCAAAACACTCATTAGTCTGTTATGCATTTGAGGTTCATCGATTTATAACCATTCCCTACTCCGAACCACGTATTCATATGAACAAAATTAAAGCTCTTAAAAATTCCTGGCCTCAACTGAATTTCGCCACATGTAGGCAGTAATTAATATCGCCTAATAGTCACGCAAAACCGTTCACAGATTTCATAATATTCTTTTCTCCACCTAGTTATTCTATTTTTGCCTCTTACTACATGAAATTGTTTTTGTAGCAACAGAAGTAACTACTGCTTTGAAATGATAATCATCTGTCATGTCATACTGCGACTTGTTTTACGTTAAAATTTTTTAAAGATGGCAGCAAGCCTTCCGAGAGATTATTTAAGGTCTTCCAATTTGAATTACAAACATTACGAACCTCACCACACAAAATCACGAAAATACCTGTGCTTGAAAAGATCGTGAAATTAATATGTACAGTACATGACACTCGGTTAATAATGTAACCACCATCAGCTAAAAGTTTACGGCAATTTCAAGAAGCCTTCAATGCAGGAAGATTATTAATTACTGGTAGACGAAATAATAAATTATTTTCACAGGACACGCAACACAGATGTGAGAGAGCATTCAGACTGTGACCTTACGAATTCAATAGAGAAACGGTTGAAAAACTATGACGCAGCACATATGTCAATATGTGGAAGGGTAAGAATGAATTTGTTCTTCATGACTACGCTAGGAATAATGAAAAAAGGTCCAGGCACAAACACAAAGTAAGAACCTTGCTCAAAAAACAAACCAACTAAACGTCGCATTGAAGAACGGTTGTCCAATTGCAAATTAAATTAATCTCAGAAGATTTGATTGTAAAACCAAAAAATAATTGGAACCGATGTTAAATTTTGTACTCAGAATAGAACTACTCAACTGAAAAGATGCAAGCGTTCTTCGCTGAAAATCTATCGAATGACATATTCTCAGAATCATTGCAAACAAGATCGTTACCTTTACTAGGTAAACAACCTAATAACATAAAAAGGAATAAAGCACACACTCAGACTGCTTTAATTGTTCTACGATAGATAGGTATCTGCAGAAGTTGCACATCGCCTTCCTGGAACTCTCCGAATTAAAGATATAACTTCTGTCTTGTAGACTGAGTAGAGAAAAATATCAGTGATCTCTGGAACTGAAGGCCGCTGTATCTTTCCGAAAAACATTTTAAAAGTTGACGCCTTCTTACACGAAGAAAAACTGGTTATACTTGATCAGCACGGTTTTGTAAGGGGACTATCCTACAAAGCACACGTCCTTTTGGCCTGTTTCACACAGATTATCCTTCTCAGGTCAATTTAATTTTACTGAACTTCAAAGTGCCTTTGATCCAGGGCCCCACATCCGGCTGATGCGAAAGCTTCACACCTGCGGCATACAGGTACACACCAGTAACGTATTGAACGCATAACAATCTGAATTGCTAGTCACCAAGAGAAGTTTTTAGTCCTTCAACCAATACTGCTATCGCTTCTGACGTAACACAAAGGAAAATTTGTTTAAAAGCTGATGATTAAAAATTATACCAATTGCCCATTGTTAAAAACCATTCTTTTTAAAATAATGAACTTTGAGTTTAAACCAGGATAAGAAAATGTGACTACATTACTATAATAAGTTTCCAGCTGTCATCAAAGAGAGCGTATTTTTTTTAAGGATTAACGACCGTTTTATGAGGGTCTTATTGTACATGTAGGTCTTAACAGACCGCGGTACGAGCCTATAGCAATTGGTATGATTGGTTAATAATATACATAGAGGTAAAAAATTAGGTGCATTTAAGTTAGTGGTTCGTAGAATTATTTTTAACATTTTACTGGTTGTCAGGTTGAAAAAGATTGAGAAATTCTGTCCTAGTGGATCACTCCGGCAGATGGAGTCGAAACCTATGTGCGACTTCTGCGACCCCCCCCCCCCTTTTCTGCATAGCAAAAATAGTAATAGGACAACGGTTTCTATACTTCCTGCTTGCGATTCCAAGCCATCGTCGTAGAACAGAACAAAGCCCAGCAATAATTGACCATCTGTTGTCTCAGCGCTCTTACTATGTGTGATTTCCGGATTGAAAAGCAAGGAATCTCTATCGTGCCGGAAATCAAGGACAGCTGACCGCCACATCTTCTCCAACGCTACAAACAATTCGGCAGTACGTTCAGATTAAAAAATAGAAGTATCTTTTCATCACCTTTAACTAAAGGCGTATCTGCTAGAGCACAATTGAAACAGTACCTCTTTTGTGTCTGTTATTAGCAGTCTGTTTTCAATAATTAGCCCCTGTACATATTTTTATTCTTAAAAGATATTTGAGCGGTTTGGTATTGAATCAAAATGGATTTTTTTTTTTAATTAATCATTTTTATAGAACTCTTGAAACATGACGAAAATTGAAGTTGCAGGTTTGAGTCTAACATGCAAAATTATGTCTATTTGTTAAAATAATAAACAAAGCCCAAAACAGATACACAAAATAATACAAAAAATTACTTTATTGGTCTACCTTTCTGGTAAGCATAGTTTCCTGCTTTTTCTCTTACGCTGTATTTCCATACTGGGCCTCATATAAAAGACTCAAATACTCCATGGAAGCTAGGTACTCGTTATTTTAATTTGATGTATAATCAACATACAAACACGCGACGAACCACTGTGGGGAAGGAAAGAGTGGGGGACATACAGACAGACAAATTTCACGGCACTGTGGAACTAGTGGATAGATTTGAATTTACCTACCTGCAATTGAAACAAACGCAATTTTCCACGTATTAGCAGCCGATTAATACAATCAGAGATAAACCCATTTACGAATATACTACATACGTCCTGAAATAAATACCGACCTAGTTAACATCATTTTGAAGGCCATCGCTTGCCACAGAAAGTCCATCAAAAAAGTTTTATTCGAAAACAATATGCAAAGTAACAAGCATGGAAATGTTCCTGATGTAGAAACCGTTTCACCGAAAGCACTCGTAAATTAAATCTTTATTTGTTAACTATTACATTAAACCTTCACTATGTCTAAATCACATCAAAATCTATGGAACATTAAATCTGAGTCATTATCATGTGAGTTATCATTAGCTGCCATTAAGTAGCTCCTTGATTTGGATTTCAAGATCCCCTTTATTCTCTAGTATTACCGGCTTAGATTATACACCGAGTGTGGTAACGCTCTGACCTCGCATTTAAGAGGAGGCCGGTTCGAATCCCCGTCTGAGCATCCGGATTTGGGTTTTCCATAGTTTCCCCCAATCACTCCAGGCGAATGCCGGGATGCTTCCTTCAAAAGTCCATGCCCGATTTCCGCCCAGTTCCATCCCGCCTCTAATGACCTCGACGTCGACGAGGCGTAATGTCATAAATTAAATAAATGAAGATTATACGGAACGCGCAGTCAGTAGGATACTCTGTAACGAGGTAATTAAGACCACAAAAAATTATTATCGTAAATGGAAATCATCACTTCAGTTTGTTAGCCAGACCGAAGAAAGCAGGATGGATGGTAAAAGAGTTTGTATCTTAAGCGTTTTGCCTGAAAACCTGTTTGCGACGGGCGCATAGAAGAAGAAAGAAATTGAAATGTTTATTTAAAAAACACATAGGAAAAGTTTAATTCGTTACTATTGTGTGCGTGGTCTTTTCGAAAATTTATACAAGTATTCTGTCTACCCGTGTCGACATCCATCGCCTGCACATTTCTAGACTCGACTGCCTGCTCGCTTTCCACATCAGATTCTATCATTTTTCAGCAGACGAACTCTTGAACTTGTGCGGTTCCTACGACTCTATTCTCCCGACCTCTTTGCCATTCCTTCTTGAGGCTTCATTGCAGGACTTATGTTGATTTTTGATAATTTTCTATCTTTATGGCTCTTAATTTTTGAACTACAAACTAAAGATTTTTGTATTGATATTTTGACTTCATTGCGCGATTTGTGTTGAATTTTGTCAATTTTTATGGCTTATAACTTTGAAACATTGACAATAATTTTTTGTGCTCAAGTCATTTTATGAAGCTCTCGAATTTTTTACAAGTACCTATAAGAATTTACATCTTTTAGCTAGCGAGCTACGACTGATTCTTTATACAACTGGAGAGCGAACCGAAACCCAACTTACTTACCCCCACCTCTCGATTACGCAAGTGTGCAGTTAGGCACGCGCCTGAAAAAAAAAAAATAATAATAAAAAAATAATTTTTTTTTTTTTTTTTTTTTGTAACATACACACTACATGGTCACACGACTCGCAGTACACAGCTTATAAGCAAAACAGAGGTGATATTATATTGTCTCATCCTTAACTTTAGTGAGACATGTACTGGAACAATTTCAAGGACATTTTAAAGTAAAAAAAAAAAAAAAAAACTAGTCGAAAGGAATCCATTAATTCTTTGAAAGTAACTCCAAAACTGTTAGTTAGCGCATGCTTCAGCTGCGAATACAAATGACTCGTTTTTAATGATCTCGTGCGAATACGATCTAACGTAGTGAGCTTTAACCTTCATTTTTTATATATAACTTGTAAGTGTTGAACTAATTTTTATAGTTCCTGTTTATAGAGGTACTCGTACAAGATAATCTTATTTAATTCAGTGGGACGCTATTCTTGACCTATTTTTAGCGTTAAGCTGATCACTTTTCTACAAAGAACTTTGTAGTGAAAGAATGTGAGAAGTGTAGTGTGTGGAATCATGATCTCGATTCTGTATTGGAAGTTTTTAGCCGGGGTGACATAGTGGCAGTGTAGACGTCGCTACATTTTTACTGAGGGCATAACTCGACGAAGAGCTGGACTGGGAGCACTGCCAGGGAAACAAAAAGTACGTTCACGATGAATGCGGAGTCGCATTAGACGCTGATTTTTACAATCCACCAGGGTCGGACGTTCCGCGGCTTTCAGTGTTTCATAATGCCGGCGGCTACAGTCACGTGTCGTTAACAGCCAATGTCTAGACTGCAACAGGCTTCAAACTGTAGCCGGAGAATTCGGACAGGGAAGTGCAAGTGAAGAAAAATCGCCATCATAACCGCTATTTCGCCCTGAGAGGTAACGGTGAAACAAACTGTAAGAATATTTATATCGAAACTTCGACGCTTGTTTACGTGCCAAATTTTTATTTTGTTTGCCAGTGGTAATTATAGTAAGTTAATTTTCAGAAGCTGAGGAATCACTTTTCTGTCTAAAATCTAACCTTGCAGATTTAGTGCTATCGCGAAAGGAACATGTGAACTGCTGTCTTTTGAAATAAAATGGCAAATTTGTATGACGGAGATCCGATCTGCATGTAATCTTTCTTTAATTAATGCGGTAGCTACAAAAACATTGAAAGGCACTGTATTGACTTTACACAGATGTTTAGTGCTTAGTTTATGTGCCAACATTTCATTTAGTGGTACTGTAGATTCGTCTGGAGCAATGAGCGTATCACATACTCGTCAACTAATTGATCCATATCTGACACAATTTTCACCCCTTGTCTTTTTCAAAAGCCAGTAACCGGTTAAAAAATTGGTTTTCCTCTACAACATTAAACTGAGTGAGGTAAAATTAGGTAAAGCTAAGAGAGTACAACCCTGTTTCAATAATCTGTCAACTATTCAGATTTCGGTTTTTATTCAGTTTTTGGAAAATAATATCAGTGTGATTTTTTCTTAAAATTTAAGCAATTTAAGCTGACTTCTCCAACGTTTCCGGACGGCTTCCTAGCAGTCAGATTGTTTTTAATGAATACTTTGTTTGCTAGCCAGTATGTTTAATATTAAATACGGATGATGGGTAGCTGCTAGGAGTACAAGGGATCAGGAGCTCAGAAACCAAAAACATCACTGAGAACGTTTCAAACTCTGGAAGCTGCACGAGACAGGAGCTAAATTAATCATAGGCGGCAGAGTTTTAGTAGGCCAAATTTGAGGTGTTTCGCTGTACGAAAACTCTGCCTGGTAATAATTACTTATAGTTAGTATAGATCGTCAGGGTATTATCGCGTAGAATGGTGTAATGACATTCCTGTAACCCTCAAAACTTATTATTGTAGATAACATTCTGTGAGATTATGAGCAGGTATTCAGAAAAAACAATATCTTCACTATCGTGAAACATAATCAAAAACAAAATTGCAAAAATCAAAACGATTTTTGAATTTCAGCAGCTCAGAGTTTATACTTAAGACTCTTTCAGTTTTATACTGAACTGGTACAAAGAAATAATCTGTTGTCTTCATTCCTAAATTATTCATTTTTTAATAATAGTAATAATAAAAAAAGTTTACAGTGTTATACTTCGGATCTAGAGACCCATTCTTCCATTCTCGGGTTCGCGTAAAATATTTACGCTCAATTGAACAGACCAAGCGAGAAGGGGGGGGGGGGAGGTGAGCGGTTAACGATCTGGCCTCGCTTTCGGAAGGACGGCAGGTTCGAATCCTCGTCCGGGCATCCCGATTTGAGTTTTCCACGGTTTCCCCAAATCACTACAGGCGAATGCCACGATGCTTCCTTCAAAAGGCTATGGCCGAATTCCTAACTGTTCCTTTCCCCATTCCAATCCTGCCTCTAATGACCTCGACGTCGACGAGGCGTAAAGTAATAAGTAATAATAATAGTCAATTGAACAGACCTTCATCTATGACAAATATTTGATTCTTTCATGTGAAATACGCTTGGATGATCCGTGATTCAAGCTCCAGTGACTACAAGATTAGGTTAAGTGGCTGTGACAGAAGTTGATTGGGTTGCAAATTGAAATTCTTCCACGCAGTGCATCAATTCTTAGGAGCTTCCTATTTAGTACAATCATTCGATAATTTTTTTACTTCATTCACTATCGCAATGAACTAATTTCTCATTGCATTGCGATAATTTATCGGTGATATCGGTATTCACATTAATTTTGCTCACAAGTTTGATTGTAAGTATTATATTTCTTGGTTGTGATGTGACCGTGTCTTTATATCATTCTATGGAAGAGTAATTCAGTAAGGTTGTGAACAAAAAATGAAAGTTATTATTTGTGTATTGCCTGCAAAGAGTTTATTTCATTTTTAAAAATATATTTTAGAGTTAAATTAATCCAAGGTTTAATAAAGTTATCACATTTAATACTGTGAAAGATTTTTTGAAATCGTTGTAACTATTCATCCTTACGACAAAGTTAAATCTCCTGACTTTCCATTTCCCTTATTCCAAAACAGTTTTCAACTAATACCTCTTAAACTCTCATTTCTATTTTCGCGTACAGTGAAGCACATTATTTCGTCTGATAGTGAAATGATTTTTAAAACTGTCGATTAGTAATTTATTAGGAAGTCTGATGAAGTCAGCATTATAATAATTTGTTGCTACTTCTCTTCTCTGACACGAATGATTTTATCTGATCTCAGTTTAAATAAAATTTCAAGTCATTTTAATATTTTGCGGCAATATCGTCTATTGACACGACCTTGTTAGTATCTGAAACTTTCAAGTTCTGTTTATTTTAATTCTTAAATACAAATCGTGGTGTAAGCAATTTTATTAATTGTCTCTTCTTCCAAAATACTCTGCCTTACCTTCAGGTCTAAAAGAAATTCCACACTGATATTAATACATATTCTCATTTCCATAAAATCCAATACCAAATTCGTAAGTCACTTTCATTGAACCTTCAACCATTTCTTCTTTTACCTCTTTTTTACTATCTTGCGGCTACCTTTTCATGTATTTCCTATAGTGAAAATCGGTAAAGTGGGCTCTTGAATTATCGAAGCCATTTTATGATTTTGAAATTGCATTCAGAATTAGTATACGAGTTTGCTTGTAAATCTTTGATGAACCATAACATAATTAGTATTTTATTGTATACCTTGGTCGTTTCCATGAACATTTCCTATTTATCTTGCAGTGTTCTTAAATGAGTGTTTCAAACAATTACTATATTTTTTTCTTAAAATTCTTTCACCTATCTCCCCATTCGTATTTTACTATTAGACCAATATATTTAGTGGCCCTATTCATTGCTTATTTAATTATCTTGACCACTGTTGCTCATGTCTATTCGTTACATGAATGCAAATATGTATATGTTTCTCTCACTTCTGATTATGTATAGAATAAAAATTCTAAAGCAAAGGACGTAAATTAAGAAAAACAAAAAAATCTTAATTATCGAAAACGATAACCTTAGATTTAAATTGGCACAAACTTGTCATTGTTATTCGTGTTCTGTGCACGCAAATCTATCACAGGTAGGCAGACACCATGCTAAAAACAACTGCTATAAAACGAAGTATCTCTAAACAGGAAAATAAATCGAAAGATTAATGCCTTTTCTCTGTACACTTTTACATGGCTGACAAGGGGAGGCCACCTATTGTAAAATTCAGATTCGATTCATGCTGTAATGATGTAAAAGCTCATGGCCATAGGTGTAATTTGTTCAAGCAATAACATGCTCTTCTTCACCGTTGTCAAGAAAATAGGTACTGAAATATTCCATTACGTTCGAATACTTTAAACGGCACGCAAATTTCAAGGGACACAAAGCGCATCGAACAAGCCCTGTGCCTCAAGTACGAGTCGTCGCCGAATCAAATCTCACTGCTGGCAATTTTTATTTATTTATTCAAATGTATCTACAGATAATTCCAGGCTATCAGATTCAACAATTATTCTTATAATATGTTTTTTAAATGCTGTTTGCTGTGAAAAAAAAAAAACACTTTCGAACTTCATTATGCTGATGCAAACCAAGAAATATTTATGAAATATAAATATTTGCTGCTGCAGGTATGAAATACAAATATCGTTAATCAACCAGGAACAGGAGGGTCGAAACGAGAGGCCGTCGCTGTTTTCACAACAAAAGGCATTTAAAATACTTCTTATATGCATAATTGATTAAACTGATTGCCTGGAATTATTTGTATACATATTTGAATAAGTAAATAAATAAGAAAAGTTGCTCGTAACGAGATTCGATCCAGTGACGAAAGTCTTTTGAGGCAGAGAGCGGGTTCAGTGTACTGTACCACGCTTCCCTTAAAAATTTGCCTAACGTACAAAGTATTTGAACGCAACGGAATATTTCAATGCCGATTTTCTCGACAACGTTGAAGAAGCCCATGCTACTGCTTTACCGCACTGCACCTCTTGCTAATCATCTTTTATTACACATACTAAGAATTGAGTCTGAATTTTACAGTTGGCGGCGTTCCCTTGTAGGTAGAGACGGCTGGTGCGAATTTAATAGCTCATGAATCCTAGCGATTCTTAGCCGCTTCTGGACATATCTTTTTATTCGTGCCGTAGAATGATGAAGCAAATTGACCAAGCTGTTTCCTCAGCTGAACGAACTACAAGAGCTTGCCGTGCCATATCTAACGCCGAACTCGGCCCTTAATCCTGGTTACAAATGCGCATGCGCGACTGGACTAATATGGCTCACCTTATCATCGCGTTCCAGCTATTCGGCAACTTGCTTTAGGCGGATTACAGCAAAACCCTTACGTTAAGCGAGAAAATGACGTTTTTGATTACGTCTATTCCTATTAGATTGACACTGCTCGGAAAGACAATTGCATCCTCCAATTATTCAGTGAATGGATTAGATAACAGTAAACCTGACCAAGATATTAAAACGATTTCTTTGGTTCCATGCATAGAAAATAATTCCTAAAAGAAATCTTCAAAACTGCAACCATTTCTGCACGAAAGAATACAACAATTATGATAAAGCCGATCCGGTTTTAATTAGAGATTGTTGAAATCAGTACAGTCGAGCACTGGGATAGTTAATTAATTCCGACGAATCGTGTTTTCCTATTTCTCTACTCGACCTAATGTCCAAAAGCGTCACAGAGAGTACCAATATCGGTATATACTTTTTACATCCACAAAGGTGTTTTTTTTTGTTTTTTTTTTTGTGTTTTTTTTTTTTAATCTCCTTCGTAGATATTTAAGTACGGTATCATAACAATATTCTGCAGACGTCCATATGTTTTACCATGTTTGGAAAAACGCAGTTGAAATCACCGACGCTTGTACTTGGAATTAGCGTCCGATTAGCAGAATCTGTGTGGTACCTCTGTTCCAAAAAATATGATCTTAAGCCTGGAGTTTCGATTTGACGCTAACAATTTTTATTTTCATAGGGGAGGAAAATCTAATAATCTTGGGTTATTGGAATGCGATAGTGGGAGAAGTAAGACAGGGGAATAATGTAGGAAATTTTGGTCTAGTAGAAAGAAATGAGCGAAGAAGCAGGCTGTTAGAATTTTGTGAAAGATATAAGCTAGTTGTGGCATACACACTGTTTAAGAATCATGAAAGAAGGCTACACACCTGGAAACGCACAAGGGATACAGACGGATATCATCTAAATTATATCGTGGTCAAACAGAGATTCAGGAATCAAGTTCTAGACTGTAAAGCATACCCAGGAGCAGACTTAGACTCTGACCATAATTTGATAGTAATGAAGTGTAAGCTGAAATTCAAGCGAATAAGGAAGCAGCATAAACATAACAGACTGGAAGTGAATAAACTGAAACAACCTAGTACCAGAGAAAAATTTGCTGAAATGGTAGACGTAGGTCTAAGAAGTAACTCTAAATGAGCTTAGGCGAGGACGAGTGGAATGCATTAAAGACCGAAATAATGAAAGCGACTAAAGAAACATTAGGCTTTAGGGAACAAGCTGCCAGGAAACCTTGGATCACAGAAGAAATTTTGGAACTGATGGATCAGAGGAAAAGGTACAAAAATGCTCGGGATGAAGCAGGAAGAGAGCAATACTGGCAATTTAGAAATCAAATAAACAGGAAATGCGAAAAGAAAAGAAAAATAGCTAGAAGAAAAGTGTGAAGAAGTAGGGAAGGAAATGGTCGTCGGTAAAGTAGATGTTGCATATAGGAAGATCAAACAGAATTTTGGAGAAACGAAGAAAAGAGGTGTGAACATTAAAGCTGCCAATGGGAAACCTCTTTTAAGTTCAGACGATAGAGCTAACCGATCGAAGGAATACACTGAGAAACTGTGTGATGGGGACGACTTGAACAATACTAGCCTAACGGAAAAGGAAGGCGATGCCAACATTGATGACTTAGGATATCCTGTTTTGAGGACTTATTTTCATGTGGCATAACCTATGCCACATGGAAATAAGTGCATGCCGCATAAGTGTATAGGGAGAAAAAATCAGTATGCTACGATTTGCTGATGACATTGTCTTGTTAGCAGAAAGGGCTGAGGATATTTGAAATTACTGAATGACATGAACAAAATACTGAATGAAGATTTTGGACTGAATATAAATCAAAGCAAGACTAAAGTGATGAAATGTAGCAGAAATGATACCAACACTAGTAGATTAAATATAAAAATAGGATCAAATGCAATTGTAGAAGCAAGTGAATTCTGTTGCTTTGAAAGCAAATAAGGCTGTTGGAATTGATGAGATCCCTGCAGAACTTCTTAAATCCCTATGAGAAGAAGAAATCGAAAGATTATTCAAGCTGATATAAAAAGCTATGAAAAAGGAAAAAATCCAACTGATTTTAATAAAAATATCACCTTCACACTTCCGAAGAAAGCACAAGCCGACAAATGTGGGAATTATCGCACCATTAGTCTAACATCACATGCTTCAAAATTATTGACCAGAAAAATATACAGAAGAATGGAAAGTGTATTTGAAGTGATAGTAGGTAAAGATCAGGTTGGGTTTGGGAAAAATCATGGTACAAGGAAGCAATTTTGGCTTTAAGATTAATACTTGAAGGCCGGATCAAGAAAAACAAAGATACTTTTTTGGCTTTTGTTGGTTTAGAAAAAGCTTTTGATAATGTTAGGTAGTACAAGATGGTCAAACTTTTAACACATTGACTGCCACGTGAGCCAATGTTGGCTCACAGTTGCATGGGTTATGACGCCACGTGAGCCATATTTGGTTCACGTATACATTGTGCAGTGAGCCGCGTGAGCCTTAACTGGCTCACATGCAGAGTTGTGTTTAGAGGCCTCGTGAGTCTCATGGGGCTCACAGATAATGCGTTTCTACTATGGGTTTAAAAGTGGTGGCTCCACTGAACACTCTAATGTTCTTAGCAATCAATATTTTTGCATTTGGTAGCCCTGGTGATTCCTAACTGCAACCGTCAGAGATCAACTTTCGACGACTCAGCTGTAGTACTGTTTTGTTTTGCTGATTGCTCGTGTATGCTATTGAGGTTACGTTTGTGTATTTGGTTAGTTTCCTAGTTTATTGTTATGGCCAAAAGAAGACAAACTTTCGAAGAACTTGAACAGCTAGTGAATGAGGCTATGCAAGATAGCTTATCAAGTTATCAATTTTATATGTAGCTAATATAAACAAATAAACTAAGAGTTTGAATCATTTCTTGAAAAACGATTTTTTTTATACCTATTGTGTTTTAAATGCGTGGCGACAGATCGTAATTGTTTTAAAATGTAGTTGTTGGGCCACGTGAGCCATATATGGCTCACACCTGTTATCAATCCAGATCAGTCATAACTTTATATTTTATGAAGTAACTTAGTTCTACATGATCAAAAGAAGACATCTGATGCAAAAAATCAATTTGGCCTGACAAGTAATATTTGTGATTTCAATGTGGCATAGCAATACATAGTCCAAGTTTCATCATGGCAGTCAGTGTGTTAAAGAAGTCAGGTCTAAAGTATCGAGATAGAAGAATATAAAATAATTATGAATCAAGTGGCTGTAATAAAAGTAGAGAATCATGAAAGACAAACATCAGTTAAAAAGGGCGTGAAACAAAGTTGTAGTCTATCCCCGTTAGTATTCAATTTGTATATAGAGGAAACAATAAAGAAAGTAAAAGAAAAATTTTCATGTGGCATAAGTGTTCAGGGAGAAAAAATCAGTATGCTATGATTTGCTGATGACATTGTCTTGTTAGCAGAAAGGGCTGAGGATATTAAGAAATTATTGAATGAAATGAACAAAGTACTGAAAGAAGATTTTGGACGGAATATAAATCAGAGCAAGACTAAAGTGGTTAAATATAGCAGAAATTATACTAATACTAGTAGATTAAATATAAAAATAGGATAGAATGCAATTGGAGAAGAAAGTGAATTCTGTTACTTGGGAAGCAAAATTACAACCGACGGCAGAAGCAGGAATGATGTTAAAAGCAGAATAGCACTAGCTAAAAGAGCCTTTATGAAAAAGAGAAATCTTTTAGTTTCAAATATTGATCCAAGAATTTAAAAAAAAAACTTTTTAAAACTCTATGTGTGGAGCACGGTAGCGAAACATGGACTTAAGTGTGGCGTGAGTCCGTGACATAGAACCACATTAACATGATGTATCTGGGCAACACAACAAGGCACGCATTACGTTGGCTTAGGGAAAATTCCAAGTAGCGGGAAGGACTCTCTGCAGGACAGGCAGGGGTCAGCGAATTCAAGTCTATTTCGGCGAATTCTCCATTCAGGCTGGAAGAAAGACGAAACACAATAAGACGTGCTGGTTTGAAAAGGCAGATTTATGACCTTTCACCGCTCAGTATGGGGTTGGCTGCAGTTTTGTGCGTTGACAGTGTTGATGGATGAGATTTATTACGTGACCAATTGCAGATACGTGATAACGTCAAGACACGCCAAATTAGAGATTCTGTGAGTGCTCACTGCGAGAAACTAGGAAAAACGAGTGAACACGAAAGAAATACGACAGTTTCCGAACAAATCCTCCAACCCTGTCAAAGGATTGATGTGTTGAACCTGAGAGTGTTTGGAGGGGCGAATGTTTTGCCAATAGCATTTTAGTTTATAGAATAGTTCTTATTTTTTTTGTATAATGTTGTTTCATGTCCGCCAATGAGGAGAGAGGCAGGAACTTCTACATCGACGATAGGACCAGAGAAAATCGCCCAAGGAGACGGAGCAAGATCCTGAGGTTTTAAAATGTGGCGCAAGAGGCTTCTCGAGGTCTTTTTGGGTCTGACTGGTTCGTCTTCACTTGTGCTTTTGCACAAGAACGACCCAGAAAGCCGACAGCATATCATGCGATCGGTTGTGTCTTCATTTTGAGTCACAAGGTGACAGATAAATTTAGTGTGGGGTCGGAGTTTGCTGATTACGTCAGTGCCGGACAGACGGTAAAAAGACAAACATTGCACCAGCTAATAATATTGTGTTTGCACTTTAAACCTCCGTGGTCATCCAACATAACGCTCTGAGCGGAGAAGTCCGCACGATAAGAATTCTCACTCTCCGATATATAAACTGAGAGATTAGCCGTGGCATTTTATAAAGTGAATTCAGTAGTTTCTGTGATTGAAACGAAGGACATTAGCTTTTAACAAATAATTTCATTACGTGTCCTGCCGAAAACTGTAAACTGTTAGTGTGTATAGGAAAATCTGAACGGATTATTTTGTTGTCTTGTATTACTTAATTTTAATGGCCATTAATGTAGGGCAAAGGTGTTGTTTGTGAATAATTTTTGATTGTTTATCATTATTAAATTTAAATCAACTTATGCCTGTTGGCCTTCATTCAAAGCATATATGGTCAGGTTATGACTTTTTCATTCTTATTAGTGATCAATAAATAATTTTGAGACCCCTTTTCAATCAACAATAAAATAATCATTTGCATTTTGGTAAATCTAAAATAATAATTAATTACCATTTATAACGGCGGTATACCGCACCCGCTTCATTAGGAATACCGGAAAGAAGGAAAATTAAAGCATTTGAAATGTGGTGCTACAGAAGAATGTTGAAAATTAAGTGGACGGACAAAGTAAGAAATGAACGAGTTTTGGAAATGATGGTGAGGAACGAAGTTTGTGGAAGAAGCTTACAGAAAGATGAGACAGGCTGGTAGGTCATATTTTGAGACATGCTTGATTGTTTAATTTGCTGGTGGAGGGAACAGTCGAAGGTAAGAACGGTAGAGGAAGACAGAGATTAGAATATATGAAGCAGAATATATGTGAGCTGTTAAGAGGTATTTATAGATGAAGAGGTTAGCACAGGATAGGAAGGGATGGAGGATTGCATCAAACCAGTCGAGAGAGTGATGAGACACACAAAGAAAGTTTCCAGTTGTCGCCACAAAAAACAAGAATTTCGGACCTGTTTACATAAATTGAGTATTCTTTCACCCTTCTGGTTGGTTAATTTCATCAGGGATTTGTTTGAGGGTTGAAAATAAGAGGGTTAATAATATATATCCTGCATACTAGTAAGGTTTTTCTGAATTTTTTTCAGTTGTCTTTATGTGGGTGGCAGAGGGTATTATCAATATTTGTGGCAGTGGAAATGTTTCGTAATGAGAGATGTAGGAACCTGGACTGATATAGGAAAACCGTCCTAGATGATGGCAATCGATGACAAACATTAGGTGAAATTTGTTCCTGGGTGCAAGTCATATTTTCTTTGTTCTCGGTCGTTTTATAATGTCTATTCTGTCTCCGAAATTAATACATTGGTTATGGATAGGAAGAGATGAAGGATTGCCTCAAACGAATTTAGTGACTGATCACAGAGAAAATGTAGTTGAAAGTCATCTTGCAATATAATTATATGATACGAAAATTTCTCTATGTTTCGGCAACGGTCGGCATTTGATGGAAGGCAGAAGAAACCTATCATATACTATGTTTTAGACACTAATAATTTTTCTCATGTGATTTCAGCAAGTGCAGTAACAAATACATAACCGTTTTGAAGAAGTTTGTTTTTACTAGCGCTGTTCTATTTTTTAGATTTTTCTTGCTACTTCCATCAGTTGTAATTATAGAACTCTGTTACATTTACTACCAACTGTTCTCTCCACTAACAAATTAATCAGTCCTACTCGTCTCAAAATATGACCTACCATCCTGTCTCCTGTTTCTGTAAGACTCTTCCACAAACTTCTTTCCTCGCCCATCATTTCGTACTTTATCTGCCCACCTAACTTTCAGCATCCTTCTATAGCACCAAATTTCAAATGCTTCAATTTTTCTTCTTTCTGGTGTTCCTGAAGTCCATGGTTTGCTAAAATACACATAGAGTTTTAAAAAGTTCTTTCTAAGTCCTAGATCAATATTTGAAACTAAAGATTCCTCTTTTTCATTGAAGCTTTCTTTGCTATTGCTATTCTGCTTTTAACATCATTCCTGCTTCGACAACCAGTTGTAATTTTACTTTCCAAGAAACAGAATTCACTTACTTCTCCTATCGAATCCGATTCTATTTTTATATTTATCCTGCTATTATTTGTATCATTTCTGCTACATTTCATCACTTTTGTCTTGCTTTGATTTACATTTAGTCCAAACTCTTCCTTCAATATTTTGTTCATGGCGTTCAGTAACTTCTCAATATCCTCGGCTTGTTCTGCTACCAAAAACAATGTCATCAGCAAATCGGATAATACTCATTTTTTCTCCTTGAACACTTACGCCATATGCAAGTTTTTCTTTCACTTCCTTTATTGCTTCCTCTCATTCTTGATAATGTCATATACTGCTTCGATAAGGCAAACGTTGCAGGTACGGTATACCATTTGGCCAAAAAAATTTAAACCTACATGCTGGGTACAAATGTTGAGAAACTTTGAAATGATTTGAAAGCAGCAATATGAAGGGGTGTAAACCAATCTATGCCTAAGAAATTTTCTAAGGTTAGTATACATGCCATCTTAAAGAAATCGGGGGACTCATCTTACCATGTTAATAGGCTACAGTTACGGGCGGAAGTGCGTAAGATAATGCCTGAAGCGAATTTCAATTCAGGACTTCATCTGAAGATCTAATTAGTAATTCAAAAAAGTTCTGGTAAGAGTGTTACTTGGCTCTTTCACTCTTTAATTGAAACGGAAAGTTATAGCAAAAGAGAATATGGAAAGAAGAAATTTTGAATTATGTTTTTAACAAAGCTTTCACAACAGAAAATATACAGTTGGTCCCGACATTTACCACTCGTAGGGACAAAATTATGAATGATCTCGTTCTTGACGTGGAGTAAATAACTAAATAGCTTAGGGACGTAAAAAGCGATAAGGTGAGCGGTTCAGATAGTGTCCCTACTTGATTCTACTCTAAATATGCAAAGGAAATTACTCCATATTTGATTAAATTATATACCGCCTCTTTGGATGAAGGAAAAATACCATCTGAATGGAAGACATCCATTGTAATTTCAATGTTTAAGAGCGGGAATGGTAATAGTTTTCAAAATTATAGGCCCATCCCGTTAACTTCCATATTTTTTAAAATTTTAGAACATGTCGTCTTTGTAAATCTCATGCATTTTTTACGTGAAGGTTAACTATTAAACTCAAATCAGCATGGATTCAGAAAAAGCCAATCCTGCGAGACACAACTTGCACTTTTGATTCAGGACTTGTCCTGTATAGTAGATGAGCAGTTCCAAGGTTATTTAGTCTTATTAAATTTTTTTTAAAATGCTTTCGACATTGTACCTCAGACTAGGTTACTGACGAAATTTCCCAAGTTAGTTCCGGCGTCTCCCAGGATAGTGTGACAGGAACCCTGTTATTCCTCATATAAATGATACCTCATATAAATGATACCTCATATAAATGATACCTCATATAAATCGGTTTAGTTACACCATACTTTAAGAAAGGAATTTTTCAAAATTCGACCATTAAAGGGCAAAAGTATTAATATTTGTAAAGCGCATTTTTCTGTCACTTATCTCCCTTGATACCTAACCGAAATCGATAAATGAGGTATAGTTTTAAAGATTAAAGTATCTGCTTTGCCCACATCATATTTTAAGAAAGAACTTTCTCCAAATTCAACCCTTAAGAGGCAAAAATACCGTCATTTCTAAAACTTTTTTTTTCGCGCTTGATGCCTAACCTAATTCGATAAACGAGGTAATTATTTTAAAGACCAAGGTGTCCGCTTTGGTCACACCATATTTTATAAAAGGATTTTTTTTTAATTCGACCCTTAAAGGGCAAAAGTATTAATATTATTTCTACAACCCTTTTTTTAAAATTCTATTACGAGCTATTTATCTCTTTCGATACCTAAGCGAAATCGGTAAATGACATATCGTTTTAAAGATTAAGGTCCCCAATTAGGTAAAATCATAAATTAAGGAAGAATTTTTTGGAATTTGATGCTTAAAGATATCGCGCTTATGAAACAATTCAGAGCCAAGTCCCTAGATTGCAGCAGCAGATATCACATAGTAGTTTTTCGGATATAATTTTCTGTTTCGGAAACATTTTTACTACAGTATGTTTTAAATTTTCCTGTTTCGTAATATATTGTAAGTATTTTGATGCGTACCTATTACACTAAACAAATAAATATTTTCTAAAAAAAGTGTGGTTCTACCTTTTATTATATAACAATCATTCAACCTCACTGTTCATCGTAATTTATTCACGAAATTTTCGCACGGGTCGTCTAGTTGAATTAAATTTTGTAACCTAGGCGAACTGTAAGAACAAAATTGACACTATTTTAGCTAAAAACTAAATTTCACCTTTGAGAATTAATTCTGTAATGAGGCTTCATGGGGGATAAATCAGCTATCTGTTGTTTATATGGCGACAATTAATTTTGCACAAGCTCAATACGTCAGTGCTAACTAAGGATCTTAAATTGCACTGCCTGGCAAAAAAAAGTGAAACACCTAAAAGCAAATGAAATGGTATGTGCTCTTATTTCAGTGACTGCAAAATCGAGTCAAATTTACGGTTGGAAAGAATGTCATAAAGCCGATGGCCGAAAATTGTTGTAGCTAGACCTTGATACCGTGGTAATGCTAGGGCGGAGATGACGTCCAAGTTGGTAACACACATCGGTGAGAGACCTGGGAATCTTGCTGGCCACGGGAGTTGCTCAATGTCACGCAGACAGTTAATAGAGACACGTGCCATGTGTGGACAAGCTTTGACTTGAAAAGTGGTACCTCAATACTGTCGCGTGAGAGGTATTACATGAGGATGTACGATGCCAGTGACGTACTACTGGGCCTTCAGAGTTCGTTCAATCACTATCAGCAGTTACTTGAAGTCATACCCGATGGATCCCCACACCATGACCAACACCGCTATGACTCTCCAAAACATTGGAAGAAGAACCTCTCCCCAGGCAGCCGCCATATTCGTCGAGGACAGTCATCCCAGATAGTGTAGAACCGTGATTTCGTTGAACACAACGCGAAGTCATTCATCAGCAGTCCAACGAATCGCGGTTCTTTGGAGGCACAATTAGTGGAGGGCCATCGGGTATCACTTCAGGTCACGTGTGATCAGGGTCGGCGTTAGGGAAGACGGGGGGGGGGGGGGGGGGGGTAAGAATCTGACGGCACAGCGGTAGGTCACAGACATCTTGTGTCCTCATAATACAGTATCGTGGTGCCATTTTTCAACAGGACAATGCTCGTCCACTCTCGGCTCCTGTTTCTATATATTGTCTGCGTGATGTTGATGTACTCCCGTTGACAGCAAGCTTGCCAGAGCTATCACCTATAGAACATTATTGGAGCTGATTCGGACGTCATCTCTGTCCCAGCGCCAGTATACACGATATCAAGGACTAGTTACAACAATTGTCGGTTTTCTTGCCTCAGAAGAGGATACTACGGCTTTATGACACCTTTCCAAACCGAATCAGTTCATGCATCCAGGACATACGCGATGCCACGTCATTCTGATAACTCATATTACCAATTTCTTCGTAAATTTGACTCGATTTTGTAAACACTAAAATAATATCACATACCCTCTCGGTCGGTGAAGTTTCTTTTCGTTTACTCCTACCCTTCTGGGTGCTTCACTTTTTTTGTCAGGCAGTGTGAAAATTCACAGTTGAGCACCGAAATTCTTAAATGGTTCGGTTTTGTACGTTATACTACATGTACCGAAAGAAAGAACCGGTTGTTCAAGTAATTAAAATTCCTGATACTTCTAATTTTCATGTAAGATTAAACGTATTGCATAAATTTAGGTACTCATTCATGGTGATATCGAAGGAAACCGTAAGCGTTCTGGCCTCGAAATTGGGAGGACATGGGTTCGAATCCCCGTCCAACCATCCAACAGTTTCCCCAAATCACTCCAGACGAATGCCGGGGTTGGTTCCTTCAAAAGGCCATGATCGAATTCCTTTCCTTTCTTGTCCCCAATCCTTTCCTGCCTTTAATGACCTCGACGCCGACGAAGCGTGAAACCGTAATAATAATATAAAAAAGAAACCTAACGAATGTACGTTATCGCCCTTAATTTTGTTTTCAGAGATAGTGATTGAGAAATTTAGAATTAAACTATTTTCGATTAACTTGGTTTTATTGGTTCTAATTTAACACACAATAATGGTGCAAACGTTTCAATTTTTACTGCGATGGAGCCGCCACTTTTTTTGTTTCACTTGGTTTGGTTTAAATTCTTTCCGTGTTTGAAATAAAATATTCAGAACGTCCCTCAGTACAGTACTTTATTCCAATCCCTGGCCCCATTACGTATAAAATATAACTTTACCTCTAGGTACTGTACGTTATTATAATTAAAAAACAGATTACCTCATATTTCAAACAAGCATAGAACCAAAAATGGATAAAAAACGATTAGAACCTTTAGGAATAAGCATCTAACATGCTATCGTCGTCAAAAAAGGAAACAACATATTTTATTTAGTCAAAATCACTATTATGAAACGATTACAAGTTAAGTCATAAATGTTTCTGCATGTTTGATGTTGTAGGTGGTAATTTAATTTGGTCTTTCTTCCCCCACCAAATGATTTGTGTAGGTATTACCTACCTGTAAGAATTGCACTTTTCTCGTCTGTTTTTTAACAATGTTGATAACAATCGGCAGCGATATACTAAGCTACCTCGGAGTAGTTAGGCGTTGCCTTTGCATTTACAATTTCAAAACCCGTTGTTCATGGGTATCTTCCCTCTAATCCGCGTGACAGCTGGTAATCACTGGTTGAGGCGTAGTTTGTGCGTGGAGGGGACGTACTTGTTTAACTTTGGGCGAAATGACTGATTCTTCGCTAACAATTATTCTTGCAGATTCTGCAAAAGTATGTTTCCCGGGTCAAGAAGTTTCAGGCATTGTTGAATTATTGCTAACACATCCTGCAAATATTTCAAGTGAGTAGAACAAAACTTGGGATGAAAAATGTTCCCATTATACTGTAAATAATGTGAACAATATGTGTTTTATTATTGTTATTGATCCTATATTCACTTTTCAAAATGTGTTTTTTTTAACCTTTTTTTAAATTTAAACATCAGGTTTAATCATTTTTATTTCTGGTGCTGCCATGATTAAAAACTGCAAATCCACTGACGAGACACATTACGATACGAGGAGAGAAGTTTATTTTGAAGAAGTAATGCAGTGTGGGAATTCAGGTAACTATAACATTGATTTTAAATTTATTATTATTTTCATTTAGTCCTAAATAAATTTTATTGTTTGGGATTTATTATAAATACAATCTGTTTATTTAAAAATATTAAATTTTCCAAGAAATCTGATTTATTGGCTCTGGTTAACATTGCGATACAGTTCGAATTACTTATATGCCGCTGAATTAATGATATCAGTAATATGATTCAATTGAAAGCATAGCCATACCGCATAGGTTCTGAAACATGTAGAACTACTTTCAGCCTTATGAAATAATGGGGTCAGATATACGGCGCTAATGAAAGCAACTTATAAAAAATAAATTCATCGTGCCTTATGCAGTTATTCTGGTCTAGGCTTTCCCTCAACATAATCTAAATTTCCGCAAATATTACTGCACGAAAATCAAAATTTCAGCTAAGTGGGCATGAATACAATTACTCTAGCGCGATCAAAAGTCGACCATTTATTGGCGCATTAATCGAAAAATTGACCACTGAACTGAATTCACGCAATGTCGCCATTACGAAGTAGTCGTATGAAGTATTCTCTCTTGAAATACATTACACCTGTAACTACCGAATGTTAAAGCAAAGTCAGGAGATTATCTATACTTTGGTGTGAATATGTGATGCATGTAGGCCTACCAAATAAATTATTAAGTCGCATAAAAAAATTTACTGTAACACAATAAATAAAGGAAGAATAAAATAGTTGCATTCTAATATTTATCGAAAAAGTGTATCCAAGTTGCAGATTTCATCAGTAATTAGATCAAAAAGCTTAAATACTTCTTTTAGTCCTTGCCCTCATAACAATTCCCCACATTTTCAATTTACAATTCATAGTGGGTGCTATGCAGCAATACCGGATTATCTCCAATTTATCCTAGTAACTGAAATAAAGAAATTAGAATATTTCTTATAATGTTCTTTCTGGATAACTTTTTTAAAGGTCACAGGCTACACATGACATCTTATTCCTCTATTGTTACCTCTGTTAGCTCCACATATCAAATACTGATACATTAGTCCGGAAAGGGGGGGCGAGAGGGGAGGGGAGAAAAACATTCGAGGGAATTGAAATTAGAAGATTTTAGTTTTTCTTTATTTGCCCTTCCCATCTTCTTATGGCCACAAGATCACGGAATTAAATTGTACCAGTGTGAAATATGAAGATGATTAAATTAATATCTATCACTCCCTGCAGTTTTTCCTTAAACAATGCTATTCTATCACCCTAATTTTTGTTACATCATTTTCAGCATCTAGAAAATTTTTATTTTAATTATGTATGTTATTGCACTCAGTTTTACATCCATTTGCATTTGGTGTTATGACTACATTTGCTTTTAATATGAGAGTTAGCCTACATTTCTCTCTTGGCTATGTACAAGCAAGCGATTTCTTCCTTGTTTTGTCAAATGTAGAGATTAGCAAACATTTTGCTTGTGTCTAGCAACTAGTAATTTATTCTAGCTTTTTGGTTGAAGTACATCCTCCCTTAAAATGTCATACAAGTTACATAAGCTAGTAATTTGAAGGATTTGAACATTAATTTGATTACAAGAAAACATTTTTCTGCTTATTTTCCATATGAGTCACTTCTAAATTAAAAGCACTGTAACAATTACTTTAATTATGAGATTATTAACTCTTTTTCATTCGTATTATACCTTTGAAGGTCGATACTTTCTTCCTTTATGAACATTTCTGCACAAATTTGACTATTGTGATCACATTCTGCAATCTAAGCATATGACGATCACCAGGTTTACACATTTCCACTTAGAATGTGTGGTCACTTTGTGTGTTTCACAGACGGGACACACCAGACATTTTTAAGGCAATTGATTAGTAATACTTACTACCAAATGTATAACTATTTTGGAGCTGATTTAAAGTTTTGCAAAGATTTTTCATAGACTGAATTAAATTTTCTTTAAATCATATTTGTTGTGAGATTAAGTGTGCACCAGTATTTCTTAATGTATTAAGTACTAATGGCTGTTGTATATATGCTACTGAATCATTCTTTTTATATTTTGAATGATATATTGATATTACAGATGATGACAATAAAATGTGGAAAGAAGGAAGATATACATTTTCATTCAACTTCAAACTACCAAAAAATATCCCTTCATCATTTGAATCTCCTGATGGAAATGTACGATACAAAATAAGTTCATTTTTAGACACAATGGATGAAACGTGTAGCAAGTTAGTTACTGTGACATTCTTTTCCATCAATGCTGTTTTAAATTTAAACAATACTGACAAAATCTTGGTGAGTATAAGTCTTTTAAAATATTTTAAATGTTGTATATCTGGATGAAAATTCTTTGTCAGGATGCTGATTACTCCTTTCTATTTTTCTCTGTTCATCTGAACTGTCCCACAGATCATCTCTTCCCAATTTGCTCTAATGCATTCAACAGGTGTGCACCGCAGTTTGATCTTTACGATGTTATCAAGCCCTGCATCTCTTCCATCTGTCTTGAAACCATGGTTGTGCTTGACAAAACGAATGCTACATGCTCTTTCTTTTTCGCTCTTTACTGGTGTAGGCCTACTGATTTTAATAATTCTTTCTTGTTTGACAGGATATTCTCCGAATTTGTATGTAAATTTCATAGAAATTACAGCTCTTTTTCAAACAAAGTTAAAAAAAAATTATATAGATTTCCGGTAGGCCTACACTATTAGTTTGATTTCATGTTTATTCCCACATAATTTTGGCATGTGTACACCGATTTCACTCATTCTTTTTTTATTTAAAAAATTATACTCCTACGATAGTGTGACATAAATTTTTATCAAGATGTTCACAAATGATATTCCATGCAAAAGCTGTGATTGAGATTTTACTTTGGTATGGTTAAAAGTTTATTGCTGTCACAGTACAATGTAATTTTTTCATGGTCCACAGGAAGCCCATAGTTCTTTTCAGTGACTGAATTATTATATTATTGTAGTTTCTTTATTCTGCTTGGACAATCAGAAATGCTGTGATGCACGAGATGCTATGTATAAACAACCTGCATATATTAGTTGAACAATGAGAATATGGTATGCTGTTAGTTACAGGAACTAACATTATTGGTAATAAGGAGCTGAAATTTCTAGTCTGAAAGCTACACTAGTACTGTGGATGCAAAGAGTTATGAAGACAAACCATCGTATGTCTGCAGAAACAATTGCCATATGGAAAAATTGTTCTCTGGATATATTTCTTTGACTGTGAGTTGCTGAATGACCCTGGCAGTGATTCTTCTAACACTGCAAGGGAAACCATGGTAACAAAGTATAATTGTTTTGGGAGAAGAGCCTTGTTTATCCATCCCATAGCGTATCCGCTCAGGACAGTTGCTTGAGGTGACAAGACTTAACAGGGCATACTGCATCCTAGAACCTGAGACAAGCCCACTACAGACTGCATTATGCTCATCCTTAGCTGTTGGTGGACTATCCAATACAACAAATGTGGGTGACGGGTGTTACCTGTAGCATGAGTTATGTGGTATGAATTTCACATAAGTGACACTGATGGTGACTCTTTAAACATGGCGAGGATAGCCTTGTAAACAACAGTGCTAAGGGGAGGGGGAGCCCAAATGGACTTTGCAGGTGCCTCCTCTAGGCGTTGGTCTCTTAGTGGCAGATAGGTTTGTTAGATTATAGAGTAAACAGGAGAGATTGTAGGATAGTTAGGTACCCAGGTACCTCTGGATATGATCATTGGTGAGTTTTAAGGGGGATTTAGAGTGAGTGTTGCTTTTTTCATAATCTCACTTCCCACATAGTCTGTTTTCACTCTACTTGACACTTTTTCTGTAAAGATACTGTTTATTTCTATTAATATTTTTTCCCAACCTTTTTTTTATTTCAGCAATCATTTCCTTTGATTGAACTTTTCTCATTTGAGAAGCATTTTTAGAAGACCTTCCTATATTTCTAATTGAAATGTCACAAAAAATTAGAAAATGTATGGGAAATACAATCACCTTCAGGAAGTAGTATTAAACTAAAATAATACAGTAAAATAATACAGTAAAAACTACTTGCATAATTTAGTTGCGATGGAATGCATGCTCCAGAGGAAATTTGCATACTTGCCCATTTTTTTCCTTTCCTGTACCTGCCTACTTTTCCCTCTACAAATTTGAACTTTAAATTCTTTCACCATTTTTGGTAAATTAATCATCATCTCTCTTGGTAATTTATTAAGTGGTGGGTTATTTTTCCCTGTCCTATCATATTTTTCAAATAATTGGAAAATAGTGAAAATGAAAATACTGTTAGGCAATGGAAATACTGTTAGGCAATGAAATTAGGAATTTATGAACACAGGAGAGCCATATAAACAATATTTTGATATAAACCTTAATCATGATTAGAAGACATACAACCAGGAATCATACATGCAGAGATTCACCACAAGATTAATGTGGGAATTGTGTGGTGAGATTTATGGAGACAGTGCAATGGAAGAATCATGTGTTTGATGATTATATCAAAATTTTAACTGGGGATGATGATAAGCGAACAGGCTGCTATTGGTCGTGCAGACAACTTGATGATTTCTGTAAACCAATTCATAAATAATGATTGGTGCATCATAATGGATGGTACAGTAGGCTATATTAATATACCAGTCTTCTTGAAATTGTAAAGATCATTTGAAATAAAAATTTGTGCAAGATGGTTCTCTTGCATGCTTAAGGGCTTTTTGGAGCATTATTACATTGAAGGAGACTCATTCTGACACATTTCATTATTGGGGATGAATGTTGGGCTTATATTCAGCTGAGAGTAAACATGAATTAATTAAATTACATCATACTCGTTCAACAACCTAACCAAACAGTTCAAGAATGAACAGTTAATTTGGCGTCTCATGGCCTGTGTTGTCTGGGACCAGTATGGGGTTTCCTCATAGATTTCATCTTCGAGTGGCCACCATCAATGCCATTGCTTATTTTGAACCTGCAAAGAAATTGCAGCAGGCAATTTAAAATTGCCACTAAGGTTTACTGTCTGGTTACATTGTGCTTCTCTACAATCATGGCAGAACTCACATTGCTGAAAAACATGACAACTTTTTAAAAAGCTTAATGGGAAGTTTTAAATCATCCACTCTACTGTGCAGTTGTGCCTTCTTTTGCCTTTTATCATATTATAAGATTTAAAGGTAGAGTTACTACTTTTCTCAGTGAACTCGCGGTGGAAGAATACAAAGCAAGGATACAAAAACTCATTACATGGTATGACAAGTGTTTGAATTTACGGTGATTCTGCGGAACAGTGGTGTAAGATGTGTTTATTTAAAATGGAAAAGTTGCTTTTTTGTGTAATTATTAGATAGGTGCTACTTTCTGACCTCCCTTGCACTTAAGCAGCCTTAATCATCTTTTTTGATGTGGAAATCTTCCTGCTAGGAGCTTAAGTCAATATTCCTTCCGATAACAGGCTCATCAAAATCCAACAAAATCTTCCTTCGCAGGCATTCTGGGTATCTATATTTCCCTTGAGCCAGTCCTCATATTTGAGATCTGTTCTTCTGAAGTTATCCATAGACAATTATATCTTTCTAATGTAGTGCCTCAGACCATCAAGCTCTATGTGATACCAACTCAATTTTGTCATTCATCAGCTATTTTCCTCTTGCTCTTGAATCTATTATGCATCAAGTAGATGCATCCTCTTATATTTCTTCTTAGAAATACATATCTTTCTTACCAAAATACTTTATTTATTTATTTTTCTACATACCTACTGTCTTCCGTTTTAGCAAGTGACTTGCTTAATTTCTCCCTTTTTATATCCAAATTAATAATTCTGGGTAGTGTTGTTTCCTCTTCAGTCATTATTGAGATTCAATTAGTTATTTGTTTTGGAAAATTAAGTATAGGCTACTAAACTGGTTCAATTCTTAGAGATATTTACAATAGAAACAAATATGTTTTTTTTTTTTTTTTCATTTTACTAATGAATTGGCCGTTGCCCACAACTGTGTTCACATAGACTGTTAAGGTTTGATCATCTATTTTACACTTTGCCAGTGAGGGGAGGTGAAAAGAAAGAAAGAAACTTAATTCTTATGAGAACACAATTCCTCTAGTACACTGAAATCACAATAATATATGAATTGCATTCAAGGAAAAATGGGTACTAATCTGTAGACATTTTATCTTAAATTTTTCTGTTTTTCAAATTCACATGAAAATCAAACATACCCTATTTTATCCCCAGTACCAAGGACTACACATTATTCAAAACCCCCCCTGTTTGCATGAATCCCATTCATGCAAACAGGCAGACAGACAAAGCTTAAAAATAAAGTTTGTTTTCTTTTCTTTTGATAATTAACACCGCCCCAAATTCTTTTTCAAAAATATCTTAAATGTACAGACTTTCTTCTGGTTACAGTCTTATTATATTTTATAGGGTACAAAAAAATACTCTTTTCCCATCAATAATAATGGATTTTAATCTATATGGTTTCAAACCTTGTGATCTGCACTTATTCTGGTGTTCCCAGTGGTGAGTTTTAGCTAGTCATCAAATAACTCACAGAATGAAACATAGATGGTTTCTTAGATTAATGGTGACATGTATGCTTCACTCCCTACCACATTACTTATTAAAGCAACTATCAATGGGTTTTTCTGACAAATCGGCTGCGAAAATGTAACCGTAATATCCAAAAGTGAAGGTGGGTCCTACAAATTCGCCTTGATAGTTATAAAAAGAAAATTACACACTAATATTCTTCAAATTCAGCAGAAAATATCAAATGCTGAAGAAAATTTCATACTACGAAGAATATGACAAGGTATTTGTGTATAGATAAATTCCACAGCATGCAATCTGGAATAAACATTTAAAAAAATATGCTGATGAGCCAAAACATCAACCACTGCCCACCACAAAACTAAATGCTATCTGGTGAGATTGCAGTATGTCTTGTGGTATGGAAAGTATATCAACAGAGCAGAGACAAATGTGGAGTCATTGTGGCGATGATGCATGTGGCAAACGGCGAAATCACCAACATAAGTGACTCGGAGAGAGGGCAGATTGTTACGTCCCAGTGCCCAGGTACTAGAACCTCAGAAATGGCAAAGTTGGTTGGCTGTCCGTGTGCTACTGTAGTGAGCATCTATGAAAAGTGATTGAAGGATGATTGAACCACAATTTGGTGACAAGGTGGTACACATTCACACTTCATTGCAGAACGTTGGATAAACCTGGGATAGACGGCCATACCGGAGAGATGGCCAACGCCTGTAATTCTTTCACAATCTGATGTACAGTGCTGCCGGTCAGCTGGTAATTAGTTAGTAACGTAAATGTGTGTTGCTGCTCCACATGACTCTTTATTTTAATTAGAAGTAAGAATTTTTCAATATACATTGAATTTATATAGTATGTCACAACCTTTCGATTTAAACATAACTTAGGATGTGATTAGTGACAGAAACTGTAGTTTTATAGTTGTTTAGGTCTAAATGCATACCGGTACATAGGTTACGTTTGAGTTTACGTCCACCATGTTTGATGACTTGCTCCCGGTGTCAGGTATCTTATAAATTTTGTAACTGCGTGACAAAATTTGTTCTTAGAACCATGAGTTAGATTAGATAGTATTGTATTTCATTTCTATAGTTAGACATGGCAATAGCCTATTACAACACAATAACTGTCACAAGACCATGCTATAATGATTTGAGGAGCATGATAGTGAACTTACACTGATGATCTGGCTACAAAATTCAGCCTGATAAAACTCATCTATGAAGCTAACAGGAACCAACTCCGCTTCAACAAACTACTGGCCCATAGGTTAATCACCTGTGCATTGATATCTGGTGCTGCATGCCTTAAAGGACTTGTCAAATCCATGCCACATCAAATAGCTGCTGTGCTTTCCAAGGGTAGACCAACACCTCTATTAAGCAGGAAGGCATAATGTTTTGGCTGATTGGGCTACTTATCAACAAAAAAGTTTCTATTCCACATATCAGTGAAATTACCTAGGAAGGTGTCTTCTTCTGTATCCTTAAAAAATTTAAATCATTATAGGTGTAAATAATGAATCGTGTAATGTGTACCCATTGATTACTCTTACTCATGGAATAATTTCAATGAGCTTATAGCAAAGTCAAATTCTGAAATATATACCTACAATGTTGTAGTAATCATTTTCTATGTGGTGTGTTTATATTGCACCTAGATATTAATTTTACAATTTAAGTTCCCATTATACTGATTCTTGTTCACAGCCTATTAGAGATGGCGAGAGACTTACTGACAGCGCATTATGATCACAGCCGTCTTTCCAAACATAAATTATAACTTTGAGATACATTTTTAATTTGATATTCTAATTGGATTGGGAATGTTACTTTAAGAATTATTCTGTCATGATGGATAGTATTATTTACTGAACGCAGAGAAATGAAATTTCCTGCCTTCTTTCACAAAACAATTAATCATGGCACATGTGCGAACCTCATGGGGAAAATTTTGAGCATCAAGCTTCAATAGATATTTTTTTTAACTGCTTTACGTCTCTTAACAGCGAGGTCTTTAGAGACGGGAAAGGATGAGGGGGGGGGGGGCAAGGAATGGGGAGGAATTCGGCCATGGCCTTTTTTGAAGGAAGCATCCCGGCATTTGCCTGGAGTGATTTGGGAAAGCAAGGATGCCCGGTTGAGGATTCGAACCGCCGTCCTCCCGAATGCGAGGCCAGAACGCATTAGATAAAAATTAGCAAAATATTTTGTCTAAATGTATATATTCAAATATACAATAGTTGCATTGCTCAACTCATAGTAACTTTTCTCATTCTGTAGAAACCGAAAACAGTGTTAGCCACCAACAGAAGACCTGCTTTTGTGTGCAATGTCCTGGAGTAACCATTGTTTTAAGTGTAATGAGAAGAGGCTTTGTGCCAGGAGAACGCATTCTTTTAAATGCTGCAGTTTATAATTCAACCAGTGTCATAATACCCCGTGTTGAAGCAAAACTTGTACAGGTGAGTTACATATTAATGTTTTTTTCATTTCTCTTTAATTTTTAATACTTTACTGGGGTTTATTTTTAACAATTTTTGGGAAAATATGTCTTTTACAAGTAACAAATGAATGCAACTACTTTTTGAACTTTTTATTTCCTATTATGTTTATACATCTAACTGATTGATAGCTGATAGTGTTTCAGAGTTAGAATAAAATGAAAATAAAAGCTGTTTAAACAATAATTGCAGTTCATATACTATTCAGTATTCACATTGTTCGAAAATTCACAGGATAAAATTAAAGAAATGTTAGAATAAAATGAAGCAAATTATAACTGTATTTATGATAGATTAAGTTTTCAAAGTGAAATTTGAACATTATAACTACAAAGACCATTGAAAGTGAAGCTTTATTCAAAGCTAACTCCAAGAATTGTCATCAATCATGGCACATTCTTTATAGCATCAACATACTCCTGTTACTTTTCAAACACTCCAGGTATATTGATCACTGCTGCAACAGTAAATGAAATTATTGAAATGGACTGAAAAAAGGGAGTGTCTTTTTCATGAGAAACACTCATGTGTATTAACACAAGCCCACTTGCAGGTCAGGTATATATATATATATATAGATTGTTAGGAAACAAAGGTGCTAAAAGCGGATATATTGAATATTAAGATAGGATAAAAAACCACCGCTTACCAAAGAAGGGGATTCCTGCAGCGTTGGTACAAGAAAAAAACACGAACACACAAAGAATAGAATTCTTGCGTGCAGCCATCTCATGTCTACTGATGAAGAGCGATGCTCGAAAAAATCCATTATATGGTTAGCTGACCTCATTAGTAACAGCACAAGTGGTAGAAAATATGGTTGTGTCATACTGCTGCTGAAACCAGCAAGCAAATTCAGTGCTGTTGATATGCAACTGTCAATACATCCACACTTGCAAGTAGTATAGATGTCATGTTCCCTAACTTAGTACTCTCCATATCACATTGTGGTGATGCTGTGACTAGTAGCTCATGTTAGGAGTATTGTTGTGGTCCTGTTACAATGCTAGATTTCAGGCCATGACAGACTATTGCCAATGGATTAGTCTTAGCGCTCACCCAATGGTGGTATGGTAACTGTTGAGCTCTAGCGCAGCAAGAAGTGCCTTGCTAAATGTTCAGGGACCAAGAGCTGAAAGGTTACCAGAGACCTTCAATCCCGAGTGGATGGGATGAAGGGTGAAACAATCATATTGGCTTACTGGATTATTGCTATAGAAGAGGTGTAGCACCCAGAGAGGGGATAGCACTTCTATGTAGTTTATACTAGAACTATTAATGACACTGGAAGTATACTCACAGAGAGTAATATAGGACAAGAACAAAAAGATTACTTGATATATTACAGCTCATTTGAACTGCATGGTGTGCTGTCATTTGGTGACGGTAGGGGGTATGCTGAATGGCCTGTCCAGGGCTCGATCCTAGTCCTTGGCCAGAGCAAGAGGACTCCTGAGTCATTAACTTCACTCAACTTGAACTGACTGGTCTGAATAACTACTGAATGACTAACTCATTGATGGCTTGGATGGCCTATACACTCATCGGCTACCTCTGAGCATGACCCCATTTAGGAACGAGCTTCAAGCGTTGCCTTAATAGTCGGTGATTGAACCAACAGAGCCTTAATTGACTTAAACACCCTCAAACTGACGAGACACTGACGACCGTATAAAGTACTGTTATTTGCTCAGACCCATACTTGGTATTAATTCTAGTCTCAGATATGGTTAGGCCATAACAGTCCTCTCTCTTAACACAAATTCTTTTTGCATGAATGCTCTTCACACCGAACTCCAAAACAAACTTCATTCCTCAAATAGTATGATGCCGCCCGTACACTGAACTCATGTTAAACATTTCAGTTGTGAGAAATAAGTTACCCTTAAATGGACACTGATTTGTGGACTTTTTAATTTTAATTGGCTGTATTTTTATCGAAACCTTATCAAAATCCAACTAACGTATTTTGCATGTATCTCATTCATCCCAACTTGCAGAAGAACACACAACAAAAAGATCGATTCCTTCTCTTTTATTAATAGTGCTCCAGGCTCATGTTATTTTTTAAAAGATCTTATATATACATATTTTTATCAGCTACAGCCACAGTGTTATTTATGAATAGGTTACAAAGTCAAATTCAGTGTGTCTGGTTTCAACCAAGATACAGTGTCAGACTTGAACATTTGTGCTTTTGTATAAAGCACATTGGAAACTGTGAATAAAACTAAAATTTCTCAAAAATCTTCTGTCAAAATTTTTTTATGGAATAATTAAAGCTTCATCAAGTTCATCAGATCAAAAAGATCTGCAATTACAGCATTTATATAAAGGTAGGTTATAAAGCCAAAGAAAAGTTTTAGACACAGTGTACTCAGAGGCAAGTTCTCTTTCCTATGCTTAGTCACTGTTTTAAAATACTGCAACTTCTGTTGTAGATCAGTTAAAAATCTATGAATTTTTCCAGCTGGTGCAAAAACTATTGCCGCCCTTTCAATTATTATTTTCCTGCCCCTTGGAGTTGCTGCCTGATGCAAATGTCCCGGCGTCTCATCAAAAATATCATCCACAATAATTTGTTTTGGAAAAAAAATCTGGCATATTGTAGATGTTTTGGGAACATTTTTTGATGTTTACAAGTTAATAAATTACAGAAATATGTAGTAGGTGTATGGACAATATATAGAAAATTATTGAAGGATGTAGTTACATATAAATTGTTTTTTTCCGTGCTGTCTGTTTATTTGCTTAGTTTTTAATTACAATCTTAGGAAAAAATAATATTCAGCAAAAAATTAGTTATTGTCAATTTTTCTATAACACTGCGGCAAAGGATAAAAGTGCACTCCATGCATGTTAAATTGTTTTTCAGAATATAAAGTACTGTTTCAAGAATTATTCAACCAAATCTAAAGTTGTTGTAACAAGTGTTACCAGAGGAGCCGTTATGCCATATGAATCCCAAGTATGGAAGAATGAAGTACTTCATGTACCACCAGTACCCGTATCTCAGCTGACATGCAAAAACTTGATGCAGATCCAGTATACAATTTACGTAAGTTTTTTTGCAGACCTTTGTTGTATCAGACCATATATTGTTATATCAACTCACATTTGTGAAAAACATAAGATGATTGATTACAACTTGAAATAAAAATAAGAGTAATGATGGCTGGACACTATCCAAAAATGAAAAAGGTAAAAATAAACTCTTTGAATTTTTTATGTAAACCCTTCATTACTGAGTACCATTGACTGCCTAATGGTCAATTTATACTGGTAAGCCAGTTGATTCTGAAATTTGAGAAACTGCTGCTTCTGGGGATGATCACAGGAATTTAAATTGTTATTGCCATAATTGGTGGCAAGAGCAGTTAAGGTATACGAGGTGTGTGAGAAAAGTAATGAGACTGATTTTTTACTTACCAAAATTTTTTCCAAACAACAATACTATCCCCCTTGGGCATTTTTTCCATTCTATTCTTGATAGCAGCACTGGAAGGCTTCAACTGGTAGGCCTGTTAACTGGTCGGTCACAGTCTTGTGAATGTTCACCACAGTTCCAAAATGACTTCCTTTTAAAACATGTTTCAATTGCGGGAAAAGGAAAAAACCACAAGGATTTAAATCGATGTGAATGGGGGGTTGAGGAACAACAGAAATGCATTTTGAGGTAAAAAATTCACTGATGCGAAAAGCCATGTGACACGGGGCATTATCATGATGAAGTATTCACTTGTCTGCAATGTCCAAATCGTCTGTCAAAATTTGATGTATGGTGAAAGTGTTTAAATTTAACTGTTCACTCATCATCCTAATTGTTAAATGACGGTCTGATCTCACGAGAGCCCTCACAAGTTCACCATTTTCATCAGTTTTTTAAGTTGAAGGTCTCCCTTAATGAGGTTGATCTTCAACGTGTTCTCGACCTTCCAAAAATGATTTGTGCCAACGGAAAACATGTGCTCTTGATAAGCAATGTTCCCCATAGACCTGTTTCAACTTTTGAAAGGTCATACCCGCGGATTCCTCAAGTTTAACACAAAATTTGATTGCATAATGTTGCTCTAAATTCCAATGCTCCATTTTCGTAACACACAATGAAAAGACATCTTCACTGATGTCACTGTTAAAAATAATGTGTTGGCTGGACGGAATTGAAACTCTGACTGAACATGTGGAAGGGATGAACAAACCAGTCTAGCACAGACTGGTAGACACGGTGTTACCAGATCACCTGCAGTGCAATGAATCTCACTACTTTTCTCATACACCTCATAGTCTGGATTTTGGATGAATACTGTTTGTGTACAGCTATATGTCCTTTTTGATAGTTTATTCATGGTAAGTCAGCTGAACAGTGCTAAGTTTGTTGTTATATATCATGGGAACTTTAAAGGGTCACATGTCCAGTGCTGGGAAAGCTTTCACCAATGGAGGGGTCACTGAAGATGATAAAAGAATGATATGTGTTATTCATCTTACTGTGATGTCTGGCTGTCTTGTGGTATAAGAATATAGATATTTGTTGTGTTTTCTTCCTCTGTCCTATAAATAGTATTGGTTTCATTTTAATTTGTGGAAGAAATATTGAAATTGTACTTTGTGGCTTACTTTTGTGTTACACAGTTCACAGCATTTGGAAACGTGCAATGTACCAAAGTGAAGATCCCTGTTATTATTGGCAATGTACCTCTGCTGAATCAAATTCATGCCTTTAATATGGGTTCAGGAGATGCACCTGTGCCTGACCAGACTCTGCGTAAGTATATATCGCAGCAATGTAATACTATACATTATTTATTTAGGGGATATTTTAAAATATTTTAGTTGTCCACAAGCATATTTAGTTTACATTGTGTATCACCTGATTCCCCTTAAGGTTTAACAATCTTCAAAGTATCCACTGTTGTCTCAAAAGAAAGGTTGTCATATGCACTATTTATGAATTTTCAGGAAAGTAGTCAGTATTATAGCTGTGCATCTACTATAGTAGAAATATTATTTCTTGGAAAAATACAAAATTTTGCATTTTTATATGCTGATTTGAATTTGTCACCAAAACACCCACAGCTGTCATGTTCTCTCTTGTGACGTGACGTCTGGTTTTGCAACTGTTAAGCATAGCAGCGGTTTGCTTATTTTGTTGATAAAATGAGTTCTACAGTTTATGAGTGGTGTATAGTGCCTCAAGGTATAAACACATAGTGTAAAAAGCAAACATTTTTTTGTATTTACTTTCCACACAAGAAAGAAATGCGGAAAAAATGGTTAAGCTTGTCTACTAAGTTTCAAAAATTTTGCTAACACTACTTTGACATAAGGTTTTAATTTTATTATGTTTAATAAGCTAGGTACCTCAATATTTTTTCTGTCTTAAACTTAAATTTTTATCAATAAATGAATTATCACATTTGAAGTGGAGTATTGTGTGCTCCCATAAACACATCATTATAACCTGTTGAAATTAATCAGATGTCATCTGTATGATCTGATACACAATATAAATTAATACAACCACATAGATCATCTAGAAAATTAATAATTATTTTCAAGATATGTCTGTAAATTTCATAATGTTGCTACTGTTAATACTGCACTGTTCATCGTTATCAGTGTCTGTGATTTATTTATTATGCCCTGACAGGTTATGGCTAGTACAAATAGTTGCATTTTGATATGATTAGCTGTCCTTTATCATCACAACTAACATATCATCTCGTGGGAATATTGTCACAAAGAACACTTGCTGTTAGTTCATTGTCTATTTATGCGCGCAGCAATTAAGCTATATTTTTTAACTTAACTTTTGCTTCTGCTAATATTGGTCCTATGCAACAATATTTCTTTCTAGGCTATAGAAATTTTCGAAATCCTCTAAACTGAGTCTAAAGCCTAGCATTCAAATACAATGCTGAGGAAGATTTCACTCTTATACAACTTTTGTTAATTATATGGCAGTATGCACACTTTTCATCACAAAACCATGATTTAAAATTCTGAGTATGTATACTTTGAGGTAGGTTTAGACATTCCTGAATTCTGCTGTACAAAAATCATTCTTTTATGCGAAAAACTTTCCCCATATTATCACATCAATTTTGGGCAAATTAGAACTGTTTGCTTTGATAATTCCAGCTATCATTACAAATATTGTTTGTTTTATGGATTGGTAGCTAGAACTAAGTTATAGAGTGACTTTAAAGCTTAAACATACAACACTCAGATTGGCGACAGATGCCTAACACATGGAGCTAAACTGGTGCATGCTGGGAGATGACGTCACATGCTTTGGTTGTTTTTTTTTTTTTTTTTTTCCTCGTCGTGTGACTTTTATGCATTTTTATTTGATCAAAAATAATATGTTTTAACTCTTACTGAGCAAATAAAATTGATTTTTGGTATCCTTACAACTTACTCTGTCTTTTTTCAATTAAAATTTCATAGTTTCTTTTTAGTGTCAAGTATCCCATTGCTAGTTATTCCATATAACAATGGATCAGAAACAAATGCCTTAAGATTGTATTAATATGGCAAAAAAAGATAAATAAAACCAAAAATCACCAAACTTAAAGGGACAGCAGGGTGACCAATTATTATTACATTTTTATGAGACAACTTTATAACTTTTTTTTTTCTGTACACTTCATTTACACAGCATGTTTGGACAAGGCATTCATCTCGCTTCTCATTTACTTATGTACACTTCATTTTTGATAGCATCAGAAGTTTAAATTGCTAACTTCTAACACATCAGGAAATATACTGTGTAGCAGTTCTAACAGTGGCGGCCGAAGTGATTTCCTCAGGTAGTGACAACAACAAAATGTTTCTAGTGGCGGATCCAGGATTTTGGTTTGATTGGGGGGGGCTAGGATTTGGTTCGGGGGGCTCATTACTCCAGAATGCCGCTCGTATAAGAACAGCATAAAAAAAGGGTTCCCAAATTCCATGTCGTCGGGGGGCACCTTGGTGCTTTTGGTGGTGGAGGGCGTCTAAGCCTCCTAGAACTCTCCTTCCCTGGATCCGCCACTGAATGTTTCCGTGGCTTACTGATCATCATTGAAGTGAAAGGTGAAAAACAGCTCAGAGTAAGAATCTCGCTATATAAAGATTTGTAACGTGCGAAAGTCTCATTACCTGCAATTACTGCCGGATTAATTAAATGATTTTGAAATTAATCAATGATAAATGTTTTAAAATTGACCAAACGGTAAACATTTAGTGATTAACCAAAAACCGACAAGTTGATCTACAAGCAGTGTTGGATTACCCAAAAGATAGGACTAGGCATGACTAGGCAGTAGCCTGGAGCCCCTGATTTTTGAAGGCTCCCTGAAAGTTCACTTTTTTCACTAAATAAAAATAAAATCATCCAGAATAAAACAATCAAAATTATATGAAAAGCATGGAAATTAAATTTTTTGTTTAATAGTAGTGTACGATAAATAAAAGTAATTTTCAAAATATGATAAATTGTAAAATTCGTTTGTTAATTGAATAAAAATATGATAAATTCTATTAGTCATCTACAAAACCTGTTCTTTGAACTTATAAAATACATATAATTAATTTCAAAAACAGAGGGAATCAAAATTTTTGAGAGTGCTTAGGACCCCATACTTTCTTATCCGGCACTGTCTTCGATGACCACGATGGCAGTGGAACACATTTCTCTTGAGAATCGTTTCCTGTTACGTGCATTCATAAACTTATGTAATTCTCCTTCAGATAATCTAAGAAAAAAAACAATATTGCCTGCTCGCATTGACAAAGCTTCTAGGGCAGCGTATCCAAACCTTTTTCAACCCGAGGACCAGTAAATTTTGAAAAATAATGCTGTAGGCCACTAACTAACAAAGGCCTTTTTTTTTCCCTCCTCGTTTCAGCCGACTATGGACGACGATTGCGCAACTTCATTTACCTCTTCTGAGTTTCCTTCCTCCGTCGTCAGTCACCTCCGCAATTTTTCCTCTTTCTTTTTTAATGTCTTCCACCCTGGGCCCAATTTTATTTTGTTGTTATTGAAATGTACCATTATAACATAATAAATCTAAAACCACATTCTGAATCCTATGAAAACGCAGATATAAAACTGGATGTGAACTATTAAAAGTTAATTACATGTTAATCAGACCAAACCAGATAAATAATAATGTTACTACAGGATGGGTGCTACACTATACCACCGGCCTACATACATAAACCAAAATAAAAGACGCTAGACCGTATGCCTTTTATTTTTATTTACTTCACCACTCGCATTACCAATCTTATCAACTACCGCGGTTCCTCATACCCATTTAAAACCCTTAGTAAACCGTCATTTACTTAATCTCTAGACGCCACATGGAAGTGAATAGACTATTGTAGAAACAATGCTGTTCTATCTCATCATGGAAATGCCACATTTTTGCCGGGTCATTGAAATATTCAAGGCTTTTAAATGTTGGGCCTACAGCCTTATACAGTACGAATATGGTACCAGAATTTACGATATTATGCCTGTGGAACTCCTGAACTAGGTTCGCGGACCACCAGTAATCAGCGAACAGGCTGAAGCACTGTTCCAGTGGATATTTAGTTGAATACTACAAACATGGCAGCTGCTGCGCTCTGCCGGCAGTATTACTAACTTTATCGAGCTGCAGCGTG
The DNA here is from genome assembly GCA_031002005.1 of Vandiemenella viatica. Lineage (NCBI taxonomy): Eukaryota > Metazoa > Arthropoda > Insecta > Orthoptera > Morabidae > Vandiemenella > Vandiemenella viatica. The sequence goes on from JARYHS010009186.1 coordinate 198,094,099, forward strand.
TGACAGAACAAAGTTGTCTCCATTCCACATTAACAAAGCGAACCCCCGACCTTGAATATTTCCACGAAAACGCTAGAGTGCATGCGCGATCTGTGCCAACCAAGATTTGTCTCCACGACAGCGAAACAGTTCACTGATGTGGCCAACAGATGGAGTTCATTACTTTCCCTAGCTGTAGAGTAGAGAATGCCGCATTTATAAATATTTATTTTTCTTTCACTGCATTTATTTGAATTTATTTATTCATGATTAGAGGTAGTGACATGTAACAGTGGCACTACGTCTAGAGCCGCCACTGAGTTCTAATATCGAAAGAATTGGAAACTAAGTACATTATTTACCAGTATAGTGGTTAAGAAGTGGGAACAGCACATGAGAGTTATGATAACAGTGATAAGAAATGTATATTTCAAAACAAAGCAATAAACTACTGAACCTACATACTACAATAGGGGAGTGAGAAGGTTGGTAGTAAGAGAGCAAACATCAAGCAGTAGGGAACTACTAAACGAGAAATTAAATATTCTTCAAAAATATTATAGGCAGAAAGGGAATACTTAATGATGTTACTAGTAATTCTTATGTCTATATTAGGAAATTAAGGGGAGAGGGGATTTAGGTGGCCATGTTAATGGACATAGAAGAAGCTACCAAGAATATGAAACTCATCTGGACCCATTTCATACAGGAAGTGACCGCATATGGTTTTTTTGAAACTATTAGTCACTGCTTCTCAGGTATAGAAGAGAAAATAACAAAACAAGTGCTGTTCCACATTAAATACAAATGAGAAATAGATTTTAAGTATTATGAGGAAGTTTTGCAGGTTAAAAATTGTAAAGAGATTGGTATGACAGATGTTTTAAAGATTGGTGGATATGGCATGCTATATCTAGAAATAATATTTAGATTGAGTCTAAACACCCATCATGTATACCAAAGTACTGGAAATGTTTCAAAGTTTACTGGTTTATAAAGGAAGGGAGTCAAAAGGGATTGAGAACTACAGACTGATTGTATACGCTCAATAGTAGACAGTTTAATCTGCTACCACTTCAGGAATTCCTGTAAGGAATGAAAGTGGTTTGTAGATCATGAAGATGAAATTTGGAGAGGTTATTCAGTAAACCTTACTTTGTGAGTTGTGTGCAAACAATTTCATATAAAATTAGTTGACCCGACAGATGTTGTCATGTCCAAATGTAAATAAAATTGTTTGTAAATTTGTTAAACGTTGTTGAAAATTTGTAAACAAAATAAAAATAAGAAACTTACATAGTTCTGAGTGACCATTGTAATTATTAACTATTGTGTCCATGATTATTCAATTTGAGAAGTATGCCAACGGGAAATTTCACATGTGAGATGAATTCTATCAGCAGTACACCACTGAAACGCTGGAAATGTACGATGTTCGTGGAATGCGATTTGCACTTGCCTTTTTTTGGGTTTGCGCTGCGGTTTTTTTTTATATATATATATAAATATTGCCTACGTTTCGGCACCAACCTACAGCCTTCCATCAGGGTTTCTCTCTATCTATCCACCTGGTTTATGGATAAACTTGATTCACTGTTTATTTTTCATCTCTGCCGGAATGTCATCCAGTGTAGCTGTACATTATTATGTATAGCCACACTGAAGTTAAAGTAATATGCACATATAAATATGTGGAGACAGAACAGAAAAATCAACTGGTAATATGTTGAGTGTAGCAACAATGCTCAGAAATGTAAGTGGCCACAGGCGCACTGGAAGCAGCAGTTTCATAGCTAACAAAATAAACAGTTGCAAATAGAACTCATTCTGTATTTGCTAAGGGAACAAAAAACATAGGTGTACATTAGATGTAATACTTGACCTTTCTTTGAAGATCATATCAAAAGATCAACTTAACATGCTATTGAGAAACATATGGAAGAATTTGTATCATGGTATCAGTCAAAAGTTAAAATATAAGAGTGTAATTTGACCCAAAGGACCAAATGAAGAAAAGCACTTCTAATAAATGAGCTACCCAGACCTGCAACTGCCGAAGCCAGTTAGTGACTAAAGGAAAAATCACTGAAGTCAATGTGGAATATAGAATCTTTTGGAAAGCAAAGGACTGTAGCCACAGTGAAAAAGAGTATCAGTTTACTCCAATTGCATTCAGTAAAAGCATTTCATTTTATTTTTAATAGGTTCTAAGAAGTTTATTAAGGTTCTGTCACTATTTGATTATAAGCATGGCAGTAGTGATTTATTCCCTACTGTCACAGAAAGTATAAAATTGTAGGCGATCATCCTATACATATAAACTGCAAATTTACAATAAATTATCCAGTTGGACACAAGTTATCTATGATGGTTCCCCTGAAGTTACAATGGACACATCATCAAACAATTACTGACAGTGTGTTAGCTACCACTTCATATTAGAATTGCCATGTGATATGTGCAGGAAAACTTAAAAGCCTCTAAATAGTAATAGTAATTAGATATTTTTTATTTTTGTAAAATCTAAGTTTCATTTCAGTGTTGTGAGAGAGTTTCTGTCTTCGAGTGTCAAGGTATATAAACTTTTTGTGAAAATTTTTGTAAAGCAAGAATTTTTAGATGATTTTGTATAAAGTACCGAGGCAAAGAAAAAAGTTCAAATACTTATTGGTGAACATTGAATCCTGTCTAAAAATAAAAATATAATTCTTCTGTTACATATAGCAGTAAAAAATGTTATTTTGCTTAGTTTTATACTGCATTTAACATCTTGTATAACTGGCTACAATGTTTATTTTGAATTTGTTATCATAGTTATTTTTATATAATTTATGTTTCAGCTATACCTAATAATGAAGTCTGTCATTTTGGACCATATAACATTAATGAAGAGTGTGGATTAAATCAGGTTTCTATCACCTATTCACCTCGGTATATATACTATTCAGTATCTCCGCAAGCATATCAAGAGACAGAAGTTTGAAATAATGACATATTAGCGTTGCAGACCCAGTTTTATAAAGCTGCTTTTCTTGTACAATTTAGTAATTGTATTTCACTTGTGAATGTTAATTACCTTACCTTAAAATTATGACAAATAACCATGATTCTATTATATATTCACATACAAGTTAACTTTTATTTTGATTATTTTATCTCGAAAAAAATGGAAAGAATTTTTCTTAAATGTTATATATTTTCTCTTTCCAAAATACTTATTAATGTAATGTAAGTAAGCTGTTACCTCAGGTTAATTTGATTCACGTACCTATTTTTGTTTACGTCAAAAGTCCTACTCATAATGTAAATGCCTTGCTAATTGTTCAGTAAAATATGAACATTATATATTGTAAAAAAAAATTGTGCTACTTTACTTCAAATGGTTCACCATTGTAATTTTTTTGCTTGAAGAGTACTTTAATTATAGGCTTAGAGCAGCAGTGTGACATTTTCAGGTTTTGTGGTTAATTTACACAAATTTTATTCAAGTTTATAATAAAAATTATTTGAAATACGACTTTATAAATATGAAGTAATGATTTTGGGATATTACTATAAAATGTAAACACTGAAGAAAATGTAGGTTAATCTCAGGATTATTTATTGATAATGTATTGGAAGCTTGTTTATTAAAACAAAATACACCTGCCCGTGTGGCAGTGCATGTCAAATGCTACCATGCTGGATCCAGGAGGTGCAACTCTCCTGTCTGGCATACCAGCCATCCAGATTGGTTTCTTTAAAGATGTAGGAGAATGCTGGGACGGTCTCCAATCTCCCCCAGATATACTATACATTTCACTAGCAAAAATACACTGATAACATCAAACACAAGTCACACAGAGAGATGGCTGCTCTGCTCCGAATCTACACTCACCTAGCAGCCTGTGAAAATGGAAATATTCAAAAGATGATGATGATTAAAGCAAAATAAATCTTGGCAAAAGAGAAGTTTAATGCAAATATTACACAAATTAGAGCAAGGGACAATCTTATTGACTTGTGTCAAAACAGGGTGATGACAAAACTTCTATTGTAGTGGCAGTATTCCTATTGATGAGTTATGCCAATCATGAAAAACTATGTCCGTAGATTGATCTGGCTGGAACAGGTGAACTTGCCCCCACCAGGCATTTTGTAGCAGCAGGTATCGACATTCAGTTAGTACCACTTGCACCAGCACCTACCATTAAGTCAGCCAACGGATTAATCTAGTGAATAATACTGTCAAATTCCTGTCAGCATTAGAGCCTAACAATTGCTCAGAACTTCCATCAAACTTGATTGAAATTTCAGACAGAGACTGCAAGTTGGACCTCAAAATCTAAAGTCAAAGCTCTCAACAGACCTGCATATCACCAAATTGAATCGTCTTCCTTCCCTTGCCCCAAAAGTAAACTCTGCTGCCAGCATGTCTATGGGGGAGATGATGTCCCCAATTTTGGCATCTTGGAAACCAGTTGTCATTGGTCATCTGGATGGGAGAAACATTTTAATTTACTGAACAACTATCTCTCAATCCTTCTTTTACTGGGATTTTCATTAGAAGTGGGAAGGGACAGGTGACAAGGAATGGGAAGGAATTTGGCCATGTCCTTTCAAAGGAACCATCCTGGCATTAATCTGGAATGATTTGGGGAAACCATGGAAAACCCGTATCTAGATGGCCGGGTGAGGATTCAAACGAGCATACTCCCAAATGTGATGCCAGAGCGTTACTGCTCACTTCTCTACCTTATTGGATTTGCAAATCGCTTGCTCTCTTTCATTCTGAAAATACAATTTTATTGGCTGGTTGAGCTTTCTTCAGTACTTGATGTCACAGAAAAGCATATACAATGTCAGAACTCCACAATTTGATTTAACATGGCATTTAGATGGAACACCTGATTTATTTAGCTCCTTCTGTCAGAGTTTCAAACCAGTAGTATTTCTCAATTTTGATGGATATTCTGAAGGTTCACACTTGTTCTTAGAAGTCCAACTGATTCTCAGTCAGACTTTTTACTCAAATGTTTATAAATGACACACTGCTCTTCGTCAAATAATTTAATGCCTTCACAGGTACCTGTGTAAAAATTTTAGTTTCCCAAATCCACTCACCATATTTTTATCTACACTCATGTGTTACCCTTCACTTGGCCATTTAATGTGAACCAAAACAAGGTATCTGTGCCCAGTGTTTGTGTATCTGTAGCACGAAGCCTCTATCCAAATATTACAGATCTTATGTATCTGAAATATAAATGTAAGGGAAAGTCTAAAGTTATCCACACGGGCTGTAGAATTTACTTTGGTCTTTCATCAAAAACAAATATGTAATTTTTTTTTAATAATATGCTTCCTGTTCCTTACATGATGTCTATTGTAAGCACCTTGGAATTTTGGCAAATTCTAGTTTTGCTTAGGCGGGACTTAGAAATTTTGTGAAGTACAGTTTTCAACTTTAAGTAATTTCCCTGTAATCTTGCTCACAGTTGCAATTCGTCATAATAATCATTTAATGTGTAATTATCATAACGGGAAACGTTTGGTTTAAGAGATATTCCCGTTTGTTCAAGTTTTGAAACACGCGATACAATGGTGAAATTCTAAGATTTGCAATATCTCTAAATCGCGTAAAGCTACAACCGAACTTTTATCACCAGCTATAGTCAGCACTATCCCCGATATTTTGGCAGTAAAATTAAGTAATTCAGCAAAGTCTAATTAGCGATTTTAATTGAGAGAAAAAAATAAGCTTTTTTATTAAAAGAGATATCAATTTAAATTTTACATCAGCAGATAGCCCTAATTAAGACGATTTCATACATATATGGGTTTTCATAAAAAGTTTAAGCATTTGTCCGGAAATTAAGTTTTTGTAAAATAGATTGTCGCGGATTGTTGTGCACGCGCGTAAAAAGTTCTAGAACACTTAGGGATTTTACCCGAATTTGAATGTATCACTACGCGGAGTCATAAACAGCTAAAACTTTAAAATTAATTACTCTAAATTTCTCAAGAGACTGCCGTCGGACTTCTAGTGGATAAGTCCAGATACTGTCAACGTTTAAACATTTTTAATAGTCTGGATCGTCCAATAAATTACACATACTTTGAGCTACGCGGAAGCAAAAAGATGTGATACAGTTGCTGACGTCACTGGTTCTAGCCGTCTCTATAAAAAAGACCCCGTCGCCATTATGGTTTGTCGGTTCCTGCCTGTGGTCTGTTCCTGCCCGTCGTCTGTTCCTGTCTGGCGTCTGTTTCGGTCTGTCTTTCGTCGCGCTGGTTGTAATTCGCCATGCTGGCTAGTTCAACCATGTTGGATCGTGTCGGGTTATATAGTAATTTTAATGACTGTTAAGAACTTGTAAATTTATTAAAGGGGTTTCGGTCGGTTAAATTTCTCTCCACAATCTGCAGACTTTGGTAAAGATAGTTGGATATGCCTGCTCAACTGTAAATGCAATTTTTGAACTTTTGACTTTGAAGAATAAAACTTTGGATTTTTCTAACAGTGAACTTGTGTGCTTCAGTTGTTAGCATAAAACCCTTTTCTCTATTTGGGGGTATCAAATATTGTGGCGACCTAGGCATTTAGTTGAGTCATCCTGGCTACATGGTCAAATCAAATCAAAATTATTTAGCAGATGTACTGAGAATTGTGAGCTATCAAGTGTTTAAGTTAAGGCACTTAGGCGATACTATAACCCCAGTATCGGCCTGGTCCTTACACTATCTTTCAGTCAGCTCACATATTTTCCAGTACGTTTTAAGTTGAAAAGCGAGCCAACAATAAACCCATTCTCTTTATATCTTCATAAAAATATTCATACTTGTAACAATCTGCTTGTCTATGATGCCCCCAGGATAATTATGGTTTTATTCAATGTGGTTTGTTAAGGCACCAAGGTTGGTCGAGCTAGATCCAAACAGACAGGAAGTTTTTCCGGCAGGCTTGGTGTGTGTGACAACAGAAGTGGGAAACAAACAGCCAATTATTGAACTAGGCCTGCGACTCCAAGATTTTTTTTGTCCGCACGTATTTGGCTAGTAATTTTTTTTTTTTTTTTTTGAGGAGACATCATCATTGGTGAAGAGATTCAAAAGATGCCATCCCACACTGGGTAAAGGTTTCCTACGTGCTGTGCAGGACAGGTATGGGCACTGTTATGTCATGGGAAGAGAATTTCTGCTTGACAGCTTGATTGACTGGATCACCTGTGAGTTAACCTGGTCTCAATACACCCTGTGGAAGTAACCACTGTGTGGCAAACATTTCTGCTGTGAGCCAATTTGAGAATATACATAATGACAATTAAGAAAGATATTTTCAACATCTGAAAAGCCCAGAAAGCACCCTGAAATCCATTTTTAAAATACTAAAGATATCAAAGTGCCAAACTTAAATTTGCATGAAATTACAGAGACAACCGTTTTGCTTTTGACTGTTAATAAATTTCATTTCTTGTAAACATTCCCTCCAGCCCCCATTTTTTTTTTTTTTTTTTTTTTTTGGTACAATGCTCTGAGATATGCCATGTGGGAAGCCAATTAGTAACAATTAGCCAGTGTGCAAAAACAAACTGATTGAAATTGTGATATAAAAACGCTAACTGAATCACAAAGTACATCTAGTATTGTTTGTTTAACATCAATACACTATCAGTACATATATAGGGCTGATGATGTTTAACATCTCGACTGTACTAAACAATAAGAAATTGATGGATTCTATTATGGAACATTACCTGACACTTTCTTTTATTTCTCAGTGTGCCACCAAAACATAACAAATTATCACTAAAGTGACATAAGCTATCGCTATATATGGTACTGTTTGTGATCTATGCGTACACATACAAAATTACAAAGTTTATGGTTTTGTCTTCTGTATAATGAAAGAAATATGGTACTAATCTGAATAAAAGGTATCCTACATATTAACTAAACAACATAGCCTATCCCTACACACAGTTTCGCTGAAAACCATTCAGAATTTTTTTTTTCACAAGTCATACACATGAAGAGAGACAAAGATACAAAAATTTAGTTTCAGCCTCTGTATAATTGATAGTTATGTTACTAAATGTAGATAAAATCTATCTTGTATGTTAACTAATCACATAAGCTTTTGACAAGTGAAGATTCAATAAAAAGCATTCATCAGTTTGTGCGAGATGCATGCACAGAGCCAAAATTTCAAACATTACCCTTTTTCCCCAGTATCAACAGGAACTTTGTTACTAATTTGGATAAAAAGAATCCTATATGATACCCCATGACATAAACTATTACTATGATAGCTTAAGTCATTGGGTATCAGAAATCTGACCATGCGCAGACAGGCAAACAAGAATTTCAAAATTTACTGTTCTGCACTCTACATTATTGGGAACTATAGAAATAAAAAGTATTCTGTTCCATGACATTAAGCTATCAATATGTGCAATTCTGCTAAACTCTGCATACAGTGCAGCCATACGCACAGACAAAAATTACAAATTTTTTGGTTCTGACATTGTATGATCATTAGTGCACATTGCAATCATTATTTTAGAAAAAAAAAAAATTAAAGAAATCATGGAACTTACAGACACAACTTTTCTGCAATATTATTATATCATTTATAGATTTTTCATAAGCCTTCTGCCTCCAAGTTTGGTGAGAGGAAGGTTACTTTTGCTATCATTGCTTGTATAAAGAGTTACTTTAATTATTATACTTTCCATAGCCTTCATCTACTTTTAAAACAGCCTGAAATTCTATTGACAGACCCACACTCTTTGGAAGATATTCCAAGAATTTGCTTTAGATAAAAAGACATTGGCAATTACTAAACAAACCCCAACAAATGCAATATAAAAAAAAGTCTGTGGATAAACCTTTCAAATCAAAAGTGGAGTTAGGCAAGGAGATGGTCTTTGTCCAAGAATATTCAATTCTTTCCCTGAAAATGTGTTCAGACAATTGAACCAAGCTCTAAGCAAAAGAAATACAAGAAGTTAAATTATGTTTTACGAACTTGAATTTCAGACATAACTGCCAAGCCTTTGCAATTTAGCAACACGTCAGCATAACAGGTCAACAGTTTGAAAGTAAAAATTGAAAAACTAGTTTACAAATTTCCTCTGAAAATATATCCTGGCAAATTTTAAAAATGCTACTAAATTACAAAAAAAAGTCAATAAAACGTGCCAACACCTTGGAGTAATAATATTACCTACTAATGTAGACCAGCATTCTTCAACCTTTTTCAAGCCGAGGATCAGTAAAATGTCAAAACTAATTCTATGGACCACATATATCTCCATATTAACATTTGGGACATACAGTATTCTGCCATTATAACATAAATCTAAAAGCATGCCTTGAATTTCTAGGCAAAGAAGGCAAGATATAGAATTGAGACAAATAAAGATCACAAAATTTATACAGTATGGATGCAGTCTCCATTTTATGTGAACAATTTTATTTTTTATCTTTAACTCAATTAGTATTCCTGTTCCATCTTTGTGGCCCAACTGGTTGCTCTATAACAATCAAAGAAAAAAGCCAACAACAGGAAAGTAATAAAATCAAAATATTTCCGTGTAGCAGGCAAAACTGAAGAATGAGACGCAAATAAAGACTTTAAAAAAATATATATATATATCAACCACCAAAAAAAGACAGATCCCAATGCAAGAAAATAAACAATAAAGAATTGATTTTTATTGAAACTTAAAAAAAACTTTCAGACCACTAAAAAAACTTTTTTCTTGGCACGTGACTCAAATTGATCCAGAAAGGCCAATTTGTTGTTGTTAACATTTCAAATTTGCTGGTTTATTGAAATAAAAACAAACATTGCAAAAATGAATTTTAAGATCGGATATTTTGTATTATTATCATCACAGAAGCAAATGTGCAAAAACATGTATAAATAGTGGAAAATAGCATCAAATCATCATATATCAGATAGTGGTCAAGTAGTGTGAATGAAGATTGAAAGATACCTGGTTTGAATATCGGTCTCGTTTGGGTTTCTCAAAGGCCCTTTACCTGACCTTCACTTCTGGTACAGCTTGTTGTTTAGTGTGAAGTATGTCAAAATGCTTCAGAGGTTTAGATTTAACATTTAATTGTAAGTAGGATTACTGGACAAGAAGTGCATAGTGTGGCGGTTCGAAAACTCTGTCAATCAGTGGATACACTTGACTGGGCAAATATTGCACTGTAGAAGATATGCAAGTTTATGCGACTCCACATCCCACTTCATAAAATCTACTGTGAAATCACACTTCAGTAGGCAGGTTTTACACCTTATAACTGCAGAGCATATAGCCTGTTAAGATATATATCTTATATATGAATCTTATTTTATTAATATAAGTTGTATGAAATGATGAATTTTAGTACATAAATTTCCATGCCAGCATTTACCATCATGAGTGAAACCATTAAAAGCTCCAATCCAACTTGGTGATAATGTCTGCAATAAGGAAACAACATAAAATGTTTATTATCAAATTAAAACATTACCAACAAAGGAAGTTTATTGGTAAAGTGGTAAGAAGATGCAATAATTTTGAATACTTTTCAACTGGAAATGGCTAATGTTATCAAACTGTAAAGTTTCCATCAGCAAATGGCTACTAGCCCCTTAGTATATACAGTGTGTCTCAGAAATACTTTTACAAATTTTGGGAGCATGTTAATAACATTAAAACAGTCCACATAAAATTGTGCCTGAAATTCATTTGTTTTTGAGTTATTATTGAAATAACATTATCTGTTTGAAAGTGTCAGCTTATTATTAAATTGTTTGACTGCGCAGGATGCAGAAACTCATAAAAAATGCTCAAATGCTTGCCTGCTTCTACTCATGCATGCACTCATTCATCATCGAGTGTTGCGCCCTTTCAAATATTCCCGGAATAGTTTTACAGGTATCCGTGACACATTTATACAATGTCTGTATTCAGAATGTGTGTTGTATTCGCAAATTGTTTTATAAGCCCCAGAGATAAAAATCCAGAAGAGTGAAGACAGAAACATGCAGACTGTGGAACTGCCCCTCATCCCCAACAATGGTCCAACTTCTCTTTCAAATATAAAAAAACCACAATTTTTATCAGATTTTGATGGACATTTGCACATGTATAACTTATACAGAAAAGTACTGTCTACATTTGGTTTACAAAAATCCAACCCCTATTCTCCCTTAATTTTTGCCACTCTTTACACAAACCCACAGTTTTTATCCGAATGTGACGGAACATTGCAAACATAAGTTAAAAACAATCTCTATTTGGTTTACAAACCTCCACCCATCCTCCCCTATACACTAATTAAGCAAAATTACACTTTAAACCATCCAGTTTTTTGCAAATATCTAGAAAACAGTAGGAAAATTGGCCAGTGTTGATTCTGAGAGCCCATAACATTTCATATTAAGCAGCATTTGACTGATTCGGATCAGACAACTGCTGACCAAGAAATTCGAACTTTAAATTTAAAAACTGTTTTAACAGTTTTTCGTGACACAAAATCTACAGTTTATATCCAATTTCAAAGCACCTTTGTACACACATGCTTTAAAATAAGTGAAAAATGATGTTTACAAAACTGCACCTACACTCCCCCTCCAGCCCTCAGAGGCAAATTGACATATGTAAGTTTTCAAGGTTTTGCGTATATCTATAAAATGTTGGGGAAATCTGTCAAAGTGTATGTTGATGGATAATGTTTATTACAATCCGATCAAAAGGGATAAAAACATCCAGGCTCTGAGCAACGCTGGGTACTCTGCTTTTGCAGAAGACTGAAAGATCAAAAATATTGTACATCCTAAAGCAATAGGATAAACCTTTTCAAATTTAAATTATGCTAAAATTAATCAATATCATTCATTTATTTTGTACATGTATCCACTTACAAAGGAAAATAAGCATTGCAACACATGCTGGGCAAGGCTAGTATTTCACAAAAAGTAGTTTCACCAGTATTTTTTGTATATATTAGCTCAGCTCTGCTATATAATTGGTCACTGGGGAAAAGGGGAGAGGTGATAAATATTGGTGCACTACTGGTAAAAGATGATAGTATTTGTGTGCATTTATTTATAACACATAAAAGTATCCTCGTGTAGATGTAATCAATCGATTATCTTTTTGTATTCCTGAAGACGTGACTAATTCCAAAAGTAGATTGACACTATTGTCAGTTGCAGTTAATACTATCTGGTTTTAATTAACATTTAACATGGATTCCAATATTTGTAGTGATGATCACGTAGGCTTGTAAACTTCCGATTAAATTTCTGCTTAAAAATCATGGAAGAGGAAACGTATGTGAACAAAAAGAGTGCAGAACTTCTGCAGTTGCAGAAGCAGAGGTCTGCTGCATCATTAAAGGCTACACATCACTATTGAGTACATTAGCAGACTGACTTGTATCAATAATGTCACTTGATTATCTAATGAAAATACTGGTTACAAACTTAAATTGTTGGACAGTACCTCAAAACACGTTGAATTAACACTGTAGATAATAATTAAAAAAGAAGGATTTTCATAAGTATAGCCTATTTATTTGGACTTTTTAAAATTATTTTGGTGTGAGCAACCTGCTCAAAAAAATTGTATTTTTGAAACACCCTGTATATAGAGAACTTTATTCAGGGGGAGAAAAATTTATAACTTTGTACAAATCAGTATGTATGTAGGGCCTACTTGGTAAACTTGACACATTGGAGTAAGAAATTGTATAAAGGGAGACAAAACATGTAAAAATTACAGAGATTGTTCACAATCATCATGTAATTTAAATGATAAATCACTTTTGGTCACTGAACTGTCAATGATGTAAGCAGGAAGTGTTAATAGCAATGTAGCAGTATTGCAATCTAGAATTAAACCAACACTTTTGAAGCAAATAAAACACCAATCTCTCTTCAAAACACGAAAAAAACTGAAACTAAGTTTATTACAAATTTATTTGCATAATGCAATTACAACATTTGTAACACCAAATTTCTCTTCTTTTCTGGCATCGTCATCATCATCACAAGTCTCTCATAAATCCAAATCTGCAGTAAGCCATACTTAAATTGATGTTAAAGATGTATTTGAACCAGATATAATTTAATTATACTGTATTTCCACTAGAAGAAAAATAAATGATGTTACCTCTGAAAGGAAACTTCATATTTATCATTAATACATTTCACTTCCAATAATACATTCAGCGTTTCCTTTCAAATTTCCATTCATACACTGGTGCTGAAACTTTAGAGCCTGCTTTAATTCGTTTGGGGCGTTCTTCTTTCTTGTTTTGCAGATGTCTTTTGATTTCAAGCTTTCGCTGAACAACAGCAAGTTCTTTTTCACGTTGGATTCTTTTACTTAGTTCCTTATATGCTAGATTTTTTTGGAATACTGCCTTTTCTAGAGTATTTTGATCTACTGCAGGAAGTAATGTGCTGTTAAGTAGTGACATTTTAGGGCGGTTTGTTCGGCGGTCTAGAAGAGCTGGATGGGTTTCTAGTTTGGCAACTACATCAAACTTCTTAGCTTCTTTTTCATTGTCGACAAAGAAGATATGCTTATTTTCCGTACGATCTGCAACATCAAGTAGGTGAAGCTGTGATTGCAACTTTTCAATCTTCCTTGATTCTATTGTTCGCTTTGTAGCAATATATCTAATATCTTGACTTTGCATTAATTTTATTTGCTCAGGTGTATGTTCATCTTCTTTATCAATTTCATGATGCATACCATTTTCCACTTTAGAATTAATCATATGGAAATAAAATTCATCTGGATTTCGGTCTAATGCCCGTTTCTTTAAAAGCTTTAATGTTTTTTGTTTGTTTTGGTAGTTTATCGCCCTTTGTTTGTAATCTTTCTTTTTTTCGAGATTACCTAAATGAGCTCTACCTTCTGGTTGAGCTCTTTCTCTGTAAGTTTTCTGATTTGCTTTTGCAACTTTCTTCCATGAAGACATAATTTAACCTGTAAAATACACATACAAGTCAGTCACTAGCTAAAGGTTCAACACAATAATTTAATAACCTTATACTAGTTAAGTTTTTACAAAGAAGTATGCTAGGAAATTGATTTAAAGTCACAGTAATAACGGGGCTAAAAGGGAAGCAATATTCTAACTAAAAATATGGATACACTGGGAATACATTACATCGTGATACGTTTGGAACAAATTGAATGCATCTGAATCAATTGCATCAGTAATTTGGCACTCACGAAAGCAATTTAAGTTATAAACAAAAAATAAATTCCCTGTGCCTTATACAGTCACTCGGAATGTGAGTTGTCATTCGATACATTCTGCATTTTGACTTAACCGCAACTTCCGCCAATACTGCCGCTGGAAAATCAAAACTTCTGACGCATGCATACTAATATATTTACTGTATCGCCAACAAAAGTTCGCCTATAGCCTAGAACATTTTAAAATGAAGGAAGGAGATATTGAATAACAATCAACTTTATAAAAGGAAAAAAAAAGTATGAAACATACCTTCACAACGTAAACTAAGCTAACACGTGTTATCTCATTGTTTACAAACAAGTAACTGCACAGTTAATATAATAGTTACCAGAGATAAACATTGAACACACCACTGTACAGAGAAGTTTATTATTTCATCTGAAGTTAGATTGATTGTTTCCCATTTAATTTGATAAAGGAAAGGAGTGAACTGGTGGAGTACATACCGGGAAATTAAAAGTTCTGTGAACTAATTTTTTAACCGAAGTCATGAAATTTAAAACTGATAATATATTGAATCAGGTGCCGCATCACTCTTAACAACGATGAAATTGTATCTACTATCTAGTTTTAAACATAACTTTGGGTGGTAATGGTGTTATCCATACTCTAGTGCAAATTGTAAATAAATGATGGCAACCTTAGGTTTTGAAGATGGAAATATTGACACATTGGAAGACGGACAAAAAGATGGGTTAGTTAAGACTAAAAATTTTCGTGTCTGTTAATTTACTAGTACTAACGACAGGTTATTTGCATGCATTGTCCAACAGTCTTTCCTATATTTTAGTTGTTGATTGACAATTTATCATTAATCATTCACAGTACTCTAAAAACAGTACTTTGTACTGCGGTTTTAAGAGGCCAATTATAAATCCCTATTAGAATGGTATGATAGTTATAACAATAGATACTTATTCTGTTTCAGTTTATTCTTTCATAATTTTGGCAAAGAGAAGCACTGTAAAATGGGTAGAGGTTAGCTTTAACTGTTGATGTTGGTTGGGGTGTTTTAAAGTCTGCCTTCTACAATTTTTTTGCATTGAACTATTCCATTCTCAGCTGTGTTGTGGCTGTCAAAGAACAGGTTGTTTGCAATACAAAATTTTTGATATAACATAACATGAGATAACGGAGGATTGCAGGCAAGTAAAAGTAATCATGGGAATTTATTGGCCATATTAACAGTAATTTCTGTAAGAAGAGAGGAATTACTGTTGGATCTGAATAAATAAAGAAAAATCACTTGTGAGCTGTGCGAGATTGTGTGAGAAGTAAGCGAAGTGGCTACATGATTTTCTCCGCCTATCAAATAGTGGTGCTCATGTCTTGCAATTTGGGTTAACCACTTGGATATGATGTCTTTGTTATGTTCCCAACTCTTATTTTATGTGAAACACTCGACAAATTAAATTAAAAATGTCTTACTAGGAGACTACTAGCCAACTGGGAAATGCTGCAACACTGCAAAAATAACAAATGTTATTGATACAGGGCTCATATCAACCTAAACTCTTTTCCCCCCTTCCTGGCAGTTGTAGTTAAGTTAAATCCAGCCCAAAGCAGAAGAAATTTTTAGAAAATCCGTACATAAAATTTGCTCTGCATCTTTCAGTTTGAGTGCTATGGTTACATGCAATGAAAACGATTCCTTCTGTTGATCCAATGTGATGGGACATATCTGTTTACAGCTAAGTGCGAAATATTGTGATAATAAATTTCGTGTGACTTTGTACAATGGAAGGAGAGCAAAACATATTAAAACAAAGAAACTAAGCAACATTTCCAACAGATTTGGGTTACTGTGCAAAGTACGACCAGTAGAAAAAATACGGTTATATTGGATTGAAATTATAGCTAATTGCTTCCTTGACATCGAATATTGAAGGAAAAGTGTACTTGAAGGCAGTAAAATAGATAACAAAGGTGTAATACGTGCTCAAACATATGGTTATGTACATTACTGACGGCATCAGTTGACATCTCGAGCTGCCGGTGACATAATTATAATGAGAATCAGGCATGATAGTCATCCAAAATCCACTATGCATCACGGAATATTAGGCGTCATTATGGTTCAGGCTATATTTCAACCTAACCACAACCAGCTCCTTAAAAACCAACAGGTACCACTGAAATGGGGTCCATGCGGAAATATCACATTCACGATAATAATGGCTGCTACATATTGGTTAATACCACAATCTGACGATTTGAATTGTATTACTTCAGTCTAACCTGTTTCATTGGGTTCACATACACTTTTTGTTGAATAGTAATGCCTGAGGAATGTGTTAGTCATATTTTCATCCCAAAAGAATTTTTTCAAGAACACTGGTGGCATCTGATAGCTGCGTGATACTCTCATATTTTGTTTTAAGTTGTGGTGTCTTTTTTTTTTTACAATTCAGTGGTAATTTGAACAAGGCATAATATCAAAGCAGTTAATCAAAATTTCTAGAGGTTGCACCATTTTTTGGTTGGTGGAAAAAGCTGCACTCTCCCCATGGCACAAATAATGGGATGAGGAAATGTGAGATAAATAGCTCAGTAATCCCAAAAGCAAACTTGTTGACATTAAGGAGGTAACTGGGAGCATTGATTTCCACTACAGGAAATGATCAGAATTTAAACTCCAACATTTCATGATAAGGTACAATATCATATCCTGCTATCTTAAAGACATTAAGGGCACAAATATTGAACCGATTATGTAAGAAACATTTTGAAAAAATGTCACCATAGTTCATAGGACGCAATATTCTCATTTTTTGAGAGTCACAATACTAATGATACATACTCTGATTTTAAATTAATAAACTGATAGTTTTATAGGTATTTTGTTTTTCTTAAATTAGGGGACATCCATAAATTACGTGAGGTGAAATGGGGGAGGGGGGGGTCCAGCGAAATCTCACCAGATCTCACCAGGGGGGAGGGGGGGGTCTACGGAAATCTCACGTGAGATTTTGCGAAAAATTTGGGGACAGTAGAGCAAGAAAAAGGTCTACAATTTGCGCCAAAGTCGATTTTAGGAGGGTATTTCGTCAAAAAAGTTAGGGGGTGACCTAAAAAAAAAGGTCTACAAAAGTTTCCAGGGCGATTTGTAGGGGGGGTTCTCACGGACCAGATCTCACGAAATCTCACCAGGGGGGAGTGGGGGGTCCAGAAATCCGGAAAAAACACCTCACGTAATTTGTGGATGCCCCCTTAGTCCTGGATATGAAATAAAAGAGAACCAAAGTGCTTTCCAGCAAAATATATAGCTACCAAGGAGTAAGGAGCTGGCAGATAGGCTTTAAGGCAGGAGGCTAGGACAGTGAAATTTTTCCCAATGGTTATAGAATATACGTCAGAGCCCATATATAGAATAGGTGGAAGAGAATTCATACTGGTTAATGGATACTACCACTGTTCACTGGTATTCATAGATTATAATAGAGAATTATTGAAGGTTGTTTTGGGAGGAGATACATAAGAAAAAATTTGAATCTTGATTGCTTACTGCACTGGAGGATTGAGTGACTATGATATGGTCAATAAAATAAATTGTTTGTGCTTTATCCTGATGTCATTTTATAACATCCGACTAAGTATTTACAATAAAAATTGAGTCTCAAATCCACAATACATTGTCTCTTAAATTCCAACATTTTGAGGGAAACATGACATCACAACGAATTCTCTGCATTCGGGAGGATTATATATTCAAAGGTGAAAGTAGTTTAGGGACTCATCTGCCAAGTGTGGATTGGGAAATAAAATTAATTGCATAAGAGAGCAGATATCTGCAAATACCTAGGTGACCGATAACAACTTGCATAACAGAGCTGAAGAGGACAATGTTGGATATCTTCCTAATAAAACCTGACAATTACTTCCCATTCCTTGCTCCCAACCCTTGAATCCTTTCCTGCTTCTAATGGCCTGACATCGATAGGGTATAAATGAAAGCAATTGTGATTAATATAAGAGGGTTTAGAAAACTAATGACCAAAATAGAAGGTGGTATTAGGTACAGTTATGAAATGACATACATTTCAGAATTGAAGAGAGATTTCAGCAACAGGTTGAGTAGATTGAAAGAGGGCATCAGTAGTGGACAGGAATTGGAAAGAGTAAGGAGATAATATGGATGGGGTATGAAATGTTTATTTAAAGAATAAAAAAACAAAAATTAAGAAAAGCACAGAAACAGCATATTGTAGAAGAGAGGCAAGAAGGCTCAAATTGTTGATGAGGAGAGAGTTAGAAAACAAAGTCAGTTGGCAATTGAAACAACTAAATAAATAATTATATGGAAAGAACTGATAAAATACACCCAACCCTCACCAAAGTTGAAGTGAGCAGCAACACAAAACAACACGCAAAGAAAATACAATATTTCGGGAGAAAACCCCTTTTTCAAGTTAACAGAAGTAAGTGGCTGGGCTTGCGCAAGACTTGCGTTCGACGCAGCCACTCGTAGAATGCAATAGACCATTGGACGTGGTGGGGGGAGCAACGATAATATAACCGTGAGTATAAATCATAAGAAAGATTAAAATGGTTGAAAATATACTAGTAATAAAAATATAAATAAATAAATAAAAATATAATTGAAAAATTTCCTATTCCAGGAATTCCTCATGTCAACCCTCTCATCGCCTTCCTTTCTAAATTCAATCCCCTACTTCAACAACCTGACCCGTACTGAAATGCGGGCTATGAGTGAACATTCAAAAAATAAAAACATAATCCTCCCAATTGACAAGGGCTTGACCACTGTGGTCAAAAATCGAAGTTACTATATAGCTGAAGCCCTCAGGCAGCTCTCTGACACCTCCATTTACTTACCTCATACCACTGACCCCACTAATTCAATCTGCAAACAAAACCGCTCTTTCCTCAATCTCCAAGGTCCCTTAAGGTGGCCATACACGATCGTTCCACCCATCCAAATGGAGCAACACCACTCCATTATTGTGTAGTCTGTGGGGGGGGGGGAAATTGATGTGGAGTGACAGGATTATTTGGATTGCCGGTCACTCCAATATCCATCAGTTTCATCCATCATGCCATCAAGCCAATTGATGGTGTGTGGGGAAAACCATGTGTAGCGATATGAAGCCATCCCTCCAGTCGGCTCGTGTATGGTTAAAACGCATCTCAAACACTTCACATTCTGTCGCTGACCACTGAGCAGACAACATCAGTGCCTTGAGTGGACTATGCAACATTGTTCATTTCTTTTTTGTTTTGAATCTGTTATGGAAATATTTGACTTGCATCTAGTTAAATATTATTTTGAATATAGAATTGAAAATAATACAGTTTTAAATATTATTAAGTAACAATTAGAACAATATTATTTTCTTTTTTTACTCTTTTTTAAAACAATAATTATGTCGTCTCAACAAGACTTTGTGCTGGAGATTATTGAGAAGTATAAGACTTACTATGTTTCTAGGATCTCTAATCCTGACTAACATGACAAAATATAAATAAATGTGGCAATAGATCAATTGCTAATATTATTTAAAAATAAAGACATAAACGCCAGAAGAGAAACCGTGTTGGAAAAAAAAAGATAATTCTTTGTGATCTTCTTTTTAAAAAGATCATAGTATGATAATATTAACTTTATATGAGCCTACTTGTTTAAATATGTTGTTTTACAACATGTGACGTACCTATCACTGTTTTCGGCCGGCTAAATACTTAAACTTAAATCTGTTTTATTATCATTTTGTAGTAATTTTAAAAGATTTCTTAATATCACAGAGCTTATTTTTCATAATTTCACACTTTTTTTTGGACATTTATTTAATTCCCAGCATTTATATTCAGTATTCGATTCGATAGTTTGAATATCCTTTAAAATTAATTCGGGCTCATTTTATTTAGTACTTGGCATAACTAGATTGTTGTATAGCAAATTGACAACCTATTGTTGTTTGCTTTGCCTAGTTTTTCATTGTCGTGGCTGACTGGAGTGATGGAATGATGGTGTATGTGCTACGCTTTTGGATGTCATCCGCATGGATGTCATCCATACAGATGACATCCAAATGGAGCGATCATGTATGGCCGCCTTTATTGGGTCTTTCACACCATTGCATTTGCCTTCTGACTCCTAAGACCCCCCAGACCCCCACCCTGTATCTTCTGCCCAAGATACATAAGGCGGGCAATCCTGGACGTCGTATAGTTGCGGCCTTTGGGTCTCCCACAAAACACATTTCTGCATTCGTTGACCAGCACCTACAACCTTTTGTCCAGGCCCTTCCATCTTATGTCAGAGACACCCCCCACTTTTTAGTGTGTCTGTGAACAGTCCCTACACCCCCAACCAACAGATTACTTCCTGGTCACTATTGATATATCATCACACTACACCAACATCCCTCATGACCAGTGTCATAGAGCATTACCTTGAGACTTGCCCCCCCCCCCCCACCCCCGCACACCTTCCCTACCACTCATTTCCTCACTTGTAAGGCTCAATTCATCCTTACCAAAAATTTCTTTTCCTTCCAGTTTCAGGTTTACCATGAGATTCGAGGCACTGTAATAGGCACTCGCAAGGCACCTTTCTATGCCAACCTTTTCATGGGTAGACTAGAGGAATGTTTTCTTCAAAAGGTTACCTGACAACCCACCATGTGGTTCAGGTATATAGATGACATATTTATGATCTGGACCCACGGTGAAAGCCTCCTTCTTGACTTCCAGAACTAGTTCAAAAACAGCTATCAAGAGTCAGGAACTGTCCCCCACACCGACACAAACCACCTAAACCCAACCAGAATCCTGTTTTTCTCACCTAGTTTTTCCCTGGCCTGGAATCGCTAAACCAAATTCATCGTTTAGGCCACTTCGAGGCATTTGAGGGTCACCTTAAAGTTGTCTGATTGCATTGAAATTTGTCATTATCTTTTTTGATAGATTGGAACAGGATTAGGGATTGAAAGCAGCAAAATTTTAACTTTCAAAAAATTACCCATCTCTAAGGGCCATCTTAGTGTACAAACATACAAAAATTAAAAATAATTCAGCTTTGGCCTCTGGAGCAAGTGTGAAATATGATACTAATCAGGGTAAAAAGTATCATAAATGATAATTGATGACATAAACTATTAAATGTGCAATTTTTGCATGAGGTGCACTTACGCAGATAAATATTCCAAAATGTAAGGCTTTGGAGTCTGCATTATCAAGAAGTATGTTGTAATTGAGAATTTCTAGTGTGAAGTGAATTGGAATGTGGGATAGACTCCAAGCACAGCTCAGTGATATAGGTGTTTGATTGTGCGAAAAGGTTTCAAAATGGTAATGATAAAGTAGAAAATCAAAGCCATAAATGGCGTCCAGCATCAGTGAAGCTTACTTTCAGGCCATGTGTGAGCTTGTGAAAGATGATTGCTGCATTAATGTTGCCGCAATTGCATCAGAAGTGGGTGTAAGTGTTGGAAGTGTCCATACTATTGTGTCAGGCGTACTTGGATGCAGAAAAGTATCGGTAAGGTGGGTTCCATGTTTTCTCAACAAGGCACAAAAGAATGTGTGGAAAGATATTTGTAATCAACTTCTGCATCATTTTGAAGAAGAAGAGGCTTTTTTGGACTGTCTCATCACTTGAAATGAAACACGATGCCATCACTAACCCCCACAAAACAAGTTTGTAAGTATGGAGTAGAGGAAAGTTGGAGAGGAAGCACCAACCAAGGCCAAGATGTAACTGTCTTCTGGGTACAGTTATGGCAACTTTTTTTGGGACTTGAAAGATGCATTGTTAATTCACTTCTTACATACTGGAATGACAATGCATGCTGCCTACTATTGTCAGCTTTGGGATTATATTTCAATACTGCATATTGCAACAAATAAAGCTGTTGACCGATTCATGCTTTCCTCCTTCTGCATGACAACAAATGGTCTGATACAGCAGTTTTAACTAGTGGTAAACTAACTGCAATGCACTGGCAACATCTTGAATGCCCACCTTACAGTTCAGACTTATCATAATGTGACTATCATATGTTTGGTCCACTGAAGGAGGCATTAGGATGGGAACAATATAAAGACAATGCAGTGGTCAACAATACGTGTGAAGTTGGCTACTATTACATCCATCTGCTGTTTTCTGTGAGTCAGAAAACTTCCTATCCAATGGAGGAAAATTATTTCTCTGTAGAAAAACTATGTAGAAAAATAAGTGACTCGATTTGTATTTTTATTTACAACCAATAAAGCTGTGTGAAAAATTGTGGTTATGTTTGAATGACCCTTGTATCATAAAGCAGTTTGACGTTGTGAAATGGTTGAAGGCACCAGATTCCAATTTTATCTCAGTATCGTAATGTGCAGAATATGCAAATGAAATCAAACCTTTTGTACAGACATATACCATAACTTGGAAAATGATGTGAAATCAGGCATCCTACAAGGAAGCCGCACCTCTTGTTCCTGTCTTTTCCCCCCCACTAATTGATCTTGGAGACATTGTTAACAGCCATTTAAGATTGCTGACGATGCCATTGTGTATAAGGGAATAAGGAGTTAATTTTATTTTTATTTACCTAATTTAATTATAAATGGAGCACACCAGTCCTGGCGACAGTCTTCCTACATCCTCACATTTCATAAATTTTTATCTTAAATTCCTTAACTGTTTCTGTTGACCGATTAGAAATTCAGGATTAACTCAGCACTATTTCAATTTTTTGCTATAAATGACAACTATAGTGCCAAAGTGATAAATCCTGTGAATACTTAATAAAAAGAAATTTCTTCCAGTTTATTGCAAACAGACACTGTAGTTTTCACTTGAATTTTTTAACTAGCATGTAAACAACTTATTTAATTTATGTCTATGATGAAATACTTCCGATAGGAAACATAATACCAGGTAAATAAGGTGCCATGCTGATGACTGTATGTGTTGCTTCTTCCATAGAACAGAAAGGTTCTGGACAGCAGTTTGGATAAGGAGACAAAAAGAATCAAACCATAACGTATCGCATCAGGCCATCTATGAACACAAGTGATTATTAGTCCATCATTTAATAGGAGTGGGACACTTCTCGACATATTAGAAAGTACAAACCTATCCATGATTAGAATCACTTACTGTCCCACCTCACTCAAACAATGGTCTGACCAAGGTTTTGTATTGTAGGTATCTAGCTTCCCTGATGCACCCAATTTACCCTCTCCAGTATATGAGGGGCCCTCTCCCGTGTTGTGCCCAGTTGAGTATACTACCAAATATTATGCTTGATATTTACAGTTTATGTCTTCTAAAGAAATTCCTCCTTCAAGCTATTTTTTCTAGATATGTAACTAATAAGAGTTCCATGTTAACAGTCCAACCCAGCTTCCTTCCATGCCCACAATAGCTTTTCTGTTGCAAAAACATGTCATTTGCAAATAACCTTACTTTTGACTGTAATCATCCACACAATGAGTCATTAGAATTCCACTCTTTAGTTTAATATTTTATGAAAGTTGTTGGAACAGTCATTTGTGAACTATCCAATATCTCATAGTTTTTACTTAAAGTGTACATAGGTATTTAATATTCGTTTGAATTTAAAGAAGAATTAGTTTCACTTAAGAGGGTTTTCAGTACTTCATATATGCATTGTCATGCAAAATTTTCATAATGGTATTTGTAACTGTATTTTTATAACTGATATACTTCTTAATGATTTTTATGTGAATAGTGCTGATTAGATTTAATTTTGGGTGCGCAGACTTCCGTAATGTCAATGTTATCTTGGCTATCCGGGTTGAACTGTGTCAATTTTTGAAAACCTAATGTTTTGGCAATCATTTTGTGGCCTACTTCAGAGGACTGTCAAGGCTAGAATCACTGTTGCCTATATATAGCTCCCAAAAAGTGCGCTAACCGTTTTGGAGTGAGCTGACAGCATCGCTGGTCTGATGGGAACTTGCGTCCCATGTTTTTCTAATCAAGCATGACCATATTAGGTCAAGTTGTAGCCCACCGTACGCTTTCATATTATCTGGTCTCTTTATAATTTCCGGTGCTTCTCTGATACGCCTGGGCCACCATCTGCTTTCATGAACCAGTTACACTAGTATCACTAAATAAAATTGCGTGCCCACTGTCAGCCGAATGTTGTGCTACAGCTGATTTGCTGATGTTGTTATTTTTAAGATATCTTATGTGTACACACAGCCTTTCCTTGACCATCCGTCCAGTCTTGCTGATATATACTTGGCAACAGCTACAGAGTATTGAGTACATGCCCACTGTCTGCAGTTTCTCCCTCCTGTCTTTAACCGTTATGAGCACATCAGAAATCTTCCTAGGCACTCTGTATATTGGTCGGATATTTTTCTTCTTTAGAAGACTGCCAATTTTATCCGTCACCCCCTGAACATAGGGTAATACTGCCATGGGTCCATCTGTTTGTCTTCTTGCTTCAACTTCCAGTGCTGGAGTACTAACTGAATTCTGCCTTAGGACTACTCTCTTTCAATAGAAGAATGACATCTACCAACAGAATGAGGGAGCGGCGATGGGTTGCCCACTGTCTCCAATCGTGGACAATTTGTTTATGGAGGCATTTGAGACTGAAGTGGTCAATAATCACAATCCAAAACGTTCTTTATGACTGTGTTATGTGGACGACACATTTGTTATCTGGCCCCATGGGTGACAATCCCTCCAGCCATTCTTCCAACACTTAAACAATGCTTACAACAAAATTAAGTTTACCATGGAAGTTGAGGTGAACAAACAACTTCCATTTATGGATGTGATTGTGAGACGGAAGGAAGATGGGTTCCTGAGCCACGGAGTTTATCGCAAGCCCACGCACACGAAGCACTATTTGCATTTAGCCTCTCATCACCATCCAACAGTGAAACATTCAGCTGACAGTGGGTACGCAATTTTATTTAGTGACACTAGTGTACTGGTTCATGAAAGCAGATGGTGGCCCAGGCGTATCAGAGAAGCACTGGAAATTATAAAGAGACCAGATAATATGAACGCGTACGGTGGGCTACAACTTGACCTAATATGGTCAAGCTTGATGAGGAGAGCGCGGGACGCAAGTCCCTAGTGGACCGGCCACGCTGTCGGCGGTAACTTGAGTAACGTCACTCCAAATCGTTAGCGCACTTTTTGGGATCTATATATAGGTGACAGTGATTTTAGCCTTGACAGTCCTCCGAAGAAGGCCACAAAATGATGGCCGAATCATTAGGTTTTCATAAATTGACACGGTTCAATCCAGACAACCAAGATAACATAGATTTAATTATCATCATTTGAGATATTGTTAATAGTGGTGTCTGGCATACCACCTATAGCTGTGGCCAGTGAAATTGGTGGGTGAATGCAATCGCGTTTGTGCCGCACTTGGGGAAATTCTCGCATAGCACTTTCTCTCTAACACTAGAAAATGGCAACACTGAGTGTCAATGCCCAAACTATTACTACATGCAAACAGGTGAACTTAATTGTTAATTGCACATTTTGGCAACGGCACATTCAAAGAGGCCCGCCAATACGTCTGGCCATGGCTATAGTGATGGAATGCTCAGCTCACTGAATTTTATATTAGTGCGTGATAATTTTTTTTTTTTTAGAAAAATCACTGTTATACCTATATTTGTATAACAAATTAAGAATTAATGCTTGGTAGCAACATTGATAATAGTGTATGATATCACTGAGATTATTTCATGAAAGTTATAATGTCACAAACATGACACATGTGATGTCATACTACTCACATATAGACGGAAGTACATTATAGATATGTAGTTTCTTGTGTAACCAAACTGTAAATATAATGGCTCATGGATCGTATCAATCTTAATACATATATTTTTTTAAAAAAATATCACTTCTCTCTTATATCTGGAATGAACAAAACCATGTCACAAAAAATTGTCACTGAATTTGGTAAAATGTAGTTCTCACAAGCATTGTACACTTCAGTTGAACAACGTTATTTGCTTAGCTTGAGCCTATATCCTCTTTGTTATGTTGTCATTGGATGTATACTGTTCACTTACATTGATTGGCCTTTATATAATTAGACACATTTTGAATATTGAAATGTACAGCATCAAACATTTTAATTGTTTACTTATGGTTCTGTTTTACTGTGCGCAACAGTAAATATTAGTTTATTTATTAATGTTTTAATTTTCAGATTTGGAGTTGGCTCAGAACAAATTCCAAGTCATCCTTTACCATTTATACAATATAACTGGGTTGATGTCACTGAAGAATTTTTTGATGCTGTTAAAGGTAAATAGTTCCGTTTTGCTGTCATTCAGTATGGCTTTTTTTAATGTTGTAATTGTGGCTTTATCATGGACCTTGTCTTATCATTATTATCATTGGGGACCATCTCCAGTGTGCCGGGTGTGGTTTACGAGCCTAGGTTGTTGTAGAATATCCTGTTCCACTGTCTCCTATCCAGAATAGTTTCTCTGTCCATGATAAATTCCCAATTCCATCCTCTTCTCTCTGTCCTCCTTCAGTTGGTCTGTCCATCTTCTTCTTGGTCTTCCCAACGGTCTTTTGCCCACTATCCTTTTTTCCAAATAAGTTTTTGGTAGTCTTATACTAGTCATTCTCTTGACATGCCCAAACCACTTAAGTCTTGATGATCTAAGTCTCTCCTCTATGGATTCCCTTAGCTCTAGGTTTGATCTAATCTAGGGTTACCAGAATTTTTTCTCCAAATCCGGGGACGCTTCACAAGTTTTTCAACAAAATCCGGGGACGCTTTCGACATCGCGTTGTACTTTTATAAGTTATATGATTAAAGGTTGGGTTAACTTAAAAGCCACATGTTATTTATATTTTTATTTAATTAATTTAATTTAATTGCAATGGAGCACAGGCTCCGGTGGCAATTTCCCTACAGCCCCATCTTCCCCCAATCCTGCACCCACCTACATTTGCCCTTTACAAATTTTATATTTAAATTCTTTCAACGTTTCCGGTAAATTATTCATCATTTCTCTTGGTACCTCATCCTAATCCCTGACACCCTTACCTAAAAAAGAAAATCTTCCCACACCCTTGTGCCTGAAATCGAGTGCCAGCTTGTGGTCATAGTCATCTTTTCCCTTCCATGCACTACTTTTCATACCTACTCCAATATCTTTCCATGCCCCATCGCCAGTATACGCCCTGTACACTCCCATAACCCTCCTCATCCTCCTCCTGTCTTCAAATGAATCCCATTCCAGCTTCTTTATCATATCCGTCACTGATTGCATTCTGCGATCATTTTGTATTTTAAATGAGGATCACAGACAGCCATGTTGCACACAGCAAGGAGACTTGATTTTTCAAAGTTGTTGTGTCCAAGACGCAGTATCCTTGTAAGTTTCTTTTAATCCTAGGCATGTACAAGGAAAGAAGTGCGCTTCACATATCTTGCTTTAAACGAATGCATTAGCAAATCAGGATTTTAAAGAATTCTCGCTTAATTAAAAAAAAAAATTCTGAGGACAACAGTAAAAATCCGGGGACATTGCGGGGACGAAATCTGTCCGGGGACAGAGAGCTAAATACGGGGACTGTCCCCGGCAAACGGGGACGTCTGGTAACTCTAATCTAATCTCATCATTCTTTATATGGTCAAGTGTAGTATTCTGGAGGATCGTTGTAAGAAACTTCATTTCACATGCTTGGATCTTGCTAAGGTCCCATGATGTTAGTGTGCATGTTTCCAAAGCATATGTGAGAATAGGAATGAGATATGATTTGTACAAGACAATTTTTGTTCTTCTAGGAACCTTCACTTCCCATAGTAAGTCCCGCATGGTACTGTAGAAGTTGGCTCCTTTGGTTACTCTATTCATTATTTCTAACTCACTTCTACCATTACTAGCAATTATGCTCCCCGGGTAGCTGAATTGGTCAACAATTTCAACTTGGTGGTCTTGTAATTTTATATGACAGAGCCTTGGAAAGTACCATGTCTCATCTGTTATGTAAACAGCATGCGGGAAACAAAAACTGAAGAAGTAACATGTATAGTATTAACCTTTTTAATATAAAAGTAATAGCAAAATTACATATGCATATTTATATTCCCATCTCTTTATTGCCTTTTGCTCTTATTCAAAATGCTTTTCTCTCTCTCTCATACACACGAGAGAGAGAGGGAGGGAGGGAGGGAGGGGGGGGGTTTACATTTAAAAAATGCCAGAAAAGCGCTACACTGTTTACCTTGTATTTATTTTGGAAACACATTATTAAGCCTACCCCTCATAAAGTTTTTACTAGGTGGTAATTGCTGCTGTAATACTAGATGATTTTGAATTTTTATGAAAATTCCATTACAATGACTGAAAATAACAAGCTTCACTTTCTGTTGTAGCTTGGTGGTGAATCTTATATTGATGACTGTCCACAAAGTCAGTTTAAGTCTTCTGGTGAATATATTCCTGAATAAAACTTTTCTTTAGCAGTGGAAGATATTAGTTAGAATTCAGTGGATTGTATTTTTTATTCCTGTGATGATAAACCTGTTTCACTGCAGCAAAAATTCTCACAAGATATGTGCCTTCAGTATCAAGAAATGTCAAAGTTCTGTAGCACATCATTTGCTTCAGGTTGTGTTCATTGTCCTCAAATGCATCCAGTAACCACATAGTTATGTTTTGGAATCTTATGGATAATGCCATTTACTTTCATTTCATGTAGACTTACAAAACTAGAGTTCCTATCCAGGTCACTCTGCAGCTGTTCAGTCCTCTCACATTTTGATCGTAT
This sequence comes from Vandiemenella viatica, assembly GCA_031002005.1. Lineage (NCBI taxonomy): Eukaryota > Metazoa > Arthropoda > Insecta > Orthoptera > Morabidae > Vandiemenella > Vandiemenella viatica. The sequence goes on from JARYHS010009186.1 coordinate 198,123,101, forward strand.
TATTTAATCTGCAAAGAGCCTAACTTCTGACTGTAAACTATTTACACTACAATATCGTGTGGCATATCAGTTTACACTTTTACCCCTTTTGATACTGCGTTACCTACTCTGTTTCCTACATTTTAAGAAATCCTCTACCCAGCAATTCACTTTTTCGTTTATATGGTATTTGTTTTACTTACCACCAATTTATGGCTCATTTTGTCAAATGTCTTTGAGAGAGCAAGTGCTATACAGTCAACTTATCAACCCTAGCCCATTTCATCTGAAATATCTTGCATTAAATGCACTAACTGATTTTCACATGGTCCTTATCTTACGGACATTTCTGATATGGTTGCATATCAAGCCTTGCTGTAACTTAAACCTTTTATGTCTCTCCTCTATGGATCACTACTTATATATCATTGTTCCTGTCCTCGTGTAACCAGCTTATCTTCAGACTTAGTTCAAATAATATTTAAAGATATGATGCAACAGTATAATCCTCTATCATTTTCCACCTGGAAGAACTTCTCCTCGACTTTATGGTTGTATCTATCAACCTCAGAAAACAAAAACAAAAACCCTTAAGCCTGGAAGATGACTTGTAGACCTTAGACCAAAAGTTACCAAATTTACTCCTTAGACCAGCGGTTCCCAACCTATGGGTCGCGACCCACTGGTGGGTCGCGACATGTGTTTTGGTGGGTCGCGGAACAATCTAGGTTTTTGCCACAAAAATATATCTTTTACTTCAACTATTTTTGAAGAGGAACATTGGAAAGGCCCAAAACTCTTAACAGCTTAAGAAAACTCACTAATATAACTATCTTGTGATTCTTCTTTAAAGACAATTTTCAAGGTAAAATCCTTAATTTCTTTCTGGATGAATGTACAAGCAAAGCATCCAGAAATCTCTTAAATTATCAGTACTTGTGTGAACGAGCTTTTTCTACTTTATTGTTTTTGAAAAACAAATACAGAAATAAACTATGTGTAGAAAGTGTCTTAAGGTTAAAATTAACCAGTGTTAACACTGATATCGATGCCCTCATCAGTAAACACCAGTGTCAGAAATCTCACTGTTTGTGAAGTTGTGATTTAATAATAGTTAAACGTATTTTTCATCATCTTTGTAATAAAGCGGGAGGCAGCTGCACAAAGCATCAACTCATCAAGTTGAACGCTGAAATTCCAGGATTAGTTAAACCTCTATTTGCACATTAAAATGCCATTGATGTGCTAAGCCATATCTTGGTGGAAAACTCCTACAAATCCAATTTTAATGGTTGAGTTGTAATTTTACCATTGTGTTATCCTGCTCCTGGTCTTCCATATTTTCATACATTTGGGTGCAGTAAAACACAATGATAAACCTACCAATCAACCACTAAAATCGGGTCTGAAGGTGGTTTCCACCAAAAAGTGACTTGGCAGGCCAGTTGCCTTTTAATATGCTGATCGATTTACTTCTAATCATGGAATTTCAGCAGTTAACTTGATGAGATTATAGTCTGTGCAGCCGCCCTCCTGGTCTATTATATGTTTGTTGTTTTATGTATTATCAATTCTTGTTTTTGTTGATAGTATAGCCTTTGTACGAAATTTGCCAATAGGATAGTCGATAGCGTATCGAGGTCATACAACAGTTCCCATTCTGATATTAGATAGACTCTCATATTAGGCGGGTCGCGAAATTTTTTTTTGCCTAGTAGTGGGTCGGGGTACCAATAAAGGTTGGGAACCGCTGCCTTAGACTGTCAGATTTGGAATTATTTCTATCAGTTTCAACTAAGTGTCTTCTATTGTTCATCAAGTGTGGTGGGTGAGTGATAATGTTCTGGCCTCATATTCAAGATGATGCGGTTTCAAAACCCTATCTGGCCATCCAAATTTGGGTTTTCCATGGTTTTCCCATATCACTCCACGCAAATACCAGGATGGTTCCTTCAAAAGATCACAGCTGAATTCCTTCCCATTCCTTGTCCCCCTCCTTTCCTGCCTGTAATGAACTTGATTTCAACAAGGTGTAAAGCCATAAAAAATTGTTCTCTCATCAAAAAAAAAAAAAAAAAACAACATTAATACTCGTCATCACATATCAGTTGTGAAAACTTTCCATTTACAATAGTAAATGCCGGTAAATTCTACCTTCATTATTACATTTTAAATCTGTAAATTTGAAATCATCATCATTTTTTGAATCTGCAGATATTTCAACAACACTGAAAAATTTAAATTTGAAGTTCCCTTTCAATTCAGTTAATTTATCAGCTGTATCGCCTTTCCAAAAGCTGCTATTGCTATCTATTTTCCTTTCAAACAGTTCCAAATAAACAAACAAATTAACTGACCAATAAACGTGTAACACATGAAATATTAGAAGTATGTAGGGAAATTAAATGCATTTAGTCTGTCTGCAAATGCTGCTCCCACCTATCAGCCACATTCTTGAACTGCTGTAGTTTCAAATGTCAGCCACTTTTGATTGCGCCTCACTGGTAGGCCACCACTCGATCAGTCTGTAGCTGCCCTGTCAATCACACTACCCACTAATCAGGTGGTCTTCCACAGTCACTTGTGTCTCACATTTTTCCACCATTGCCTCGGAGATGACTGGCTGCTCTTGGTTTATCAGTCACACTTCTGCATCAATCTCCATAGTTATCACTAGCTGTCTAATTGTGCATTCACAGAATCCTTCCTCAATGTCATCGTTTCTTATTACTGTATGAGTTATTTGTTCCGTCACAAGTAGACATGTTTAATTACTTGAAGGTTATAATAAATAAATAATGATATTATTTCGGTTTCTTATAATACAGGTTTGTTGACACATTTCATCACATGATCAACCTGTTGTTAAAATATATAAAAGGCAGATTGCAGTTCCTTTTAGTCGATGCAGTAGCTGAATTACAGCAAAAAGTCTCTATCCACTACCTTTTATAACTCCCCATGCTCGTAATAATTTATACAGAATTATTGAACTTAAACTGTAAATTTGACTTTGAAAACAAATAATACTCTTAATAATTTTGCTGATAAAGCATTTGTTTAGTGCCCATTGCAAATTGACTGTTAAGCAGCAGTTTTAATGGGAGAAGAGGTACACAAGGTAGATTTTTGATTTTATGTTGTTGGTTGTTTTTTTCCTCCCAGAGACTGGTGTCTAGAAACTCACCAAATGAATTCTAGAATGATTCAGTGGAATGGGGTATTACTTGAAAGACTGTAATACCCCATTACAGCCACAAATTCTTTTCAGGCTTGCCAGTAATTGAGGGTGATATATATTGCCTAGACAATGAATTTGGAGAGTGACTTCTGGACATTATCTCTGTTTGAACTACTCTAGGGATGCCATAATATTTCCATAATATTTGTAAGTGCAAATGGATGATGTTTCTGAAATGGAACATTAACAAAATTTAGAAAAGAACAACCATCCAAGCAACCGCCCTTATTTATGTAATGTATAAGTTCATTGGCTTTTATGAATGAATGACATCATGAAGACATCTTATGTATCATATTTTACTTTCACACTAGGATTGGAGCTGGGAGAACTTCTGCATGATGAACTATTTGGACTATTTGAAGCAATGTCAGCTATTGAAATGATGGATCCTAAAATGGATGCAGGAATGTTGTGCAACAGGGGAAACAAAACTGCACTAAATTTTGACCAGGCTGTTAAAGTAAGTTGTACAGTAAAATTTTTCTGGTTGGAAATCAGTTGCTACTGTGTATTTAACTGGATGGAAATGGCAATTTGTTGTCATAGTTCACGATTCAAGACCTTATTCCAAGTGCCTGGCTGAAACAAATACTTGGAATATTCTGCTTAAAGACTACTTCATTTTCCTGGCCATAATGTTTCCAAGTAGCTGATGGAATGAAATTAAGCTGACACATTGTTTAGTTAGAATGAAAACATTAAACCTTCTGCTACATGTTTAATACTTTTTACTGCCATGTTGTAATTTGGAGAAATACTTGAAACTTTTAAATGTGATATCAGTTGCTTTTCTTTGTTATTGAAAGAAAGTCTCTCAGGTTTTAGTTAGTAGGAATTCTACTGTTGTTTTCTTAATATTCTAATTTTTTAATAAGTATTAGAACCTAGTATTATTGCAATAAAAGATACAATTTTAATAAAATGGAGAGTAGATTAATCACTAATAATTTTCTGTGGCTAACCAAACAAGCATTTTCGAATAAAACTCTTCAACTAAAATTTCTTCAAGTATTGGTAGCTGTTAATATTGAATTATTCTTTCTTTTTATTGTTCAGTTTTAATAGTTATCTTGTCTTTCTGTCATTCCCCTCTCCATTTTACTGGAACAGTCAAGCATATTGCAGAATTATTTTAATATTGTTGTAAAATTCCATTCATTTTCTGTATTCCATAGTTGAAGAGATTAAAAACAGTTCACATACTCTATCACTGTAGACATTTCTCTCTTTGCATCCTGTTCATTGTGTCTAGGTTAGCAGAATTAGTAAACTGTAATTTCTCTCCTAAACAAACTTTCTTAACTTTTCACCTTTGCTATAATGTTAGCAATTAATTTGGATAGATGGTAAAAGTGGTAGTATTAGTTAACTTTGTGTAGAAACAAACTGACTTAAAGCTGATGATCATTTAATTTACTACACCATCTTGTTTTGCTTCTTCGGACTAAGAATGAGTAGGATTTTAAAACTCTTTTGAGATAATTATTTCTTTTGCTTTTCCTTATTACTTTCAACATTTATTAAGTAATGATTTTGGTTCATTTATTTTCTTGTTGCTGCTGTGAAAAAAGTGTTTATAAATAAATCATTTATTTTTTGAAGGTACTTCTCCACTTACACATGTATATCTGTGCTACTACATTCATATTACATCATTTTAAAATATATTTTTGATGTTTGTGAAATATTTTCTTGCTCTTAGGGAGTGTCCATATACCACATGACATGGTCTTAGGAGGGGGGGGGGGGAGGAGAAAGGTATTGTGGACTACATGAGGGAATAAGGGAGGGGAAGGGGATCTGACCCAAACTGTGTGGTTTTTCATTGTTTAGAACAAGGTATAGAATACACAACAGCATCTAACTATTATTTCCGTAATTTAATTATCTCCATATTTTAGATACTCTAATATTGGCAGTGCTGTTCATGTGTGTGAATTGAAGCCATAGTGCTGGAGCATTAGAATTAGCTGCTATGCACTGGCACAGATTAATGTATTAAAATCTATGGGTACACAACAATTTGATTCAAATTCGCTTGCAAATGTCACATGGAATTTTACTTTTATTCTGTTCATATTATTTAGAAGTTTTGACCAAAAAAAAAAATTATTATTTGGATTGGCCAGGTGTTGCCACACTTGAAAAAATTGTTTTATTTTTGTTCTGTTAAGTACACTGTGATACATCTTCAATTCTAATGCTTGCTGAAGTGTTATTTCAAGTTTAAAGTGTAATTATGATGTGAAATGGAAGAGGAGAATGTTTTTTTGTAACACCTCAAGAAGAAAAGGATCCCCTGGCCATACCTGAGATAGGTGTTTTCCCAATAATTGATCATTTATAGAAGTGGATAATATCGCTATTTGTTTAAGAATATTCTAATTTTAACAAAGACATGAAAAAATATTGGTAGTGTTCGTTACATACATAATAATTTTAAAGATTGTTTGGTATGAGAAAACAACAGAAAATGTCTTCTTGAATTAATAGAGAGAGAGAAAACCATGCCACCCAATAGGGAGGACAGGGGGGAGGGTTGTCAAGGCAAGAGCAACATTATGATACATGGGAGGGGAGGTTCAGAAGAGGCCAAAATGGAACCGTAGACACTTCCTCATGGCAAAGTTACTGTACTGAAAAGTTCAATACAAGAACATTTATAGTTTGTTTTACATACGTACATATACTATGCACAATTCATACTTTATTACATTTCATAATTTATTTAATTTTACAGATATAAAATTTGTCAACTTAATTTTCAGGGAGGGCTGCTGAAAGTTCAAGACTTAAGTGTAGCTGAGCAGATTGGAATTATTGATTCCACATTTGCATGTTTAGTTTCGTGGCTGGAAGGGCATTCACTAGCTCAGACTGTTTTTACAAATCTTTACCTGCATAAACCTCATAAAATTGAGGATCGTCCTATCAAAGCCTTCAGTATATGCATTTTTAAAATTGTGGACATAATAAAAGACTTTGTTAACAGGTGTGTATATTGTGTTTTTTCTTTATTTTCCACATAAGATTAAATTTTATATTTTTCATCAAATTCAGAAAAAGTTGTTTGATTACTGTCAGATATAAATTCTATTTCAGTCCTAGCAGCAGTTTATTATTTATTGTGTACACATACTTTAAAAAAATGTGTTTCATTCCTCCTTCAATGCTGTGCTTAAGTGTACTTTTAGGGCTCAGGTGTTTGAAGAAGAGGATTTCCAGCCAATGGTTTATGGATATCGTCTTATACCAGATGTCTCAGAACAGCGAGCATTGGGAATGTTGAAAGAAGTTGAAGATGACCTTCAAAGACGTATACGTAGTAAAGCTCCTGAAGGGTCCCCTTCTCCAGAGGTAACCAATGTTGTTTTTCATGAATCAATCAATGGGCATTTAAAACACATTTATAAAAATGCTCTCTCTCTTTCAGACAATCAGAATAATTACCCTAATTACACTTAAATAACTGATGTTTTTAAATTTGTAGTATTGAGTAACTAATTATTTTTTAAAATAACAGAATATGATCACATACTTATCACTTGGGTTTATGTTATGTTAAAATTTTAGATCTAAGTGCAGCGAGCATTTACTGTTGAAAAATTGTGCAAAGGTTATCTGAATAATTATGGTTCAAACTTTTTTTCAAACACAGTTTGGAAATATTGATAGAGGAAATTATGTGAAATATATATGTATGAGCCAGTAATGTCATCAAATAGAGTTTATTATTCCTGTAAATTAATTAAAATTGATAAAAATTTGCATGGGACAGGTCCCTGTTAGATGCTAAAGTTTTCAGGTATAGGAATGTACGACCACGATTGTTGGAGTTGGTCAGGCAGTGACAATAATATCAGTGGAAATGATAATTGTGGGAAAGAAATTAATCAAAATAAGATAAAATGGGGTAAATGTGAAAGGGGTGAAGAATTTACAGTTTTAAATAATAAATGGAAAAACTATTTAAGTAATATATACATTAACTAGCTGCTGCCCATGACTATCGTGTTTGTGAACATTTTTGAATGTGTTTTTTTTTTACACTAAATCTTAAATATTTCCAACATAATAAGTAGCCTATGTTCCCTACCAAATCAGTAACCCTCCATAGAAAGTCCTGTCTAAATTGGTTCACAGACTAAATGTGTTGCATATAAATTATTTATATTTGTTAAGAGCTGAAAAAATGTGTCATATTCTAGAACATTATAAAAGATCCCACATATTTATTAGAACAATGGTTGAAATCTGAAAATGTCCTACGTCGGACCACTTTCAACTAACATCTCCCACACATCCACAGCTCCAACATTCAACCACCATAGTGCATGATGGTAGACTGAAGGCTACTACCACACAAACACCAGTGGTCTACGACTAGGGAGATTTTGGCTGAAATAGGGAAATATATGGACACACATCTTTAGTCAAAATATGAAAATGCCATCAGTCATCCATTTTCAACCGCCATGCATACCTTCCACACACCAAAAGGTACTGACATCCAACCACCACAGTAGACGATGTGAAACTTGAGGCTTTTACGACACAGAAACATCTGTGATCTGCACTCAGTAATTGTGGCTGCAAAGTGAAATGAAAGGACACACGTCATTTGTCGAAATATGAAAATGCCATACATCAACCCCTTTCAACCTTCATATGTCTCACAGTTCCACAGCTACCGACATGCAGCCATCATAGTACACGAAGGCTACTACAGCACAGAAACACCAGTGCTCTGCACTATGTAGTTGTGGCTTCAAAGTGAAATATAGGACCCACATGTCTGTGGTCAAAATATGAACATGCCCTAGGTCAACCACTTTCAACCACCATAAATTCCATACCCTCACAGCTAATGACACGCAACCACCATAGTGCACAATGGGAGACTTGAGGCTACTACCACACACAATCATCGGTGGTTTGCACTGGTTAGCTGTAGCTGCAAAGTAAATATAGGGATTCACATGTCTTTTTTATATTAGGACAAACTTTTTTATCCACATGTCCCAGATCCCTATAGCTACCGTCATGCAATCACCATAGAGCTTTATGGGAGACTCGAGTCTACTACCATACTCAGACACTAGTGATCCATGCTAGGTAGTTGCAGCTGCAAAGTGCAATATAGGGACACACTTCTTTTGTCGAAATATGAAAATGCCCTTACTCAACCACTTTCAGCCACCATATCTCCCACACCCCATCAGCTACCGACATGCAGCCACTGTAGTGCATATTGGGATTTCTCAGCACAAGGTAGTTGTGGCTGCAAAATGAAATATGTGGACACACATGTCTTTGGTCGAAATATGAAAAATCCCTTCGTCAACCACTTTCAACCTTCATGTCTACCACACTCCCACAGCTACCAACATGCAACTACAATTTTGCACGATGGGAGACTCGAGGCTACTGCCACATATAAACACTTATGTTTGGTGCTTGGTAGTTGGGGCTGCAGAGGTGAATACACGCATGTATATTTTTATATTTATATAAGATAAGACTAGCTGGTCCCCATGACTGTGTTTGTAAAGAATTTTGATTAATGGGTAATGACATGACACCATGATGGGAGACTCAGGGCTAGTATCACACACAAACACCAGTAACCTGTGTAGGGTTTTTATGGCTGCAAATTGAAATATAGGAACACATGTCAAAGACTTTCAACTTTCAACCACCAAATCTCTCATGCTTCCACAGCTACCAACATGCAACTACCATAGTGCATGATGGGAGACTTGAGACTACTACTACACACAAACACCAGTGGTCTGCGCTAGGTACTTTTGGTTGCAGAGTGAAATATAGTGACCACGTAACTTTACTCAAAATATGAAAATGCACTCTGTCGACCATTTTAAACCACCATATCTCTTCACAGCTCCGTAGCTACCAACATGCAACCACAATGGTGCACATTGGGAGACCAAAGCCTACTACCACCCACAAACACCAGTACACAGTGATAGGTAGTTTTGGTTGCAAGGTGAAATATAGGGACACACATGTCTATTTTGATATCAGGTTGATCATTTTCAACCACCATATCAACCACAGCCCTATGCAATCACCATGGTGTATGATGGAAGACTTGAGAATACTACCACACAAACACCAGTGTTCTGTGCTTGGTAGTTGTGGCTGCAAGGTGAAATATGGGGACACACACGTCTTAGGAAGAAATAGTAAAATGTCCTAAGTCAACCATTTTCAACCGCCATATCTCTTACACTCCCATAGCTACTGACACGTAACCACCGTAGCGCACGATGGAAGGCTTGAGGACACTGCCACACATAAACATCAGTTGTCTGCACTACGCTGTTGTGGCTGGAATGTGGAATATAGGGGTACACATGCTTTGGTCGAAATATGAACATGCCCCAGGTTGACCACTTTCAACCACCAATTTCCCACACCCCCATAGCTATCAACATGCAACCACCATAGTGCACGATGGGAGGCTTGATGCTACTACCACACACAAATACTAGTGGTCTGCACTATGTAGTTATGTCAGCAAAGTGAAATATACAGACTCATGTCTTTGGTTGAAATTAAAAAAATTACCTGATTGACCACTTTCAACCACCACATCACCCACACCCCCACAACTAGCAACATTTGGCCAATGTTGTGCATGATGGGAAATTCCTTGCTACTACCACACACAAATTCCAGCGGTCTACACATAAGTCTGTTTTTATATATGTACTAGCTGATACCTGCGACTTCGTACACGTGAATTAAGAATTTATTTGCCAGAATTGAATATAGAAAGTTGTTGGTAACGAAGGATTGGTTCCAAACAACACCAAGTCGGCATAATATGACAGGAAAGCTATCACAAATATCATTCTACTGTCGAAACTCTCTCTTGAAGAGAATCAATTTCCATCATATTTCTGTCATCATTTGATAAGTTCTCAAATTTTGTGACTACAACTGTTAATCATACTGGAAAAAATGTCCTGTGCCCTTCCTACAGATTTTCTTGTCAAATTCATTCAATATCGATATAGCCATTTAGTCATCAAACGTAACAAAAAGACAGAGACTTACTTCCGCGTTTATAGTATTATTACTGCAGATCACACACACACACTGACTGCGAACAACCCCTGAAGGATCATTATTATATACACCTACAACATTGCAAGACTACCTACTATTTGCCTCGCATTGAACCCCTAAATTTGTGATATCTACAGTTTAACCCTTTGACTGCTGTTGACGTGTATACACGTCATGCTGCCTGCTGGCCCCGAGTGCTAATGACGAGTTTAGACGCAGCCGCCGATTTTCCCCCGAGTGCTGTTGACGAGTTAAGACGCACCCGCCTGCCGCTACCTGTGTGCTGATGACGAATATAGACGCGCCGCTACCTGAGTCGTACAGCGGACTTCACAGCCCATTTCTCAATAGCCTTTTACAGTTCTTGTTGCTAACTTATCGTCCGAATGTTTGTCTGTAAGGAGCCTAGGCGTTGCTCTACAGTTCACTATTCAACAGAAATTACATCAGTCTTCTTTGTGTCCTGTATTTTATGAAGAAAATGGCAAGACGTCATGGGTGCATTGAGGAAGAAATAATGGAGATTCTTACGAGGAGTGACACCGAGGATGAACTACTTGATTTTGATGGAAGTGATAGCTTTTCCACAGAATCGGAAGGCTGTAGTCATAAACCATACTCATCAGCAGGGGTGACAATGCAGTCTCATGTTTCAACAAGAGATGTTAGTTGTTCTGAATGTGAAGAATCAGAATGTGATAGTGAAACGCTTACGAAGAAATTACGTCTTAGTGATAAATCTGACTGGAAAGAAAATGATTTTCTTCCAGTTAGACACACATTTGATGATACGCTGTCGGGACATGTGTATCAAATAGGGAATGTGCCAAATATTCTGTCAGTTTTCATGTTATTTTTTTACAGAAGAACTGATGAAAAGAATCGGTTTTATATTACCACTATGGAGAATATTCCAGAATCAGTGCATTCTTGAATATCAAAGTGGAAAGATACTGAATATGATGAAATATTTTGTTTCATAGCTATTTGTCTTCTGATGCATCGCGTGAAAAAAATTGAAAATTAGCTAATATTGGACCAGAGATGTTCTTCTAAATACCGTAATTCTTGGTGAACTTATGTCCAGATACCGCTTTTTGTTACTTTGGTGAGGTTTCGTGAGATTTCTCCGAACACCCCCCCCCCCCCCTCCGCGCCCTATTTCTACTCGCGTAATAATGGACAGACACTTCACAGCGTTGAAATGTAGAAAAATCTGTTGAGTACTTATGTGGAACAAATTTCATCAAAGAAACAAAGTTATGTATAATCGGGTAATTACAAAGCGCAGCAAACATTCAGTCAACATCGAGATATTTTGGGAATCTACATCTACAAAGATATTCCACAAGCCAAATTTCGGTGTGTGGGGGAGGATGCTTGTGCAATTATCATTTTCAGGTGTCTTTTTATATTCGTGAATAGCACGAGGAAAAATCGCATGCCTTTAACTCTCTGTATAAGTTCGAATATCTCTAATTTAACAGTCGTGGTCTGAACGCGGTATGTAAGTGTGGAAGTAAAATATTTCTAGCATCTTCTTCGAATCTACGCTCTTTAAAATTCAACAAAAACACTCTGATACAGTAAGGAACATATAGAAAATTGCAGTTGTTATAAACGGATATGCAGGAAAGAACAGTAAACAATTAAGGTAAATTTAAGAATCACGATGCTTTCGACATAAGCTGCGAAAATCTAGTAAAAACTAAAAGCAAGATGTAATTATTAGTGACAAAAAATAGGGTTAGTGATTGTTTGATTCTGCAGTAATTTATTTGTAGAGAAACTATGTAGTGAGAGTATTTATTGTATATCAGCCATGAGAGGTAACGCCAGGAACATCCAGCACTGGGCGTGTGAGACAGCGCGGGCAGCTCCGTCCCCAGGAATAATCACTTAGCACAGGTAGCCGGCCTCAGCGCGGCAGGTAGACGATCCGCCGTCAGCAGTCAAAGGGTTAACATTCAATCTGAATAACCGATGGTCCAGGTGTGAATCTCACGATCAAAAACAATTTTTTAAAATCTTTGCCTGCATGGAGATTTGAACCAGAGACCACGATCCAAACAGCAGTAAGCAAGCGCTTTAACCACTGAGCTACCAGACCGCTGTATGGAAAGGCAGTACAGAGACCTACACATTCTACGCGTCTTATCACCGTTCAGTAATTTTTCAAAATTATAAGACAACATGTATTATTTATACAGAAAATTTTTCAATCAAGTGTAGACAGTACTTTTCCCCTTGTTTCAAAGGATTAGTGTGCAAACTTTCAACGAAATTGGATGAAAACTGTGGCTTTGTATGAAGAACAAACATACATACATACATACATACATACATACATTCATTCATCTTTATATATATATATATATAATAGATAAGACAAGATTATATTAGCAAACGATAGTTATACCAAGGTGAGGAAGATGAGTATCATCTGAGATTGAGGCCTGAAGTGAGAAATGGAAAAAGGGGTGGGGGTGTGGGGAAGGAGCTCTAACAGCTCTGACTGAGGATCATTTATTGAGGTCTTGAGAGTTGTTAGAGCTGGCATGGAAAGCAACAGAGGGGTCGAGGTTTTGGGAGCAAACTGTTTGTCTGTGACCATTCCTTCTTTTGGATAATGGGTTTGAAAGAGGTTGATGTAGGAGCTCTGACAATGGAGGCAGGAGAGCTGGTATATGAGATGGGACATTGTATAGGTGCCAAGGCCTGTGTCATGTAGGTTTCACTAGTTGTATGGTACAAAAGATTGTGGTGAGTGGTCCTCTTGTATGTGTCCCATTTTTTATCTTAATTTTATTAATTTATCGCACTTAATATTTCCATTGATATTATTGTTGTTTCCCCACTATCTTCAATGGTCAAAACTGTCATTCATCTTGCTGTATTGACTGAGTGCTTGTGTCAGCTCAGTTACAGCTTTCTAATTTCTTGAAATATTATTTTCCTTTGTTTATTTTTTTGGGGGTATAGTTTATTTTTACTTCCCATATAAATATCTCCCTGCAGCATTTCTTCACACTTTTGTTGCTAAATACTGTACATATATATAATCATATATATCTCATCCAACCTCCATAATGACCTTCTGTTGCGAAAGAGCTAAGGCATGAAAATTCCTGTATCATGTTTTTTTTTGTCTGTTTTTGTTCACGCCCCACAGCCATAATCAAAGGTAAGTGGTTGTTCATTTCCCTATACTAATTTGTTACTTAGTGCATGTTGTTTCATTGTTCACTATATTACAAATTAGGATAAGGACATGAACCACAACTTTCCTTAGATGATGGTTGTGAGGCGTGAACACACAAAAAATATAAGAACACAAATGATATAGGAATTTTTAGATCTTAGACATTTTTCAACAAGAGAACAGTATAGATGGTGGTTCTGTAGGAGACTGCCTCACAGAGTAACTGTTGGCCCAGAATGCAGTGGGGGTAAATTCAAACAGAGGACGGGGAGAGGGGTGGGGATTTGGAGCTGATAGCTGAGAATTGCAAAATATTACGAAAAGAGCAGAATAATATAATAAAATCTTAACAATATAAATGTTAATAAACATACATAAATAAAATAAAATTAAATTAAAAAAGGATTTTTAAAAAAAAATTGCTGTCATTAGAGATGGCATGGGCAGCTACTGGATGTTTTGGATTCTGGTGAATACCATCTGTTGGTGATCATTCATTCTTCACTACCCATTAGAATGAATTTCCATCAACAGACACTTCTCACTCCATTGCCATATGTCTCATCTGTATGCCTGAATAAGGTTTTATACTGAAAAATATTGTGTTATTTCTTACGTGCGTTCCTGCCTTCCTCCCTGGAAAGTAATGGTTTATTTTCAAAATATTTCCTTTCTTTATTGCCTAAAAGCAGTTTTAAACTTAAAGCCTTATTAGCATCCCAAGTGTTAATAGCATTGCATTGCACTTACTAAAATGTAAATTTTAAATAATTCCTTTCACTGTTAGTAATAATAAAATAATTAAGATGTTTAATAATTGTTCTGGTTAGATTAAGTGTACGGCATTCACATCTGCTACAAAAGATGTGCTAAATGGCATTTTATTAAGGAATCAATCCTGGAGTGGCACAGGATTAAAATTACTCTGTTTTATTTGTGAGTTTTTAGAAATTGTAGCTTAAAGTAAATTGTGTGCTTAGTTCATTTTTGTTGCTATTAAATTTTGTACAAAAAGTTAAAAGTTGATCACACCATTTTGTTTTAGCACGATGACCTGGTGGCACTAATGTCACGTATTAAGTTGACGAGATTGCTGTATCAGGCACTCTGTTCTCTTGGTCGTCGTGATCAACAATTGACTTCTGCCACTTTAGCAGACTGCCCGCGGCTTCTTGCAAGCTGCCTTGAATTATTATCTACTGTGCACCGAACAATTGGCCGTGGGGTCCAACCTGAAGTTGAATGTGAGAAATATTGTAGTCTATTTGTTTTGTAAATCGAGTATCACATTACTGTAGAAAGAAGTTTATTCCTTGAGTTTATACTTGATGTCACTTTTTCTTTATGAAATAATCTTACAATCTCACTTTACTCTAATATGTATAATTTCCACATGATGTCTAAGTATAACTTTGCATTTTATCTAGAATTATATTATACATTCCATTAAGATTCTCACTCAATTATTTGTTATTATTATTAGCATTTTTAATTAGTTACTGGCATTGTACTGTAACTATTGTCATTTATGCTTGGTCCAAAGTTAGCATTATCTGGTGAAACCTTTAAAGAAACACACACACACACACAAATAGTGTATATGTCTTCCTTTTCTCCTGTTGTCTGTAACTAATCTTTGTGTTTTTTATTTTTGTATATTTACTATAATTATTATTATTCAGCTCTGTTTCTTGTAGTTAACTGAGGTTTCCTTTTCTCTCTTTTTCTAACTTCCAGTGCCATTTATTAATTAAATTACATTGACTATACTACATTCTACATAAGTCTGACTGAGTTATCCTTTGGTATGAATAATAACAAAGTATGATACTGACTGAAATTCTGACTTATCGTTACCGTATGTTAACAAACATGCCAGTCCTATTATTTGTGCTGTTAGACTCCTACAAGTCATTGACAGTTCCTCAGACTAGCAGGCAACAAACTATGGCCTGCAGGCTAAATGTGGGGTGCTGCCTATTTTTAATCCAGTCCGCCATCTGTTAGCAATGCAGACTGCACCGTCACCACTGTCATGCTTTCCTGTAAGGGTTCCTTGTTTACTGTGTGTCTAATAATTTATATCCTTCTTGTAACACCTGTTCTGCCTTTTAGAAATTTCACTAGCTTGCAATCTGCTAATATCCTGCTTTTTCAGTGTCTAGGTTTCTGATGCAGAAATAGAAAACATTATAATTTGTTGCACAATGTTAACTGAACAGTACTATGTGAAAAAGATAATATTTTACTAAAGAAAATCTCAGTATCTTTCTTTTAATTCATGTTTACTTTTCTTTTTTCAGCGGATCACCCAGCGATAATGGGATTTGATCCCCTTGTCAATCAACGGTTGTTGCCTCCTACTTTTCCACGTTATACAAAAATAAAATCACGTATTGAAGCCTTTGAGTATTTTGAAGAGCTTTTGAACAGACTAAAAGTGGTCTGCAAAATCACTAATTATACTTCTTTTCACTCAGCACTTGTAAGTCTCATTTTATAATAAGTTCATTATATGTTTAAATATTTTGAAACTTTAATTATTCACATTGCCTTAAAACATTTTTTTACTTTTTATGGATTTTTTTTTAAAAACAGTAGTTGCTGAAAAGATCTTTTAAATAGGGCCAGAGAATTGAACTAGATGACAGTAGAACAGGGCAAAAACATAAAAATGTGGAGATACAAGAAGTTTTTGGAGAGGTAAACTCTCTGAAATCAGAAAAAAACCTTGACCTGCACTGGACGGTATTCAGGCCTCCCATCAAACATCATACCACCCTGGTTACATATTTTATATGGTTTTCCACAATCATCTCGGCAAATGCTGGGATACTCCCCAATCTCCATCTCATAAACTGTATGTATCACAAACAAAATACACTTATGACATAAAACACAAGTTACTCAGTTCACACACAGGTGGCAACCTGTAATACATAACTATAAGAAGTGTAGAGAGTAGTTATCATTGAAAGAACTTACTTATCAGTTCACATTATTTGCGGTGCAATAAAATTGTTAGTAGAGCTATTAATGCATCAATTATCTGTTGCATGCACCCAACATTTTTCGTCACCAATCGCACAAGTATTTTAATAGCTATCAAAAATTTCCAAGCATAAATTTTCAGGGCAATTTTGAAGAAGTTAGAAATCTGTATGTGGTTTTGTCCTTCATAAGGATTAGAGAAATTATTTTATACTCCTTTTAGTCCATTATAAAAACATGGTACATTAAAAAGTTTTTTTAATTTTATTATTATTTAATCCTCTCTTTGCCTCCATCCCCACCACCTATACTGAACAACCACTAACCTAAGGTGATGTTTACTTCATAGTCTTTTGTTTTAATTTTTTTTAATTAAAATTATTATCATTGTATTATTTTTTATATTCTTTAATTTTCATATTTAGATTTAATCATATTTTGCTCTTCCTACTGACCAGAGATCAGTTTGGATATTTATCTATGCTCGGGTATTAGCTCTGAATCACTGCCCCTACTTTTCCTCTGCCTGAATTTACCCCTACCATTTTCCTGGCCAACAGTCTTTCTGTGAGACAGTCTCGAACATCACCCACCATCCATAATGTTCTCCTGTTGACAAAGGGCCTGTCTCCAAAATTTCTTTATCTGTGTTTTTTTTTTCTCTGTGTTCGCATCCCACATCCATCACCAAAAGGTAAGTGATGGCTCAAATACCTCTTATATGTATATATATTTTCCTGGCCAACAGTCTTTCTGTGAGACAGTCTCCAACATCACCCACCATCCATAATGTTCTCCTGTTGACAAAGGGCTGTCTCCAAAAGTTCTTTATCTGTGTTTTTGTTTTTTCTCTGTGTTCGCATCCCACATCCATCACCAAAAGGTAAGTGATGGCTCAAATACCTCTTATATATATATGGGCTGCCAGCAGCGCTTGCGTGCAGCCATCTCACTTCTACTGAGGAAGAGCCAAGCTCGAAAATTTTATTCTTTGTGTGTTCGTGTTTTTTTCGTGTACCAACGCCGCTGGAATCCCCTTCTTTGGTAAGCGGTGGTTTTTTATCCTATCCAATGTTCAATATACATATATATATATATTTTCCTGGCCAACAGTCTTTCTGGGAGACAGTCTCCAACATCCCCCCCCCCCCTCCCATAATGTTCTCCTGTTGATAAAGGGCTTGTTTTTTTTTTTATCTTTTCTGTGTGTTCACACCCCACATCCATCATCTAAAGGTAAGTTCTGGCTCATTTCCCTATCCTAATTTAATTCATATATATATATATATATATAATTTTCTTTTATATTTGGAGTGTTAAATTCCTCCTCCATTTCCTTTCCTGATTTACAAATTTTAATATTAAATTCCTTAAGCATTTTTGGTAAATTATTCATCGCTTCACTTGGTAATTTATTCAATTCCCTGACACCCTTACCAACAGACGAAAATTTTCCCACTCCCTTATACATGAAATCAAGCACCAGCTTGTGGTCATGGTCGCCTTTCTCCATCCATGCACTATTCCTAATTTTTTGACCAATATCCCTCCAAGTCCCATCACCAACATATGCCCTGTACTTTCCCAGCACTCTCTTCACCTTCATCCATTCCTCCAATGACTCCCAATCCAGCTCCTTTATCATATCAGTTACCGGCTAGGTCCTGCTATTATTTGCACAATCAAATCTAACTGCTTTCTGTATTTGATGACCAAAATGTGGGTCCCAAACTACACCACCATATTCAACAAATGGTCTTGTAAGCTAACTTAGAATTTTGTAAATTTGCATAAAGAAATTTGTTTACTGTATAATGGACTCAGGTGAACCACATGATACCACAGCCTTAGAGTCATTTTTGGTGGTAATTCAGGAAATAAATCAAATTAAACAGTTAATACAGGCAACCAATCAAGTTTAAATAGTAAATTAAAATTCTAAATATATCTAAACAGCTATAGAAGGACACAACGTCTGCATATGCAATATTTGGTTTCGATGTCATTTCGCTAAAGTTAATATTTTCCTCACTTTGAGAAACATTCAGGATAATAAACAGTTAAAATATAAATAAACTTTTTAGTGAGGAAAGCATACTAAGAAGTTTGAGTACTTTAAAAGCTAAAAGCCGGTATTGAAAATTTAACACGTAATTACACACTTTAAATTCAAGAAGTCGTATTTTGGAAAGCTATAGGAAGTCAGCTTATAGCAAGAGAGAAACTTAATTTTTGCTTACGCAACATACTGAAGTTTTGGAAAGCTGAGTACAGTTTAAAGGTTGCTTTTCAAGTAATATACAGTAACTTCAGACACATGGTACAAAGTAAAATTAATCAGTTTAATTATACACGTAAATTTAGGGGGGAAACATATTAAAAATACACTATAATTTATTAGAAATAGTTCCCAGGAAGTCTCGTTGAGAACGTACAGTATTTTGATCGGGATGAAACAAAGTAGGGGTTTTTTAAGTATAAGTTTAAAATGAAATGTAGGGAAAAAAAGACCAACACAATAAAATTTCACAGTATGTTTCCAAACAACAATCCATACTTCACCTTTGCTCCTGAAACATGGCAAATAAATCTCAGCTTACTTATGTAATATTCAACTGTATCACCAATATTTGTATATCAATATTATTTATAACTATAGTCACATTGAGTGTTACATTGATTTTCAAGTTTGTTTTTGTGAAATAGATGCTGGACCTTAGTGAGAAATCTTGTTCTATTCATTTGGGAGGATGTGTCTGAAAGTCATTGACAGCAGAAGGATAAGTGGCCTACATCTCTCATGTTCCATCTGTCTCTTTTATAGAAGAAGACCTGACAATGTTAATTTTGTAAAAGTAACTTTGGAATCAGCCATGGTTAAATTTGAATCTGGAATTCATAGTTTCAGTTAACTGCACTTATTTCCCATTATACACATATATAAATGGAGAAGTTACTTAAAAACAAGATTTGAGAATGCCATTTTTTTTTTTTTTGCAGTTGACTAATAATTGGTTGGCCACATTATTATGTTGATATTTACTGTTTTGGAAGGGATATTTTTCTATCTCTGCTTTAACCACATTATAAAAGAAGTTGCATTTATTATTTTTAAATTAATGTGCAACAAATATCTAGTTTATCTCTTTTAAACAGGATTTCTTCATTGACTTTAGTCGTCATGGTCCCTGTATTCTCTCCAGGTCCATTTTGCAACTCTTGTACCTGCCACAGTGCAATAAGGTGTTTGGCAGTCTTAATTTTGTTGATGTTCTAAGAGATGCCTCCAAGAACTTCATCTTTCCACCAGCCTTAATGCCAAGATCTACTTTGTTAAACAATCAACAGGTTAAGTATATATTAAAACTTCTTATGTAAATCTTAAAACTTATTTTTATGTTAATAAAACTTCAAATACTACAGTATAAACTGATGCTAATGGAGAAAGTCTCAGTATTATTTATGAATGAGAGTCAATTTTTAAGCAGTACTTTGTGGAGAAAGTTGATTCCTGTGCAAGTTTTCTCTAATGTTCTATTTGTCTGGTAGTATATTTGTACAAATTGTTATTAAGAGATGTATACAATAAACAGAAAAATTTTATGTATTTTTTAGGCCAAAGAATTTGTAGAATCATTTCTTAATCACTGTGTCAGACCTTTCGGAAATCTAATCCAGCTTTGTGGACACAATAGAGCTAGGCAGAGAGATAAGTTAGCTCACCTTCTTGAAGATTTTGCTGCCTTACAGGATGAGGTAAGAATTTTCATTTTATTGCTAGTATACTGATCATGATTGTTACGACATGACTTTAAAATTAGTATTCCATCATTCAGTGACTCCATTTAGTGGAGGATAATTGCCATTTAGGGAACAGAAATTTGAAAATGCCTTAGTAAGGGAATGAGACTTGACACAGACAGTAGAGCAGACCACAAGGGAACACAACATGTATTCCTAATTACACAACATGTGTTCCTAATAAATCGTAGTGACAATCTTCTGGGTTTTCAACTAACTGGAGACAGTTATATTGGATATTACAAGGTTCAGTAAACCGCATATCAGATGCATATTACAGAACTGAAGAGATATTTAAGGGGAAGGTGCATTACATGGAAGGTAGACACAAGCATGGTGGAGTCAAAGTGGGAATAATTCAAGGAAATAATGAGATGTCAAACAGAAAATAATAGTGAAATGAGAAGGTGAATGAGGTTGGTAAGAAGAGAATACAAAAGAGTTGAGAGACAGCAAGGCAAGTAAAAACTAAGCAAGACATTAGTAGCAGTACTCTAAAGGTAGATTTATGAAGAATACTATTAGTGCAGAAAAAGCACTGAATGTTGCATGTTGAAATTTCTGTGGCTATGCTAGAATACTGAGGGGAAGGTATGAAGACAATTATAGAGTAAGCTGGAGAAGAGGTTACTTAGTATTTGAAAAAGGTGGAAGTATTAAGTAAGTAATTTGATGCAACCATTTGGGGGTATAATTTAGGAATGGGAGGGTGTAAATCAGAGAATGAGCTTGTCTGCACAATTAGAAATGAGCAGACTAAAAAATTTGAAATCATCCTGAGGATATTATCAAGGAACTAGGAAAGCTAAAAAATGCAAAATGGTTCTGGTACAGATCATATTATTACAGAAGTTTTGAAGATAGCAAGATACAAGATTGTAGCTTATCTTGAAATTTTATTCAGTCTGGATGCTTGTTACTTACCAGATAACTGAAAAAATGTGATGATATCTGATATCTCATAGGTTGACAGGCACTGGACACCAAAAAAATAAACTTATATTATAGACTTGTATGTAGAATAAGGAAAGAAGACATCTTTCTCTGCAGTTGACACAGTATTAGCATAGTACAAAAAAAAAAAAAAATACCCCTACATGTAACTATTGAAATTCTTAAAATAGGCACTTCATCAGCAAGTGAAAAGTTTAGATTGAACATGGTGAGGGTTCTGGCCTTGCATTCAGGAGGATCCAGCCATCCAGATTTGGGTTTTCCATGGTCTCCCAAAATCAATACAGGCAAAGGTTAGGATGGTTCCTTCAAAATGCCATGACCAAAGTCCTTGTCCTTGGTTCTGTTTTTTTTTTCTGCCTCTATTGACCTTGACGTTGATGAGGTGTAAATCCGAAAACAAATGGAAAGTTTAGGTAAGGTTTGGGTTAGATGTGTACTGAGAGTGAAGTGGGAGCTTGAAAGTTAATAACGATGAAGAATACATTGTAGTGACTGACGGTGAACAAATATCAGTTGCAAATAAAACAGTATTGGTAAGTGGAGAAAATAGTAAAAATCTCCATAGTAATAACTGAAATAATTAGGAAATATGGAAGGATAGGAAAAGTAAACCCGTCCCTCACCACAGATGAAGGCAGATGGGCCACGATGAATGCACAAACACGAACACACTTTACAATATTTCAATGTAAACTTTAGGGGAACAGATGTGTGAACACCAAGTTTCACCACGACTCATGAGTTGTCTTGAATCTCGGTTACACCTGTGCTGCCTGCCTGAGGTTACATAACTTTTTTCCAGCATATGTGTGTGGCAAGTCATTTGTCAAATAACAGTGTCTTCCAAGTATCATACTGGTAGAGCAAATTCAGTTTATCAAATGACTTATACACATTTACCTACTCTCTGAGGATGTAAGTGGAAGGACCTAGTCAGAATCACAACCAATTGTTTTAATCAGGTGAGATTTTCTTAGTTTTTTTTAATGGATACTCGTCAGTCAAAAATGGCCGAGTTGGCTTGAGGGGCAAATAGATTACTTCAGGTGCAATTTTGTAAAGTCTTGTAATTTCTGAATTACGTGGTTGGTCAAAATAACCATCCAGGCTGCTCCTTTGTCAAATTTATTTATGAAAGCATTGCTGACATACCATCTTCTGACATAGAATTCATATTGTTCATGCTATTTGTTTCACATAATGTTGTCTTGTTAGTCTCATCACCACATCATGACACATTACAAGTCATTCTCTATTAAGTTTTTACTGGGCATTAGTCTCATCACCACATTATGACACATAACAAGTCATTCTCTATTAAGTTTTCACTGGGCAAAGAAACTGGGAAGGAAACTGATGGAATTTTTCTTTGTGCACCTAATGGAATTATTAAAATGTAGATTGCATCGCTAAATACATAATCAAAAGGAAATAAATAATTAGCTTTAAAACACTGAAGTGTCAACATTTTTATCATGATGGAATCATAATAATTTTTTGCTATACTGTGCTTTTACCTCAAAACCTACCACGCATTTTATAGAGAACTTAAATTATTATAGTTGATGCTTTCAGAGTCGTCCCTATTAGCAGCTGTTCCTCTGAACTTATTTGTTGGGAGTGACCTAGAATGTCTTGGATATTAAGCAACCACTTGGCCTCCTTCTGAGATATTTCTCCACTCCTATCTTTCCTTTCTTCCTGTCTTTCCCCTCGTGCAGGGACCACAGGTTATGATATTTTGTATTTATGTTTCAATTTTCATCATTTCATGTTTTAATACAAACTAATTTTTTTGTGAACTCTTTCCTTTTTCCCGATATTGTTCTTAATTTTTATTTTCTCTATTGATCTGCTGGTGAAGAAGGGCTTAAACCTAATAAAAATGTGGTTTGCTATATTGTTGCATGTTCATATTTATTCCCGGTTTCTGTGCCATCCTACTGTCAGGTTTGGTAAGTCATGTTTCTTCCCTCATTTCTTATGTACTTTTATTTTTGCTATCCACACACCACAGATTTAAGTGCAGGCTATACTTAACACACTGAAACTTCCATTGTAAGTGTTATTGCCGATGATAATCAGAGGAAGCAATGTTGCAGTAGAGTTTAATTTGTTGCTTTTTAGACTGTCCTCTAAAAAGTGTAACTACAAAAACTACTTATATGTTACCATATTTTGTGATTACTACAAGATTCCCAAACAATTTTCCTCGCTGTATATGATAATCTTCCACTATTTCACTTTACTGCTTTGAAAACCACATAATGCCAGGGCCATGGAACATTTTATGGATCAGCGCCCTCCCAACAACCTTCCTATGACATCCTTCATCAAATTGGCACACACAATTATCAATAATAACTACTACTTCTTCGAAAGCAACATCTGTCACCAAAAAGGATGCTTGGGAGTTGCCTTAATTAGTCTTGATTGTTATCGGCAAAAAAGTTTCTTGATTACATTGCCACTGGTGTGAAAGCAACAGACTTCACAGTGCTGACTTGCATATTCTCCCAATCTCAAGGTTTAATCAGACACTATCGGCTTGGAAAATTGTGACCACAGCTTTTTTTTTTTTTTTTTGTTTTCTACAGAGTATCCATCCTACTCATAGAGTTTATGAAACTGTGTACAAATGTAACTGCAGAACAATTGTATTATGATGTTTTTCTTTGATGAAGGAATACAAAAACTGGTGTCACAAAACAACAAATGACTCAATAAAAATAGTGACTACCTAGAAAAGTAGTGTAATTTATGTTGTAACATTTAGAAATAAACACATTTAAAAATATTCTTTCTAAATTTTCTTCCTATTGTTTCGTATTTTGTTGACGTATCTCATATAACCAACAAATCTTAACATGTTTTCCTGCTTTTATCTATTAAGTTACTAGTTTTCTTGAACATAATACAGTTATATAGCATTTTGGCATATTTATAGTTTGTCACTGTCAGCCTCCCATGAGTTTTAGTAAAGATATTAGACATGAATTGTTATAATGAAAACAAAAATATCTTCTGTGCTTGCCAGGATTGTGCTGTATTCGATAAAGCAATTGAGTGACGAAATTTCATGGTTTTACTTTTATGCTGTAACTAAAAGATACTTAAATGAAAGATTTTAGCAATGTTTTTCTAATTTTTTTTAAAAAAAATTACAAGTTTACAACTACCTTAATCCAAATTATAAATTGCATAGGAATAGAAACTCAGCCATTAACGTCTAACATCTTTTCTTACATTTACTTTGTGTGTTGTTTTTTTAAAGTTTGCATGAGTAATGTTTTTCTTTTCAGGCTGAACGTGTTGATAGCTATCTCCATACACTGTCTTTAAAATCAGAAACTCCTCGTCCACATTTAGCATGTTTTGGAACTTGGATTTTATACCACACTCTGAGGATAATGATAATGTATCTGCTGTCTGGTTTTGAGCTTGAACTCTACAGTACCCATGAATATCATTACATCTTCTGGTATGTTCAGTTATAAACTATGTTGAACTAGGTTAGTTCAGGGTTGATATTTATTGAGCCTTCCATTCATGATGAACTAAGCACTTTTTAATTTTGGATATCCTATTTTTGATTTTAAATCACTTAGGTTTTTCCTTGCTACCTATCTCTTCTAGAGCAGTTTCCAACCATATATCATACCTGTTATTGTATTTTGAAGCATGTGCCTTTGTTAAACTATTGGCTTGTTACGGCTGTTGTAGTTTGATAGGGGAAGCGGATGTGTTGCCATCTGTCTGTAAAACATGTAACTATGTTCTGTGTGTGCTAAATTTTTTTGTTTGTTTGTGTAATGTATAGTTTATTAGGCAGTGATTGGGGACTGATCCAGCATTTGCTTTGATTATTTCAGAAAACTGCTTAAAAACTGTGATCAGGACTCAGTCCTACCCCAATGCACCTTCTTGATTCACTGTGTGGCACTTTAACACTCTGAGTCTTACTGTAGGGTGCTACTTAACTATTTTTCACCTATTGTACTTCACTAAATAATGTGCTGTTACCTGTGTGTAACTCCTCCATCTATTTTCCCAACTTAACGGTATAACTCCATACTTTGTGTGTCTGTTTGCCTAACCTTTTAGAATTTTTCTTGTTAAAGTAGCAGATAATTCCAAACTCTTGTTTTTTTCATATGTAAACCATGTACATTAATCAAGAGAGAATAACATTTAACTAAGTCGACTCACCTTTCAGGCAACCTTGCCTTAGATTTTAGGTCTTAACCTTCAGATTTTGGATGTTTGTGGTTCCTTGAAATCAATCTAATAAATGCTGGGACTTTCTTATTCTACAATTAGATTGTAATGATTTATGTTTCTTAATTAACTTTTATATTACTTATTCTTAATTTTATTCATTTGATTAGTTTAGGTAAGTTCTCTTTGTACCTTTTTCTCTCTTTATTTTTGTCTAATTTGTCTCCCACTGTGCCGTAGTAATTTCCTTCTAGACCCCTCCCCCCCCCCCCCACCATTTTCTTTTCCCTCTTGCAAATTACACATCATGTTCTTGTGCTAATGAAAGCTGTACAACCAAAAGTTTAAAAATTCTGTGAGAGTCCATATGTCTGCACTGTACTTACACGAAGCTTATTGCAGTTTCTAGGATAGTTCTGATATTATTACTTTTGTTATGATTATTTGCTGTTCTGTTTACAGTATTCATCCACAAAAGATTTTATTCCTATCTATAAATATTTTTTTTGTGTATATATTAATCATTGATTTCTGTTTGGTACAATCCCTCATATGTGATATAAAAGTGTTGAATACAATTTCTAGTTGTATTCTTTGAATCTTGTTTATAATTTTTCTTTTATCATTATGTTATTATTTCTGTTTTACTTTTTACAGGTATATGTATGAGTTTTTGTATGGCTGGCTTGTTTCGGCATTAACCAGAGCAGAAAGTTTCTTTGCTGAACAAGAGTCTGTGCTAGAGCAACATAGGGGCCGTGGTAACAAGAAGAATAAAGCAAAGAAAAAGAAGATGAGACCTTATGGAAGAGAAATAATGATCTATCAAGCATTACAAAATATTTGTGGAGGCTTATATAAGGTACTTTAGTTTAATAGAAATCAGTTTGTGCTTCCATAATTTCTTATCAGTCTGTATTCATCTTTTTGCTGTTTCTATGTCATTCTGCCTTCGTTTGTGGTAGCTGTGGTTCCTATCATTTGCTGTTTATGTTATTGTTCTAGTTTTACCCAGTATGCATTGCAATGCCTGTTTTTCTTTCTAAATTGAAAAACATACGCGAAGCATACACATTTTCCTGTACAAAATAAATGAAGATCAATGGTTTTTGTACAACAGCACCATACCCAGCATTGATCAAGGGCTGGATATGAAAGTTCTGATGTTTATGCCTTTTGTATTGGATTGTAATAAATATTCTCCACCACCATTCATTTTGGCAGATTTTCCTACCATTTTGAATATACATGCAAAACATTGAAATTTTGCACTTGTAAATTTGCCTTAAAAGTTTTTAAAGGGGAAGAGGGGGTACAGCTCTGTAAACTAAATGTAAACATCAATTTTCCACTAATTTTAAACCATATGTATGCAAAGTTCCTTTGAAATCAGATGAAAACTATAGATTTGTGTGTCGCCAAAAAACTTTAAAACAATTTATAAATTTCAAGTTTGAATTTCTTGGTCAGCTATTGTCCAATCTGAATTGGTCTAATGCTGTTTGATAGGAAAAACTATAGGCTCTAAGAATATTACCATCCACTTTGGCCAATTTCAAACCATTTTCAAGATTTTTTTTCCCCGAGAAACGTTTATAAATAAACAACGCCGAGAAAGATTACATTCATTTATACATTTTCAAGATATTTGTATAAAACTGAATGACTTCATGTGTAAATTATGCTTAAGTAGGGTGATGGGGAACATTGGAAAAAAATAAAGGGATGAGTAAAGCAGGAGAGGAGTTGAGTTTTTGCAAATGAAATGTGGATAGTGTTTTTCTGTTTGTTTTAAAGTATACATGAGTAAATGCCTTAAAAAATCGGACAAAAACTTTAGCAACATTGGCAAAAATTGAGGTAGTGTAAAGGGGAGAGCGGTTACATTTTTGCGAATCAAATGTAAACCGTATTTTTCTGTTTGTTTTAAAGTATGTGTGTGCAAAATTCCATCAATATCTGTATGTATAAGAACATTAGCAAAAATTAAGGAGGGGGAGGGATAAAGGGAGAAAGTAGTTTGGTGATGCCATAACAATCGATGGGCAATTGTCCAGGGAATAAGTCAAATTTCTATCCACTACGGATTGCATGTGAACGTGGTTAACAAATCGGTGTATTTAATTTAGGATTGAATGCGTTTTTACAGTATTTTCTCCAGATTCTCCAGCTTTTTTCAATTGAAATAATTCAATTGAGTTATTTCCAATTTGAGAGCATAAAGAACAAAACAAAACAAAACAAAAAATTACGCATATTCATTGTTCAAATGGTGAGTTATGGTCTTGAGTTCAAACAAAAATCCAATAGAAAAAGGACTTTCAGATTTTTTCCCCCAAATTATCCAATTTTGTGGCCAACTTTTCTTTCCCTAGAAATCGTATTCAGACCAGTATGAACATTTAACAAAATAAAAAATAACAAAATATGTCCAGTGTTCTTAATTGATGCACTTACCAATGAAAAACATTTAATTTTTATTTATATATAGTTTGGTAGGTAATTTGAAATGAAAATAAATTAGTACATCGTGGATTGGGAGATCCTGTGGATGATCAGGATGGTGTAATTTTATCCACTCACTTGCTGTTGCTTCTTGGCATCTTATCTCTGGGTTGCTGATTAGGTGAAACCAGGGAACTGAGGTGTATTTTAGGGTGCCAGTTATTACTCTCATATATTCACTCAGGTGGACATTGATTTTTCTAGTATGAGCACTACGTTGCCCTACTGGAGCACAGTACTTTACAGTATTGGACATGTATTATGGGTATCAGATATGGTTCATTTCAGAAAGTTTCGGATTTTTGCTCAACAGGTTACGACTGCCACATATATGTGTGCGAGTGTCTCTCCTTCTCTCTCTACAGTGACCACTGTATTTGGCAATTTTTATTGCTTATGACTGAGCGGCTTGGTGTAATGGTTAGCATTCTCGCCTCGCATTCGGGAGGACGCTGGTTCGAATCCCCGTCCGGGCATCCAGATTTGGGTTTTCCATGGTTTCCCAAATCACTCCAGGCAAATGCTGGGACGCTTCCTTCAAACAGGCCATGGCCGAATTCCTTCCAATTCCTTGCCCCCCCCCCTCCCCCCAAATCCTTTCCCATCTCTAAAGACCTTGCTGTTAAGAGATGTTAAGCAATTTAAAAAAAAAAAAAAAAAATATTGCTTATGGATTCAGTTAAGTGACAGTACTTTTCACTTTTACTATTTTGATGATGTAACTACGTAGATTATCTGTTAAATTGAGACAGTTGTATTGGTTAATTTCTTCGATTTTTCCTCTTTTTTTCAAGATGCTTAAATTTTTTCTAACTGAATTACATGTTCAGAGGTTTTTACCATTATTATCATGAAGATCTTTGCAGATGTTAACCAGCTTCCTGCTTCACTACTATTATCCAAAAATAGCAATGTTAAAAATTTAAATTTGCTTCTATAATACAATAACTAATGCAATATGAAATAGTTTAACTGTTTTTTATTGTAGGCAATGATAGGTTTCCGTTTGGATGGCAAGATTAGACTACCACATCCAGAATTTGATAATGAGCAAGTTCGCTACGAACACCGTTTTGCTCCATTTGCCAGCCTTCTGACTCCTCCACCTATGCAGTATACTGAATTTCGTGATATGACTTCTCTTCAGCGTTATGACCAGCCTCCAACAAGTACAAATCTTTACTTATCAGGCTGCCAGCACTTTCACAAAGCAAGGACAGTTTTAGAAGGTATCACCACTCAGGATCAAGAGGTAAGACAATAACTGTAATATTTTAACTCCTAAATTGCTTATTGATGTAACAGCTTGTATGGTGCCATGTAAATGAATTATAGGTTCCAGTTGATACATTTATGTTTACTAATTTCTAAGAAGCAAATGATTTTGAATGTTACATACATTCATTTTCCATAGTTAAACTGTTGTGCAAACTTCCTTTTTTCTTAATTTCATTGATGATTGCTAATGTTTTCATTAATTATATCACAACTAGTTGTTGAAATATTTGTGACTGAAAATGGTTAATTTGGAGGAAAAGGACACTGCTCTGGAATGATCTTTTTGTTATAAAAATGATGGCTTTGATAATGTGAAGAATTGGTCTTATTTTCATTAAAATAAATATTTTTTTACTCTCTTGAAAGGGGTACAAGATTTCTTTTTAATATTGTAAATGAAAGGAATCTGGCATTACCTGCTATGGATGCAGTTACTCTGTCAATGAAAATCTTATTGATGTTTACATAGATATGCTCCTCTTGATTTGTCCATTTATATGTATTACTTCCTCCAGTGTTTTTGGTATGGTTCAGGAACTGTTTTCACAAACCTGTGATTTCAGATACTCCCAGAAGATGTAATGGGGAGTCAGGTCACATGACTTCACTGGCTAGATGTTGTTAGCATTGCCAAGATGGTTGGGCCCAAAATTTCCCATGGAGCAAGTGTAATGGATAATGTCATACTGCTGGAACCATAACTCTTTAATAAAAAATCATAACCATATTGTGGTTACATTCTTCATTCACTGTCATCACATTTCCATCATAATTTTGAAGAAAAGGCAAGGCCTGTTTCCTCCACAAGCCCAAAATCCACACCACACAGTGACTTATTTTCGATACATTGTCTTTCTATTGATTTTTTAAGTGTTTTCTGTTCTCCAAAAAGTTTAAGTGAAAATGCAACATGTCATTAAGAACGATATTGTTTACAAAATTGTCATTATCATTTTTCTCTACAAAATCCGTTCAACAAACTGCACTGTAGCCACTGTTACAAATGTTCAATTCTTGGTTTAACTGAATTTTGTAGGTATACATGTGGATATCGTTGATGACTACCTTGGTACAGGAAGCCTCTAATGACTTAACTGTTGTGAGTGACAACGAATAGTTTTTCTTAGATTCACAGCAACACTTTCTTGCACAATTAATGTGAAAATTGCTGAATGATAGTACACAGCAGTTTTACTGTTTTACTTGACTTTGCTGTTTATATTAGTGTACAAGATTTTGATGAATGTCTGTCTACACTAATTGTACCTGATGTTCATACAGAGTTAATGTTCCAGTCCTGACATGTATCTCCCATGTAACTCCATTTGGCTTATTTAGCTATGTCCATTCACAGAACTCATCTTGTACAGCCACAGACTGATTATTAAGTTCTTGTCCCTCGTAAGAATATGAAGCTGTATAATAATATGGTCTCCAGACTGTTATGGATCCCTTCTGAATAGGACGTGGGTATATAGAGACTCTTGCATTTGGCAGTGTGTGCTGTATTTGATTGCAGAAATCATGTAAGCTCACATGTTTTCCTATAAATATGTTTTTCTTCGCAACTTTGAGGATCTGAGCTATATTTGTCTATTGTGTCTGCCCTTCACTCAATACTTGACTAACATATATCAACTCTCACATGCTTGATGTGACCAATTAAGTTGTAACATAAATAAATTCTACGTAATCCAATTCTAATTGCAGGTGTATGTTACTTGGTTCTCTGTATTTATTGTCCAATATTGTCGAAAGAATTGGATATTGCTGTTGTGTTATAAAAGTAACTGTTAACATTTAGATTGATATGTGAAATTAAATAAGGTTTGAGAAACTAAAAGTTCATCCGAACAAGTTAAAGTGCAACTATCCAAGCCAATGGAGGCATGACTGTCATCAGTTCAAATTTTTCTACTTGTGTAGTAACTACCCTGAATGTTGTGGCCACATCTAAAAAATTAAATGTTTGAGAAATGGTTCAAATTGAAAACAATGGACAAATCACAGATGGATGGCAATATTAGTGTTATTTCCATTTAACAAATCAGTAAGGTATAAAATGCATCCACTGGAAAAACATAAGTTTTTTGCATATTGCACATGACTGCTTAGGATTCAAGTTCTATTACACAGTTGTAGGACACTAATAGGTAACAAGGAAAAATATGTTATTGGGTTAAAGAGTACGAGCCCCATAGCCAGCAGCCAGTAAGCAATATTGATAATGTTCTGTTCCATAGGTACCAGTAATTGTCATTCATGCCTTTAGTTTGGTGTAACTATATTGTTATTAATATTGGTAACAAACTCAGTGATGGCCTTGAAAACATTTATTTTACTGCATATATTGATCTAAAAGTGAACTGATGATTGTTCATCTGACAATATTTCAAAGACAAAGTTCTATTTTATGTTTCTGTCATCTAAAAATTTTGATTCTCATGTTTATTACTACTTGTTTTTTCCCATAAGTTGCTTGCATATGCCAAAAAATGCAAAATCATGTTTAAAAATCTACACCAAAATCTTTTCTAATAATACAATAGTTGAATGACCTCCACTGTCACAAGCTCCAAAGATTTTACTGAGGAGACTGTTTTGTTCCTAATACATGTCACATATTGTATTCAGTTTTATCTGTTGACTGATTTTCTTGCATGTTACTACGATTTCCAATTATTTTAGTATCTCGATGATAAAAACTCTTCATAAGACCAGTGTCTAATGCCTTTTAATACTCTTTGTGGAATTCGTCAGCTCAACACATTCTTGTGACCATAAATCTTCTGTTATTCATACTTAAGTAAAACCTTTCTCCACTTCTCTTCCCATATATTACTGTCACTTTTTGTATATTTTGGTTCCCATTTCTCTCTTGAAAAAGTTACGCAGAAATGTTATGTAACAGTGACAGTGTTTATTGCACATTAAAGTGACATTTGGTATTCCTGTCAGGCTGCTTGAACCGATTTTTCTTTTTGATGTATTTTGGGCATATAAACAGGTTTGCAGACAGTACTATTTTCAGATAATACCAGTTTGTTCCCTATCTCAGTAATATAAACCAGATGCCTCATAGCAGTAATTACCTCTTCTGTGAAATGCACCATAATATGTATGATATGTTTTAACTCTCCTGTGTCCATTGTTCTAGCTTTGCTCGTTCTATCGATCAGTTGATTGTCAGTATCACTAATCTATGAGAGATGGTTTATATCCAAAACATAGACAATTCAGTACACACAATTCTGCTAACTGTTTCACAGTTAGTCATAAGTGCTCTTTCACAAACTACCACCACATCTGAACTTAGCGATGGAACTGGTCTGCCAAAATATTCTATATATCAATCACTCTCCCAGCTATACTGTCCTTTAATGACATCTAATGTTTTTTCTACTTTTTTGATAAACCCATAATTTATTTTTATAACTTTTTTTTTGCTACTATTTATGAATTTTGTCTTAACTTTTTCATCTTTGAAACATCAAGATATTTATTTCCCCTTAGTCTGTCTACCCCTCCCTTTTTCAACTATCCTTAATTTTTTCATCATCTCCACTAGGTACGAACAATATTCCCTCTTTAATGTGGTAGCATTTGATACAGGAGTGTATGTTACAGTTAAAATGTATTTCGTATGATGTCCCTTGATCAGGAGTTGTCTAAAATATTGATTTGTGTGTGTGTGTGTGTGTGTGTGCATGTGTGTGCGT
Source organism: Vandiemenella viatica (assembly GCA_031002005.1). Lineage (NCBI taxonomy): Eukaryota > Metazoa > Arthropoda > Insecta > Orthoptera > Morabidae > Vandiemenella > Vandiemenella viatica. The sequence goes on from JARYHS010009186.1 coordinate 198,156,090, forward strand.
TGAACTTGTATAAGAGGTGGGCTTTTAGGTATTTAACCTTTTTTAACTACTATCAGATGCTACTTACCATTTAGATAGGTCTAATACCATGATTCAATGAATGTTTCGCTCAGTAAGTTCTCATTATTTTCGTTTTTTTTTTTTCCAGGTGAGTGATTTGCTGAAAGTGGCTAAAACAAACTTCGTGGTGTTAAAACTTCTGGCAGGAGGGCATAAGAAAGAGTCGACAACTCCACCAGAATTTGATTTTTCAACACATCACCATTTCCCAATAATCAGACTTCCATGAATGCTGAAGCTCATATCACTGAATTTTTCAATGTTTTCCATCTCTGTACGTTGATTTGTAATTAAACTTATTTATTTATCTTTTGTTAAAATGTGTTACTTTACTATAATTTTTACTTTCTCAAGTTAATTGGTCACTCATTAGAGCCAAAAGTTTCGTAATGGGGTTAATGTTTTATGCATTATACTCAAGAATCCATTTTATCAACTTTAGTCCAAGTATTTGAAGGAAGTATAAAACTGCAGTTATTACTGCTAATAACAAATTATCTGGAGAGAACTGAAGGTCTGCTGTAAAATTACAGATACTTGGTGTCAGTAATATTTCTTATTCATGGAAACGTCTCTCATGGGTGTATTTGGTTTCAGTCCTACAACCTTCTCCCAAGTACCATGCTACTGCAAGTCTCTTTGTTACATTGGTGCAACTTTTTCATAATGTCTAAATGGTTTGAGTTTTCAAGTTATATTGTCATAGTTTCTTTTTTATATCCTACAGCTGAATATAATTTCATATCTAGAGTCACTGTGATTTTTAAGTCTTAACACCACAAATATCAGGGCTGCATTATCTCTTGAAGAAAGTTAACTGCATGAGACCTGCATATCTATCCCTTAATAATCTGGTAATCTTAACTATGGAAATTTTCACAGCAAATACGCTCACTCACACTGTGAACAATGAACATTTCATCTTCTGGCAATCGACCAAATTTCACATACTCTTACTGTTTCTTGACTCAGAGGGTTATTGCTTAGAGATTGTATGCACTTGAATATTGCAGGTTTATTCAGTCACCAGGTAAATATTACTCTTCATTAGAGTAGTTAACTTTCTCATATATGGTAAGGTTAATTTTTATTGAGAATTTTTAAGATGCATCACTTTTATTGCCAAAAAATTCAAAATAAACATCAGATACTTTACTGAAGATTACATGATAAAATTAGCATAACCTGCTCATAGAGATATTTCACACAACTCCCACTAGCTGCCATTACAGCAACATTTTATAAATCACGAAGAAAATTCTTGTACTGCTACCTACTTCCAGAACGTTCATCATTAGAAGAGCGAAAAGTACCTTCAGACTGGAAACTCACGCAAGTAACTCCGATTTTCAAGAAAGGTGATCGAAGTGATCCTGGAAACTATCATCTTATATCTATAACATCTGTTTGTAGTAGAGTTATGGAACATATTATATGCTCGAACATTATGAAATTTCTAGACGATAATAATTTGCTTACAACAAATCAACACGGATTTTGGAAGAAAAGATCATGTGAAACACAGCTGGCCCTATTTACACACGACGTAATGAAAGTTATTGATGCAGGTTCACAAGTAGATCCATTTTTTTTTAGATTTTCAGAAAGCCTTTGACTCTGTGCCACACAACCGTCTTTTAGCGAAGCTTCGAGCGTATGGTATATCGGATAAGCTTTGTGAATGGATCAAGGATTTTCTAACTGGTCGGTCACAGTATGTCATCGTTGAAGGAGAAAGTTCTTCTAATCTAGATGTTACATCGGGGGTACCTCAAGGAAGTGTAAATGATCTCGGAGACCGAGTGAAAAGCATTTTTAGATTGTTTGTTGATGATGCGGTTATTTATAGGGAAGTAAGGAATTTGGTCGATTGCTTAGAAATTCAGTGTGATCGGGATATTATTTTGGCATGGTGCGCTGAGTGGCAACTTACGCTAAATTGTAAAAAGTGCAAGACAATGAGCATAACTAACAAAAAGAATCCAATTGTTCAGAAATACGAGTTAAACAATTCAGTTATTGATATGGTTGATTCTATGAAATATTTGGGAGTAACAGTACAAAGGAACATGAAATGGGACTTGCACATTAATTCGTTAGTAGGTAGAGCTAATTATTGGCTGCGATTCATAGGACGAATCTTGAAAAATTGCAATGAACAAACAAAGGAGATTGCCTACAAATCTCTTGTGCTTCCACATTTGGACTATTGTTGTGCCATTTGGCATCCGTTTCGTAATGGGTTGATCGAAAGTATAGAGAAAGTACAGAGAAGAGCCTCTTGATTCGTGACCGCTTGCTACAGTCCTTATGAAAGCATCACAGAACTGATTAGTAGATTAGGCTGGGAGTCTCTGGTAGATAGACAACGCACGTTTCGTTTAAAATTATTGGTAAACATGTGTACTCCCACTTTCGCTCATGAGTGTAATGAAATACTTCGTCCACCAACCTATTTGAGTCGGAATGACAGGAAAGATAAGATTAGACAAATAAGGTGCCGCAATGATTCTTATATGAATTCTTTTTTCCCTCGTACCATTAGGGATTGGAATGCACAACAAAGAGATTAGCTTTGGTGCTGAACACCCTCTGCCACCCACAATTTTGTGAATTGCAGAGTATATATGTAGATGTGTATGTAGATGAACACAAAATAATGCAGCAAACATTAAAATATATTCTACAATACTTGCAACTAAATGGAAATAATCTCAAATAAAATTATAAAGACTTTGCAAGTTCTTGACATTGTTTTTAACAAAACACAATTTTAATGTGTCAAAACATGATCATTGATACAAAATGACATTTTAATATTCTGTAATTAAAACACTAGGTAACAAAATAAAATTGAAACACAGAGATTGACATACTCAAAACAATTTCACATAATATATGGTTAAAAACAAATCTCATGTAACTACAATAAATGAGTAATTTACTTTATTTTAAACCAATGAAATTTGTTGACAGGATGATAATGAGTCAGAAGCTAGTTTAAAGTTAAGTTTTATGCTGCTGCAAAAATACAAATTACAGATTTTATTTGAGACAGAGAACAGTTAGTGTTGCATATTATCTTCAGTTTTGACATGAAGGACTAACATTCAGTAGCCTTATAATCAAAAGAGGTGTTGTTTAAGAGAGAATTTAGCAGCAGTGATTTGAGAGAGGGCTAGTAAGAGGCAGTTGATAATTTGGGGGGGGGGGGGAGTTTATCAGTAAGTAGAAAATAAGTGCACCTGTTTAAAAAGAAGATGGAAAAGATTGCTTGGTATTCAGGAGGACATGGATTCAGAACCCACCCAGCCATACAGATTTTGGTTTTCAATGGTTTACCAAAATCTCTCCAGCCAAATGCCAGGATGCTTCCTTTAAAAATAAAGTGGCCAGATTCCTTCCCATTCCTTGTTTGCAATTCTTTCCCACATGTGACAACCTCAATGTTGCAGAGGTGTAATGCATTTTTTTTTTTTTATTTTTTTTTATAAATATAAGTTACGAAAATAAGAGGAATGAACTCTTATTGCCATGTACTGCGCTGATATAACTAGTTTCCTATTCAGAAAACCCTCATAAAAATTAGACACCATGGAATTTGAGAAGGATTGTAGTCTCCCAGCAGAAATTTGGTGGTACTCTGTTTCACAGTGAGTACAAGAAACCTACAGACATTGATTGTTTCTTAGAGACTCCCAGCTCAATGCATGATCACATTGGCCACATTGGTTCATAGGGAAAGAGCCATCTATAGTAGTGATAGCCTGCAGAACTAACTAATACATCTTAGGCTTGTTTACAGACATTCAGATATTTGAAGTAGCAAATTAAACAGGCATTCATTCTCAGTACACCGAGATCAGCAGTTAAGCAAGACTAACAATAGAGACCTCGAGCAGTTATACCACATGCTGGGAACACTTTTGAGTAAATAGGAAGATATGCTGCATGAAGTGAAGGACAGCTTTGAGCCAAGAATATCTTGAGTTTATTTGATTCCTAATTAATTTGACAAAATATACATTGACCAAACAATCAGACCAATACATTAGCACTGCACTGAACACCAGTGTCATTTGAACTAGCTGCATCTAAATAAGTCTGTTTTAGCTGAACATTTCGTGAAAAATTTCAACAGAATAAATTTCAACGAAACTAATGTTTTGGCCTAGAAATATATTTCTTGGATTCTTTGATAAGAGAGTAATTGAAGGTAAGACTGAGCAGCAACAATGTGAACATGAATGGCCACCTTTTTCTGAGTGAAACATAGAAACACATTATTAATTTTCTTTAATAGTAGTCTGATAGATGTGCATGCCACGAAAACCGTGACACATATCTATTGCTGAGAATTCATTTTTCACAGAGCAGGGAAAAGTTTGTGCACTACTGTGTGTGTCTTTCCATTTAAGTTTGTGGTTCACCTTTACTGTTTTTAGGATTTGTTTAATCTGGGTTATATTGCTTTCACTCCTTATGGTTTATCAAATATTCTGTTTTTGAGATTAGCTCTTGCTCCTAGGTCAACAGTAATAGCAGGTTCAATGATTCCAGATTTTTTTAGTAGAACTTGGCCGCCATCTTTATGAACTTTTCTCGTAGCCAAGGTAAGTGGCTGATTTGGTGGAAGGTATCCGCTCTAGACACTCTTAGTATATGATATGTGTATCATATCACTCTACTTTGAATAACCTGAAGTTTTTGGATGGGCATGTTTGCATTGTTGCCCCATACCAACGCAACATATTTCAAAACACGCTTGATGGGCATGACTCTTATGTCTATCTGTATTAATGACATTGTATTGAGGATGGAATACAGTCTTCATTTGATCTGTAGGCTTTGAGGAAACACTTGATGTGGTCCTACCAAGCCTTCAATCTATCAGTTTTGACTTCTAGTTCGGGGTCTGATTTTGTTGTGCACATAATGTACTAAGAGCTACATTTGGAACACCTCCTTTTTTGGTAGAATGATAGCTTGACTCTTGGATGCATTGAACACATGATGTCATTTTGTCGCCCATTGCTCTATGTTGTTGCATGCACGATTTAGTTTGGTTCTGAGCATAGTTGAACCTAAGCGCCTTGTATGATACACTGTGTCATTGGCATAGAGTGCAGTCTGTATCTGCTTGGCAAGTCTACAGTGTACAGACTTTTTAGCACCAGAATGATGACTGATCCTTGTGTGATGCCTGGAGCGATAGTATTCACGAATGACATGCCATTCTCCAGCACCACATTAAGGTGCGAAGTTAACTTCTTATCAGCAATACGTGTGAGAATGTTACCCCTCACATAAGAAATATGTGTAGAATGTCCTGAGCCATACTGAGTCGAAGACATGGCTCACGTCCAGGAGAATTTCGCTGAAAAACTCCCTCCTTTTGAACTCAAAACATGTATTTTCGACCATGCGGAGCAGTGTTGAGATGTGGAATGCTGCTTGTGAAAAACAAACTGCTCATTTAACAGCTACCCCTTATTGTCGATGATCTGTCTAAGACTGTCGAGGTAGATATGCTTGAGGACCTTAGACAGGGTTAGAAATATGCTTATCGGATTATATGAGTGGTCCCAAAAGAGATACCTGTTGCTTGAATTATCTCCATCTCCAGGAGAACTACTGCATAGAAAGAACTTGATGGAGTTCTTGGCAAAAATTGATGTTGTGCCACCAGCTATTGAATGTTAGTTCCTGTAGCAAGAGTAATTTGGGACTGTTCTCCGGATCCCAGACTGTAAGTGTGATTTGTTGTCTAGGTGTGCATTTATACTCTCTTCATCCAGGAATTCTCTAATTCGCCCAACTGTTGCCATGGACCATTGGAGTTTCACGCTTATTTGTTTAAGTCCTCAATGGGGCTGATAATTTCATTTTGAATTTCTTTCCTGCAAATCTTCAACTGCCATTTTAAGATCTATCATGGGAGATCTTTTATCATGGTGGTAACAGTCTGGAGAAGGGAATAGGACTGCGAAGTCACACTACTGTGTGCCTGTGCTTCTCCATCTTCTTGTTTACACTTTAAGTGGCGTCGTCTTACCCGTCATGCTTTCCAGCAACCTCGACTGCGAGCTATGTGGTAGGCTTGTTACCACATCTGCATATGTTGCTCGTCTAATCTCATCGTTGATATTTGGTGATTTAACAGATAACTTACCTTCTTTTATTCTTCTGCTGTAGCTTCTTAATAGTGGTTTTGTAGTAGGCACTATTTGTCATCAGCCTTTGGTTGTATCTGTAGAGAGCAATACGTATGAAGAATCAACGGATAAAAATTGTTAATCCACTTTTCATTATTTTACAAGCAATCAGTTTGAATTCAGGGCTGGCTATATTTTTTAGATATATGTGAAATTTTCTAGTGAAAATATCTCAAAGGCTAAACACGTTTTTTGCATGAAAATATGACTAGCAAGTAGTATTCATCAGTTGCTGGCAGAATACACCGTAATTTTGCTTTTCGTAATGGACTTAACAAATCCATTGGTTCTTCATTTCCAATACCTCTTAATATGCTCTATGCCAGAATTTGCACATTTGGGTTGCGTGTCACCTATTTTGACCCGCAGTCTGTTGAGTAGTGTTCACCTGTTCACTTACACTCTTCTGTGTCATAGTTAGAAATGGTTCCCAATGCTGTGCTACATTTGTCTTCACTTCTTCTTGCTGGTCACCTCCACTGCACACAATGATTTCATAGTATAAATTGCTGTGTGCTCGATGTGGTCCGTTAATACAAAGAGAATGGAGTAGTATCCTGTTGAGTTTTCGGCGAACAGAGATGGACAATGATTTTTGCCACTTCCAGTTTTTCGTTCAGATTATCCCGTGACATGTTGAATTACAATCCTGTGATCACCACATTCACGGTCTTTTCCTTCACCATTGAGAAGGTGTAGAGAGGAATTTGGTTGGTTGACGCATGGTTTGCGACTACCGTGTAATCAGCCGCAGTTTACAGGGGCAGCTTGTATAGGTCATGTGCAGCTTGCTTCTCGCAGCTTCTTGACTACACAAAACAACACCATAAACTTTGAAACCATCACCACAGTCATATATATGTACAAATAACACTTAAACGTGCAGCGGAAACGAATTTGTCTTGGTATCCACTCCTAGTACTTCCCCTATGGGAGAATCCAGACAATTTTCTATCCGCGGATTACTCATAGACACACATGATGTTTTACTGTGATGTAGGAACAAGTCTGCTCAACATGTACTATATGTAATATTCATGTTTGCTTTTAGTTCGCTCTCTTGATAGTGAAAGTAGAAACAGTATTTACATTGTTATGAACGACGTACGGCTGTCATTTAAAGGACTGATGAATTTAGCCAATCAAAATTTTTGATTCATTGTTCTGTAACAACTTGAACTTTGATCCCTGTATAAATGGATACTAAACTGAAATCTGGAAAGGATTTATATTTCATTTATAAGAATCTCTCTTCTGGGGATCTGATAAATTCATATTCTTATCTAGGCTACTTGCCACTTGCATCGTAGAGTATAAATTCCAGTGAAGATTCTCTGTCACTAATGACCAATTACTGTACACACTAACGTAAATGAATAATTAATTCGCCTCTAATGAAATTATAAAACTTAAATACAAGTACAAATATCGAATGGTCATAATGGTTCAAATAGACTAATAAGTCAGTTGTTAACTAAGACTAGATGAACTGGGAAGTGAATCTTTGCTACTTCAGAACTAAAGTAACTAGTCTTAACAGAAGTAACAAAAAATCAAAGCATAGGCTCTAACAAGAGGAGGAAATAAAATTATGAGATCATCACTAATAGATTTATGGAAAGGAAATGCAGAACCTAACGAAACAGAAGTTTTTGAAATCAGGTGTAAGTTACGTAAAAGATGGAGTACCAAATATATTTGACAAGAGTTTCACTTTACGACTAAATTAGGGTAAAAATAAGATTTCCTATTAACGGGTTACAATTTGAGTCTGTCAGAACTGGACAGCACATTAATGAAACGTGGTGTAATAACTGAAATACTATAGTCATACTGACTGGAGAGCTATGTAAAACCACATGGAGTACAGAACATATTAAATAAGCTAATATTTTCTTGACGGCACTTTCCTTTTGGTTACTGTCAGGTGGATGCAAAGTATATTAGTTTCATCATCTCTGTAAATTTTTATCAAACCTGCTACCGGGTGGCAAATTTTCCTCATATCTACTTAGGCTTTATTTATTTTTCTACTTTAAATAATTTCACTGAAATTGTTCTGCACCTTCCTCGATTAAGTATTCCAGTTGCTGACTGCCTCATTCACTAACAAGTCTCTTCTTATGTTTACAATTGAGTGCTAATATATGATCATGGTGCTTTTTTTTTCTTCCACATACGACCATCCATTTTTCGTTCAGTGTCAATACAGTTCTCATTGTCAATGTATGCTTATCATTACCGACCGTTCTCTTTTAAGCTTCCTGTTTTTAAAGTAATCCCATCCAAGCTACTCTATTATATCATTTATTGAGTTTATTTTATGATAATTTTCCCACTCAAATCCAGCTCCCGTTCTTTGCTCCACAGTGTTTTTACCTAGCAATGCATACATAATACGATCCGATGAAATATTTCCTTAAAGTATCTATTGCAAGTATGGTTTGTTAAATAAATGCCCGATGAACTATTTACTTTAATGCTACGTTATGTTATGAGAACTGACACTGACTGCTTTCTGTTAGCTTTTTCTTCTTATAAGAAGAATTGGTTTTCTATTCGGGGGTGGTAGTGTGTATATCTTTAAACGAACAATTCTTGTATATATATATATATATATATATATATATATATATATATATATATATATATATATATATGATCTCTGGAATGGTTCTAACGATTTGGATGAAAGTTCATATTTAGATAACGTTTTGTTTTTTAAAGTTTATCTAAGTAGGCGTCTTCCCTGCAAAAATGTGAATTTATAACTAAAAAAAAAAATAAAAAAAAAACAAACTATTTTTGGGTTTGGTACCACAGAAACAGCTCTAATGCCATCTTGTAGAGGTTGCAGGTACCAGAAAGCCTACTGATAGTTTGTTTCTCTTTGATTTCAACAAAGAAATACTATATCTTTAAACAAAGAATTCATGTATACTAACTGACCCATGCCAATATTTTGCACAGTATTGTGATTAGTCACCGAATGGTAATATAATAAGGAGGAAATAAGTAAATGCAAGTATTTATTAATGAAAGGTATTTTATTTTGAAGAGTAGTAACAACTTTTACTGTAAAAAGTCGTTATCATCAAATACTACATGTTTAAATGTAAAACATTTAAAAAGTAAATATTTAAAAAGATTGGCTTTATAAGGAATCATTTTTTTTCAATCTTCTTTACAAAACTTATTTGAAAACAATATTAGCAGTTACAATGTGATCATCATTGACTTTTTGATCGTATGTGTCTTTAACACAAAAATAAATATTAATGAGTATATGGACTCACGAAAAAGCCATGTACGTGTATCCATACGAACAACAGGTTCCGATAAATACAATCCTTTTTTTTTTTAAGCATCTGACCTTTTATTTTATTAATGTTTGTAGTGAATGTTACTTCTATTGGGAATTGTTTTCTTAACATTTGGAAAGGCACGGTTGGTATTGTGAGGTTAATGCGAGGTAGAAGCGTAGTTTTATTGGAGTGAATTAATTTAGCACTGATGAGGTACTTGTCTAAGAGAACTACCACTAATCTTGCAGCATTAATTAATCCCTGATTAGCATTAATATTTCTATTTAACATAATAATAGCATTTGTCTTTAAAAGCAATTTATGAGGTGGTAAACCAGAGGATATCGGAAATGGCTCTAGCAATTTGGACGGAATTTCATATCTAGATAATGTTTCTAATAAGATTTTACAAAAAGAAAGAAAGGAGGAGGGGGGGGGGGGAGCAATTCTTGGATTTGGTATCTAGGAAACGGCTCGAACCTCATCTCGTAGGAATCGGGTACCAGTAAGCCTACTGATGTTACTTAACATTTTCTTTGCAAGGAACTGTGCACATAAAAATGCCTAGAAAGTCTTCAAGAAATGTGTTTAACCTTAATCAAACTATACTCAAAATGTTGCATATTGAACAGAAATCAAAAGATTCTGAGAGACAATCGATCACCCACGTACATTAATTTATAACTCATTGATAAATTATAATCAGATATTTGATACAGGAATTAAATTGGCTTTCTCTATCATTTCTCTCGAATCCCCTAAAATCTATCACTTTAACGTTATTACAAGTTCCTCATGACACGCTTTAGATAAGGTGCTGTTGAGAGTAATACTGTACGTAAAAGCAGGGGCGAATCCAGGGGGGGGGGGTGCTAGGGGGCTTAAGCCCTCCGTAAAAGTATCTAGGTCCATCTCCGACATTGTAATTTTGGAGATTTTTTTTTTTTTAAATTTTTGGCTCTATGGATTTGAGGCCCGAGGAGACTATAAATACTACCTTTTGCCCGATTCAAGGCCCCCCCCCCCCCCCTTCCGAAGCCAAAATCCACTAAAGGCAAGCCCCCCAACCAAAATCCACTCAAGCCTAGCCCCCAAACCAAAATCCGCTCAAGCCCCTCCCAAACCAAAATCCTGGATCCGCCTCTGCGTAAAAGGACAGTTTACTTGTCTTCCAAACCTCTTAAGCTGACTTAACTTAGTACACAATACGTTATTTTCCTTCGCAATCGACCCTTTGATGTGGTATTAGAATCAGGGAATGAACGTCCTGACGTATCTCATTTGAACAAAGAAAAACATGTAAAAAATCTCGGTTGCGCTGGGATTGGAAGCATTTTTAAAAGCGAGCGTTTTATCAACTTATTTACCACGCCGCTCTAAATTTACTTAGTGATTGTGAATGTTTTATATACTTGACCCGAAAATACTACTGGTTATGTGACTTTTCGTTTTTAATGTATCTTTTATTTAAGAGGAAAAATACATTGCAGTGCAGATTGTGTGCAACACATACTGAGAAAGGCGCATTCGGGAGGATGGAGGTTCGAATACCCGTCCGGGAACCCAGATTTGGGTTTTACATGGTTTACCGGAAAGGCTCCAGGCGAATGTCGGGATGCTTCCTTCAAAATGCCATGGTCGAATTCTTTCGCGTTCCCTGTTCTCAGTCCCATCCCGCTTTTAATGATCTCGACGTCGACGAGCCGTAAAGACATAAGGGAAAAAATTGCAATACTGCTGCGCTTGATACTGGCATATAGTTGATTAACATTTGACTATATTTACCTGAACTCTGTGATATAACAACACCGAAGCGTGTAAGGTCCATCTCAATTGAAATTAAATAATGTGTATGATATTATAGGCGAGGAGAAGAGTAGTAATCGATAATGTAATATAACATATGTGAATAAATAACTGCAATAGTTAAGCAGTGGTTGTCATTCGAGTTATAATTAACATCTGATTTATACTCAGTAACAAGATAAAATTGCCACAGACGCAAATTTTAGAAATTTATGAGAATTCAAATCATGATTGTTAGGAGCATATAACGTAGAACTAGGTGAAGCTGGCTGTAAAAACGGGCTCCTATACAACTATCGCCTGAATTATTACGACAAGACTACGAATTTCACTTCCATTCAAAACCGGTTATTCTGTATAAAATGATAACATTGACTCTGGCAAACTGAAAGTGGAGGGTTCATTTTTTCGTTGTACGGCATTCACAGGCACGTTTATTCTGTACCAAATATCTGGTTCCATACAATATGTGTTCATACTGACGATCTAGTTATTATTATTGTGTTGGGCAATACAAACAGCTCCTCTTCCTTTCGGCATTGGTTGTGAAATTACCATATCCGTCTGAGATTCTTCCGATATATTAAATTTAATTTAAAAGCTATTGTCCAATTAGTTGTTACTTAAAAAAATAAAAATAAATAAATAAAAAAAACAGCCCTCGTTTACAGTAGGGTTATTAGAACAGGAATAATGTTGTGGACAAGTAATATCGTCTTTTTCGAAATAATACCGTGATACCAGCATTCACCCGGAGTGATAACTTTCGAAAGCCGAAATATTGATGGCTGGAGCGGAAAATACAGGACAGAAAGTTACCGCTCTCCCACCAGGCTCCCTCGCTTCCCCCAGCATCAGCCTAAATAGTTAAAAAGGAGTAAATAAGCATACACTCAATGGACACTGCGGATGGAGGTAGGTCCGCTTCAGTCGTAAGAATAAGAACAAGAACCATTTTCTAGAAGTTTATTAATGGCGCACAGAACTCTTATTGACGAATGACTGGCTGCAAGATGTCCACATAATGTATAACTGTCAATCTCAAATGAGTAAAGACTGCACGTAGTGACGGTCAAACGAATTTACTCTTATTAATTAACTACACACGTTAAAAAACGCAGCCGGTATTCGCAATACATTTTGCAACTTCGTTGGTACTAGGTAGCGTCGCTCTTAGGAGGTAGCATTGCTATTCTCTTCCGAAGAAATTAATATTCATAGCTTTCAATTTCGACTTTTCTGTTCAATTAATTCCCAAAACTGTGAATGCAGTATGGTTTGATTTAAATCTTATTTGTCAAAAAGATAGAATATGCCGTGTGGCGGTTTATGCCGTGGGGAGGTAAGGGTGAAAACCTTTTACTTCTTTTTATATATAAAAGAAACCCTAGGCTACTAATTTATTGGGTACTCATAATGGCGTACAGGCGAGGCTTATTTATCGTTAACATTGACACATTGAAATATGATAAAAAGAACTATGCAAAGCCTCTTCTTACAATTTCCAACACATATTAACAAATAAACAAAGCATTAAAACACAACCACCTTTAAAATTATTCTTGAAACAAACTCCCAATGTTAATTGGCAAGCAAGAAAGCTACACATTTGATTTGTTTAAATGAAAGTTCCCTTCACAATGATCGGGAACCATAAATCAAACACAGTATTGACATTAACTGTATCCGATCTCAAATGCCGGGCGCCAGGATAATTTAAATTATCCACCAAGTGTGGCTTTAAGAAAGTCTGCCCCAGCTAGCTCAATATTTGGGGGTGCGAGAACTCCTAATCATTCAGTGGTCGTTACAGGGCTGTACTCAATGACCGAATAAAAGTACCACACTGCACTTGTAGAATTATTACCATGACGGCGATGTATTTCCCGCGACGGCGGAATTACTATAGCCCCTTGGCTATAGCGGACAATGCACCACGTCCGTGCAAGCGTACTGGATGCGTGCACAGTGACCTCACTGTACAAGACACGCTTATCGACCCTCAGGTTCGATGTCAATACCAAGCGATCTCCAGCTTCGGAAGATCCGCTCCTTCTCGTCTGAAGGCTCGGAGCCAAGTCCTCTCCAGCGTCCGCCGGAAAAAACCTCTCGTCGCTCGTGGTTTACATAGAAAAAATACACCATCATTACAAAATGCAAAGGAAAGTCTCTCTCGATTGGTCCTGCCATTTTCAAGCTCCTCCTTCCGGCGAACCTTGTCTTTCTCGATTCGTGTGAACTCGGGTTAGCCTCGGACTTGTTCGTCACCTGTGACCTCCAAACTGCCCGTCCCTAGACCTGGGGCTTGGATAGTTTATTCACCTCAGTGTACCGTTTCCCCGGAGCCAAGGGATTATACGCTTGACCAAATGCGTGAGAAAGGGGTAGCTGGTGTCCATTGTCCCTGGCAGCCGCAAGCCTGTCGTGACACTTTGGCGCGTCTAGCTCAGGTCCCACAAACATTGACCATCCTCTCCGATAATTCCTGTCTCATTCTTTTTATTTATAAAAATATACAAAATATTATATATAAAAATGTACGGAATGACCCATATTTGGTCATTCTGCTACAGCCGCAACCCCACCATGCTGGACGAACATGCAATGTTGTCTACTTTTAAGGAAAGTAAATTTTCTACCTTACTGTTCTGACAATTCGAGAATATTATCAATTTTGAATATTATTAAGGATTATGAATCTTAAGCTTGCCACATGAGATATATTCCTGACCAAATAGGATCAATGAGAAGTGGGTGTATAATTTAATAGAATTTATTAAAACTTGAGCATATTTGAATTTACGCAAACATTAAGTTTATTTGATTAATATTTGAACAATTACACAATGTCGAACGTCTTTGATTTAAACAGTTAGAGCATTTTCAAATTTCTCAGGGTCATTTACAGGGTAGAACAGATTGCATAAGTTTCCGTCGCGGACCAAGTTTTACCGTTGCGCCGCTGGCGGGGTCAGGACCCAAGCATGAATAGCGCCACAGAGGTATGTTTTCCACAGCCGACAGCCTGTCCTGTCGAGATGGCGAGCTGTCTTGCGTCGCCGAAACGGGGTGATGAAGATTACTTGCTGCTGTATCAGATGAGGATCCAATCCAGAATCAGAATTAGTGTGTCCCTTTATCCGTTCCTCTGCTACGAGGAAAACTCTGTACGCCTCGCACTGCGATGTGACGTATGACCCTCGGCGAATCACAGCGCTGCCCGCCAAGATGACCGCTCCTGATAGGCTCAACAAATCAAACAAAAAACACCAAACCGTTAATAAATTGTTGGCAGCTTCTCTATTGGCTGGATCGTCTCCCACCACTCTGCAAGCTCGTCTATTTACTTAGAAACGGCACTAAGGTCTACTTTCGGCCGTCGTCCCTTGCTAAAGGCATTTGGTGGGTCTTTTCCAAAACGTGCCCAAATGGAAAGCGGGCCTTAGTTATTTATAATGGCCCATAAATCCACTGAATGTCCAAGTCAGTTAGAAAATTTAGTCACCCACCAGACGTGTAAATCTGGACGCTCTGTTTGACACAGCACACCGCCAACACCTCACACATACTGTGCGAACACTCGGTGCCTAATAACAATGTACTTATTAATTTATTTCAGTGCCCAGTCTCGAACGGTGAAGGAACAATAATGATGGAAGCTGGTTTTGGAGGAAGTCTTTAAAAACGAATCATTAAATAATAGAACCATCAGTTTAATATCGATTACACACATCTATAGAGCAGCATGTTAATTGCAGTGACGTGAGGATGATCGTCGAACAATATATGTAGTTTCCGGATGTTACTGGTGTAATTGTGAGTGAAAGTAACTTCAATTATGAGGAAATTTAATTCAATTGATCGATGATCAGTAACTAACCATCGACGTGAAGTTGTTATCCGGATACGATGAAGAGGATACAAATCATTACGACGAAATTTTCGTTATACTTGTCCATGTTGAACATCGAAATGTGTAGAAATTCTTGGTGTGTTTGTCGTAAGGTCGACTGCAGAAAGTGGTCCTAAGTTCATCAATAAATGCCATATGGTCATATTCAACACGGCTAAAGATGTATGACTTTGTTCGATACACTTGCGACATGAAACAGCTACTGGTTACTATTACAGTTACGTTTTTACAGTACTGAGTGTTTGTCGTTTGTTCCCAACACACGCTCACGAATTCAAATGGATGTAAGACGCATTTAAAATCGTTAGAAGCTGTAAACGACTGAGTGCAAGGAAGAGGAAGGAATTAGGTCGTGGTTTTTGAAGAGTACCTGTTGAGATTTCGGGAAACGGTCGAAAACTGAAACTTGGATGGCCGGACGGGGATTCGAAATGCCAGGCCACAGTGTTACCGCTTCCCTGCAGGCTTTTTCGTGATAGAGAACCAAGCTTAAAGTGCGCTCCATCTGCACACGTGTTCAGAGATAATGCAGTTTTGTAGCCCTTTGGTTAATTAGGAAGACAGCACCTCGCGTATAAAAAAAATCAGTTAAAATAAAGCCAAGCCCGAGGTTAGGGTCGAGCCTGTGACCGCCGACAGCGAGTCTCATTCACTATCAACGAACTGTAAAGATTGTTTTCTGGACTCTTGTACTTCTGTGTTAATTTTTCCATTTGTAGGATCTGCGATAATATTCGAAAGAATTTGAGCTTTTCACTGGCGTGTCTACTGACTTAGATGAAACGTAGAACATACACAGCTTTTAGCTGAAATTTCATAATCAGAGACGGAATTCGTGAAACGTTTGAAACGATAAGTTGAAACGTTGCTGAGAATTCAGAAGCTTTCTCCGTATCTGATTCGAACTAACAGTAAGCTGCTATTGCTTTGTCGGTTTTCCTTGTATTACAGAGACGATTGTACAAGGGTTCCCGCTAAGTTCTTGGATTCCCCTCAGCGGGGCACACGATGGTACAGCCGGATGTCCCTCCCCCGCCACGCCCCTCGCGCTGTTATAAGGAGCGACGCCAGCGCACTAGCCAGCACTCAGCCATGAAGGCCTCGCTGAGTCTCCTCCTGCTCTCTGCAGCATCTCTCACCGTCGTGGTCGTCACTGCCGACGACCGCTACGCCAAGTACGACAACGTGGACGTGGACAGAATGCTGCGCAACCAGCGATTCGTCTCTGCTACCATCAAGTGTCTCATGGAGGAGGGACCTTGCACACCGGAAACCAGGGACCTCAAAAGTGAGTATCTCATCACTACAGCGCTGCGAAGAAGCGATAGTGGGAGTGATAAAAAAAAGGGATGGGAGGAGATGCTACCATCAAGTTAAACAGTATTTGCCTCTTCATTATTCTGTTTTAGCTGACGTCAGTTTCTTGCCTTGTGTACGTTACTTTTTTTGTTTACTTTCTTCATAAACGTAGTATAGTGAAAGTAGAGGGAGTTTCTCCCGAATGTTTGCCAGTCTGACAGAATGTGACGGGCTTTTCAACACAGGGTAACTCGAATACCAGCGATCGTATTGTATCTGCGTTAAGTCTCAACCTGGTCAGGTTTTTGTGTTTGATTTTCTGTCCTAATACAATTTATTTACGTCATATTAAACAAAAATGTTTAATTCTTCTCAAATGACATGAGAAATACGTACCAATTGTGATATTTAAACATTCTCTACCAGAAGTGAAGAAATAAAAAATGTACTTCCATTTTCGTAATTTGATAATGGTTATGTGATATTTTCTGTAACAATTTGTACAATAGTTGGGTTAGCCTTTTATCTACTTATCGAAAATGTGCGTTTTAAAAACAATAAAACTTCAAGATTTCGTTACTAGTTTACTCGATGTGTACGCAGTGAGCAAACGCTGAAACTTTTCTAGTGAGAACATAAGTTGGTGGAAGGTAGCTTTAGGAAGAACACGACCAGTGCCATAGAATGCAATGAAAACTTAAGTGGGTAACACGTATTAAGTAAAATTATACGCGTTAAATTATAATTTCTGCAATTGTTATTTATACAGTGTGTACGGAACTTTAACGAAAACGTCGTAACCAAATTGTTCTGCATCTGTAATGAAGTCATAGTCTGTACGAAAAGGTATGGAAGTAAATACAATCCAAGAACAAAGTATTCTAAATAATTTTATATCGTTCCCAGCTCTAAAAGATCGTTTTTCCTGATTGCCTATTCTGTGCTATACTTAAGTGAAATAACTATTAAGTAAACCACGACGAGTAAAAACAAAATTATTCATCTTGAACTGATTTTTTTAAATGTTAAAAACAGTATTACAAAACGGCTTCAGCCCAATAAATTTCAAACATGAAATCATCTTCGTAACTGTTCTATTTTTTACAGTCACAAATTGTATTCGATTAGTAAAACAGGGAAACCATGACTTATTGCAGTCAACTTACCTGTAAGAAACGACTGGTTTACTGGTTGCAGTGTGCAATGTTAAGTGTTAGGAATTTGACAACATGCACTTTCTCTGCGGCCGGATCCTTGAAATTATTCAACGCACGCTACCATTCATTATCATCACCAGCGTAATAATTTTCATTCATGTGGCATGTGGCATTGTTGTGCAAGATGGCATTGTACACGTTACAACTCACAATGAACGTTAGTAGGTTAATGCAAGGGAGAAAGACTGTCGCAACGAAGCTCAGGAAGGTAACAAGTCTTTCAGCCAGTTCAATGCGCAGTAGACGATTTTACTCCCGTTGCAATTCTTGAAGTTTATCGGAACTACCAATTCAAATATGCCGTAGTCGCAGTGTAACCTCAATTTTCTGTAAAAATCACTTGTTGTCAAGTTAATGCAATGCGCATGGGCCTCTGGCGTCCCCATTCTTCTCATCAACGAGCTGAATTGATTTCCGCGCACTTGCATTGCAGGTTGTATACGTCGTAAGGCGCTGCGTCTTCAGCTAGACGCATTGTTCTCTTAAAAATACAAATACATCCGTTTCTTCCATGAATGGAATTCGTGTCTTCACGCAGCTTTAGTATAATAGCCTGAATTTCTATAAAATTTATTATTAACATTGCTTTCTAGAGACACTTTTGAGCAAAGAACAATTTACATTGGGGAAGCAGCATCGTCGGCGCCAATTCCAAGGTTATTTTCTATATCCTACCGTTAATTATCCTAAAATTTCCCGCTGTTAAATTATATTTACTTCATAGTATTCTGAATAAATAACAAAGTGTTTGTGGAATATAATAAAGATGACAGTTGTAAATGTACAAGTTTAAAAATATATTTTGATTGCATTTATTCTAAACTCTATTTTCGATTTAAATAAGTTTACAACATATCCATAACAGGTTTCATACTGGTTTATGTGTCATTGATCTTCTTCTTAAGTAGTAAGTAGTAAGTCATCATTTACTGTTAACGGTTTCTCTTTGTGCTGAAACTAATCTGTAGTATCTTCTTTGGTTTTTCTATGTGTCCTAATTTTACAGAGTCTTCTTGGTTCTTTACAGTATCCTATATTGACATTTATAGTGTCTTCTTGTTTCACTTTGGAACCTTTGTTTTTCTATGGTACCTTCATACAAATTTTTTTCTCAATATTTTTTCATCACATTCAGTCATTTCTCTCCGTATCTATAGTTATGAGTTGATATGTCAATATTGTCAGCGAATCATAGCATATTTTATTCCATGCCTGACTTTCCTTCTAAGAAGTTATTGATACACACAAATTGAATATCAATGCTGATAGATCAACATTTCTTACCAGGTTTTTATCTTTTCTTGTCTTTCTAGAGTTTTGTTTTACCGTGTTCACTTTTGTAAATAATTTTTATATAGATATTTTATGCTTCTTTATAGAATTATCTAATACCTTTAACCAGGTCTTCTTTTTCCAAATTCACGAATGTTAGAAGTAAATCCTACCGATTATCATTAATCCATTACAGCTTTTCTTTTGCTTCCTTCAGTGATTCCATATTCAACTTCGTTTGCTTGCCTCTCTAACTTACCTTTACATTTCTTTATATATTAACTTTTTTTTAAATTTTGAAGAATTGATCTCAACCTGATGACATAACCTAAGCTGTATTATCTTCTATTTCTGCAATAGGGTGAAGAAAATGCCATTATATAAATCGATCTTCGTTTCTACATCTCATGCTTTTATTTTCGGTGTGTTCATTTTTATAATTATTCTTAGAGCAAGCATTTCTCTAATCTTTTTAATTATATCAGTCTTGCAGTTTTTTTCTAATTCAGTTAATTTAAATTCACTGAACTTCCTTCTACATGAACTTAGTTATTTTATATTAAATTCTTGTAGTCCGTTCAGGTTCAATCTATTAGCATTCTGTTTCTTCGAAATAGTTGTGAATTTGAATCTCTTTTGTAATCACTGCCTATGATAAAAATGGTATACGTTTGTGAGGTATACTTCACAGATCATTCTTTTTCTTAAAGAAAGCAACCTATTTTCAATTGTAAGGTAGACTAGCTAACGTCTTTTTGTATCTCTGGAGTGCTTCAAAATAAACCTTACTCTGTTTTAATTTTTAAGTAAATTACTTCTTACTATTTTTCAGATTCTTATGATTCTAAACTTTTGATTATTTTTTGCTCTGAAAAACGGCAAAATATTTTCCTTCTTCTAATTAAGTTTTTCAATACCCAAATTAGGGTTTTGCCCTTCTTTCCTATATTCAATTAGGTCTTCAGCTCTCCCATATTTTTCTCGCTTTTAACAGTAAATTATTTCCTAGTTTAAATAAGCGTTTCTACTAATCTAATTGTTCTAAGTTTTGTTTCTGTATCTATCATGAGAGTTTTGCCAGTATAGGTTCCCAGTTAATCTATCGTTTTTCTGTTTTCGTATCATTGTAGGAAAATATCGATTCGTGCTTCCGTCGGTAGCTTTTGTTCCAATTGTTTTTATTTTGATGATTTTAATTCTGATGATTCATTGGAGAGTAGTCTCCACCATCATATTTGATTGAGAGTGCAGGTTATCTTCACTGTGTTGTGGTGAGGCAACAGCTATGGGCAGTCTGTTGATCAGTACAGAAGGGTTTACATCTGTAGAAGAAGGCGGAGCTAGCCGACGAAATATTTTTACAACAGAATCTAACGTAACGTCCGTGACGATTTCATTACTTTTCATTTATTTATTATTTTTGGTACTGCGCGTACCTTCAGATCACTCAATCTGATAAATGGTGCTAAAGTTTTAAATACTTCTCTGGGAGGAAATATTTGATGAGTAATAAAACAACTTACCGAGCTTAGAATTAACGTAGAATTAACTTGTTGCTATCGATAAAGAGTTCATTAAAGCAAAATTATATAATCAAGACATAGCCCCAAACGATTGGTGAATTGATGCCACGGAAAATCATAAGCGGAATTATTACTAAGATAATTAATGAAGCACATCTTTTTGTCCTGCCTATTTGGATAGGTGAAATTGATTTAAACATGTCTCTGTGGTGATGTAGGATAATTATTGTCGTGATTAATTCTGCATAGCGATACTCTCATCACATTCTTCCGTTGAGGCACGTCTCTTGAAATTCCACCTTTATAGTGTAGTTTTTGCGTTTGAAAATAATGAACTAGTTTTCCAGAAGCTGATTATTCTGGTTTTAAAATAATGTTTGAAACATAAATGGTTGGAGGTTACTGGTTAAAGACATAGATGTTGCCAGTATAAGGATTTTTGGCTGCTTTGTCAGCTTCTTCAGTTGTCTACGTAGCCATGAAGTTCACGGTATTGCTCTGGATGGAAGCGGAGACAGCAAGAGATGGCACGTGGTCACTGGATGATGACCCTCTCTCCACTTTCACTGTTTGCTCCAAGAACCTCCCTGCTCCCCCCCCCCCCTTCCCCTTTTTCCTTTATTGGGTCACACCGTCTGGCGGCAAGCGGGCTCTTAACGAGAAGCTTCTCCAGAACACTGGTTTCCATCACAGCCTCTGCTCACTTCAGACGAAGTAATTATGTTGTTCAATGTCTTCCGAAATTTAATCCAGTTAATCAATATGCCACAGATGCGCCAGTTTCCCCCTACTAAGAGCTGAATAAAATCTCCAAAGTACTTTATATATATAGCGTTTTAGAGCTATTTGTTCCATATGTTGGACGTGATTATCAAAAACATATTTATGTCTCATTAAAGTTATTTATTTTACTTCATTCTGTTCCTTGAGACCTCCTCATAGTTTGATCCTTGAAATGCGATAAAATAGGATTTGATCTGCAGTAACCATTCCGGCAAAATAAATTGTTCCATAATACGTTACCGAATTATTATTAATATTATTTTAAACGGTTGCTATGGTTGCGTTCATTTCTGTATCCAAGGTGATTAAGGCAAAGTGTCTTTCGCTTACTTCTTTGTTTCAGTTAAACCTGTTGTATGATAGCACAAAAAATTATGTTCTAGGCACAGAATACAATCGAATGTCGCGCTTAGGTATGTTTCTCCAATTTCACTTGCCGCTGTGAAGATGATCATTTCCAAATTATCTTGGTAACTTTTAGGAAGCCTTATTTCCATTGATGTCTCAATAGCTGATTTGGATTTTACCAGTAAGTGTTTTCGTAATTGCACTATAATTTTTCACAATAGTGTGTGGTATATCTATAATCCGTTCAACTTTTTAAATATTTCTTATTAAGAAGAAAGCATTTTACTTCTAAGCGCTAACGCAACAAATATGTCGTCTGTACAAAAACATTCCTCTTATGTAATTTTATTTTTATCCTATCATCTTCAAAGTGCGCTTTTTCTGTTTCACTGCATTTAACAT
Organism: Vandiemenella viatica; assembly: GCA_031002005.1. Lineage (NCBI taxonomy): Eukaryota > Metazoa > Arthropoda > Insecta > Orthoptera > Morabidae > Vandiemenella > Vandiemenella viatica. The sequence continues at coordinate 198,178,233 of JARYHS010009186.1, forward strand.
AAAAGTAAACTGAAATAAATGTCTAAAAGGTCTCTTTCAGAAAATAGATTCAGTATTTTGTTTTGGGCAGAACCAACTTTCTATGGCGTTCGAACTAAAAAAAAATAAATAATAAGATAAAGTATTAGCTCAAACTCCATGTTTCGTCACACATCCAAACTGAAATGCGACGAAGCGGTACTATGAGCGTCGTATGATATATTATGACCCTCGGCAGTAGATTATGCTAAACTTTTTCCATTTAATTATAATTAAATTTACATAACTTGTACGGAATTTATATTTATTTGTACAAAGTGATGATCAATAAATTTTCGTTTATGGCCGTGACCGAGAAATTTTCGGCCCACCGTTTTGCAAACTCAAAACGATTGTCAAGAAGGAACCCGCGAGTCACGTCTCTGAATGCACCAATTTTTTCGCATTATAAACCAGAGATCATGGACCTGCCTTTGGCACAGAATTTTTAATTGGAACTTCTGCAGTAAAAGAAAAATCTGGTAAAGAAGTAGAAATTTGTCTTCAGCAAACGCAATAACGACATAAGTTATTAAAGATGTCAGGATAACTGCTTTAATTCAACGAGTAGCGTTATTGATGCAGTAGTATTAGTAATATAAGACTTCAGAACTTTTCGAATTGTTATGTCGGAGATACTTGACTCAACAGATGACTAACGGTTCTCTATGATGTCATCACAGGCGTTCTCTTGCGAGGGTGAACTTTACCTCTCCTGCAAGAGATTCATTAGTGGCATTTCTAAGTCTGCACGCATGCTAGATATATATTGCTTTATTCCCTGGCCTTTAATGGAAGACGAAAGCCGAATACGAATACTTGCAGCCTATTGGCCTCTCTCGTAAGGACATAGTGGGCGTCGAAGGTTATACGCTTCACAATGCGTATTCTGAGAAATCTATTTGCACTCTGATGGTTTCATCAGGTACTAGTGAACCTTAGAAGGATGAGGAAATTTTTGATGGATTTAAAAGAAAGAATTTAAAAGAATTCGAGTTATGGCAGCTCCTGTCTATACTTCTAAGTTGACGTAGCTGCGTTGCTTACACTGATTTTTCAAAAATCTGACACTTGACGTAGTTCCCACAGACTGTTATATCTTCACTGGATAAAGCTTTATTCTTTCCCCAAAAGAGAAATACTGAAACTTAAGGACTGCGCTCAGTTAGGTTAATTTGTCAGCTGTACACTGCATTTCACAGGTGGTCATTAGTTTCAATTTGTGCGAATCTAGTTTAGTATTTCTACATGATGAAGGAATTATTCACTGTTAAATTTAATCCTCAGGTTTAGAGCTGAAACTGAATGACTATACAGATTTAATTATTTACAAATGTGCATTACTTAATCATCTAGCATGACGATCAAGTATTATTCATTCAGCTTTTAGATGTTGAGACTGTATGTGAGCAAAGCTCCAGCTTCCACAACTAATAACTTTATACTTTCTTATTATATTTAATTTACCTTCTAACATCAACTTGTAAACAATCATGTCACAAAATATGTTTTAAAGGAACAAGGCTGTGATGTAGATTCAGAAGTTGCAGTGTATTCAGAGTCGCTATTAAAATTACATAATTTATAATTCGTTGAATATATTAGTACACTTTTTTTTATCTTCATCGAAATGCGAGTCACGGTATTTCATTTATGAGCAAGAGCGTTCCAGTTGGAAAAGTCAAGTAAGACACAAAATATTGTTCTTCTCGTTAGTGACATACACATAATATTTATAAATGAAAAAAAATCTTTTGAATCAAAGCTTGTGCTTTAGAATTAAAATTGCGTGGCACAAGGATTTTTTCTTTAATCCGATAAAGAGAAACCTTTGACAAACAACGAACACTATGACTATGCTGTTCGAGTATAATGGAGCTGTGTATTTTTATAAATATTCGAATATATTACATCTGCTTCTAGTGCCGGCACTGAGCAATGTCACTTTTCAGTTTGAGAGGTTTCATCTTAGATTCTGAACATCGTCTCGAATATGTTATAAACTGCATGTAGATACTGAAGACATTCATTTAATTTAATTTAATTGCAATGGATCATACGCTCCGGTGGCAATTTCCATACACACCCATCTTCCCCTTTTCCTGCACCCACCTACATTTACCGTCTACAAATTTTAACTTTAAATTCTTTCAACGTTTTTGGTAAATTAAACATAATTTCCCTTGGTAACTATTCCAATCCCTGAGACCCTTACCTAAAAAAGAAAATCTTCCCACACGCTTGTGCCTGAAATCGAGTGCCAGCTTGTGGTCATGGTCATCTTTTCCCTTCCATGCACTACTTTTCATACCTACACTGCAATATCTTTCCATGCCTCAACGCCAGTATACGCCCTGTACACTCCCATGACCCTCTTCATCGTCCTCCTGCCTAGCAATGAATCCATTCAAGCTCCTTTATCATATCTGTCACTGATTGCATTCTGCGATAATTTCCGAGAAACAAATCTAGCAGCCCTTTTTTGCACCCTCTCCAACTCCTGTATTTGATACTCAAAATGTGGGTCCCATACTACACTACCATATTCGAAGCAATGGTCTGACCAAAGTTTTGTAACCCAATTCCTTTACTTCTCCTCGTACATCCCTTCATCACTCTCTCCAACAAGTGCAGAATTTTGAAACCTTTTCCTACCACCTGTCCAATGTGTCCTGCCCAGTTAAGCTTGTTATCCAAATGTAATGCCAAGATATTTACATTTCAAGTCTTCAGCAAGCAATTCTTCCCCCACCTTATATTCATAATTCAACCTTTTGTTTTTTATTTGTGTATCTAATAAGCTGACTCTTCTTTGCATTTATCTTCATTCCATGTTTACCAACCCAACTAGATAATCCTGTCCAGATCACCCTGCAACTGTTTACAATCCTCTATCGTTTTGATTCTTTTATACAGCATTATGTCATCTGCAAACAATCTAATTTCAGATAGTAAACAATCAATACAATTATTCATTAGAATAATGAATAGCAATGGTCCCTATACGCTACCCTGCGGCACTCCCATTTTTACTTCCACTTCTTTTAATACTGCATTTCCTACCCTAATCTTTCTGTTTTCTACCTTTTAAAAATTCTTCTACCCAGCAAACCACTTTCTTTTCCACTCCAATAGTTTTCTACCTTATTTACTACCATTTTGTGCATATTATAGAAGAAAATAAATGGAAAGATTCATCAATAATTGTTATGATATCTACAATCACAATACATCTATTTAAAATCAAGCAAGAAGATTCATATGGTTATTACAGCAATTTTTTTCATTTAAAAAATAAAATAAAAGTATACGACATACTTATTAAGAAAGTGAACTGGATTTTAATGTCAACTTTGTGTTGATGATTATATTATTACAACAGAAACTGACCCCGTCTTGAATTCTTTTAATAATTCATTTGAAACGTTTATCATTGTAAAGTCAGAATTTTTCTTCAGCGGGAAGCTGTTTACCAATTAATATGTATTGAAGACCCTATTCCCTTTAATCTTTCAGTGCTTTAAGTAGAGCTAGTCGATAAACCGTGGAAAATACTTTGTAGCTGGTCTTATGCATTTAAGATTTTTTGTTTTTGACATAATAAAATTTACAAACGCTTATCAACCTGAATTATGATTGAATGATCGTGAAAAAGTATATTCATTGAATAAAAAGGATCGTTGGTCTGGAATGGAATAAGTGATTCTCTGCAGCATAGCGGCGTAGTAATGAGTGGTTGATAGATTACATGTGTCCGCGTATGACGGTGTGATGCGGTCGGTAACCCAAGATGAAGGCGATGCTTGCGCCTGCCAAGTGGGTCGTCCCGCCTGATCTGTAGGCAGGTCACGTGCCGCGGCCTCCGGTTACACAAGGCGCGCGCCCACCTGCCGCACCACGTGTCTCCAGCGCTGCTCCGTGGGACAACAACGCTTTTGTGACAATATCATACCCCACCAATCATTAATTAATTATGTATGCTTATAAATGTATGTAAATTAATCTATTGTATTGTAAGAGTCCACAGTCTACAGTGTTCGTAGTCTTCGGGGGATAGAAAAAGTTCATATCGATAAGTATTGTTAAGATCTTTGGCGGTTGCGATCGTAAGCAGCACAGCATATATATTGTCTCTGCATCAAAGAGAGACGCGCGCGGATTGTAGTAACGCTGACATGTATGTGTCTTAGACTTCGTATTACGGAGATAGCAAAAAAATTTGGAATGTGTCTTGGCGCACAAGTCAAGCAGTGGTGTTGTGCATATTGAAATATTGATTTGCAGTTGCAGAATAATTCTAGTGTTGTCTGGAACAGTGATTATAATTCGTACCATTTGTTGGTTGATGAGATTAATTAACAGTGTTAAACGAGCAGCAGCTTAAGGGGACGACCCCATGCCTATCTAACGCCATGTTAATTTAAGCAAGTATTTGACCCATTTGTGAAAAAACTATTTGATGCAGGACCTTAATATTTTTACTGAATCTTACATGATGCTAGTAAAGTCAACGGTACTAATATCTACTTTATGCGTTTTATACTTTTTAAGAAACACGTTTTTAAATTTATTTAAAAAAATATTAAGTTTTTTCTGCATAAAATGTTTTTTGTGAATATTCTAATAGGGGTATATTAATTCTTGTAGTACCAGAGGTGGCTTTTTTTTTGTTATGCAGAGTCTCTGAAAATTTCATTTAATTATCATTGATAGCTTCTGATATAATGGGGCATATATACTGAAAATTTTAGTTTGCGGGAAATTGAGTTTAAAGAAAACAGCTACTCGTAAACGCACTCAAACAAAACTAACTGTGTTGTTTAAAAACAGCAGAAACAAGAGAATACCCATCGTTGCCCTCCAAAGCTAGCCAACACACTCAGGAGTCAGAAAAAAAATATCTCTAATGTGCATGATAGGGGTTATAAAGGTAAAATATATGCAGAAAACTGGGCGTGGCACCGAAATGCACGTGGTAGGAAAATGTTATTTAGATGGCTATAAAAAAAAAATTCAGCGAAATCGTTTTCAGGATACTTAAAGAATACCTTAATCTATCGAAATATGATGAAAACCGAAAATCGATTTTTTTTCGACTAAACCACGGGGTGGTCCCCTTAAATGTATTCGAGATATGGTGGGCCTTCTCAAAATTCACGCAAAACTTTCTTCAGACATTTCGAAATGCAGGTGATGAATTTTTGACGAGCATTGTGACTGGAGATGAAAGATTGTTCCATCATTACGAGCCTGAAACGAAAAGACAGAGTGTGGTGTGGTACCACTTGAATTCGCCATCGAAGAGGAAAGTGAAGACAGTCCAATCTGTAGGGAAAGTTATGGCAAGTGTCTTCTGGAATGCACAGTGTTGCATCCTGTTTGCTTTCTTGAACCTGAAAAAACCATAAATGCGACCCGCAACATCCAAACATTTTGAAGCTTCTTCGTGCATTGCCCGATAAACGCCCTGGAAAGATTATCCTTCAACAAGATACTGTTTAATCTGGATATTTGGGTGGAAAACTCTTCCACATCCTCTCTACGGCCCCGACTTGGCACCCTCCGACGACCATATTTTCGATTCTGTTAAAGGAAGAGATGCAGGGCCAACGCTACGAGACGCTGGAGGTGATTGGGTAAGCAGAACCTCTGTGTCTGAGGTCAACTGGGACTGAGTTCTATTCTAAGGGTATTTTACGTTAAACTTACAGAACGATGAGGAAAATGTGTTTAAAAAATGGAGGCTATGTTCAAAAGTGAAATAAAAGTCTATAAATTAAGACGAGGTGTTTTGTTTGGATTAAAAATAAAGATTAAGGTTGTTCACGACTTTCAGTATGATCCTCGTAAATTGTCAAAATACCCCACATTCAGCCCAGATTCAGGAAGTTTCCGACGCTGTTTCAATGTCTTCTTCTCGAGTCGATGACGGTATCAAATGCAGAGCTTGTAGCTGTTGTAAATGCTGTCATCGTCGTTCAAGATTTGGCAAGAAGGCAAAGTTTCGTTCTGTTACCAAGGGACGCCGGACGTTACAAAATATAACGACACTAGTGGACGAACGTTGTAAGGTTGTAGAATCGCTCTACAGAGTGAAAAGGGAATCACTAGGAACTGTTTCAACGCTAACTTAACTTACATGCTAAAATTTGTTGAATTGATTCTGAAAGGTTTTGACCAAGTTATCGATCCTTGATTTATTGTCAAAGTAATAGTAAATACAGATAGCAGCCAAGCCACAGGACTCTTCTGCAACTAAGAGATAAATAACATCTACTTGTTTTATTGAATTATGATAATTTTTTTTTACTATAATATAAAGTGGTTTTTTGTCGAAAAATTTTTCAGATCAACGAAGTATTTGGGATGAAATAAAAGCTTTCTTTTCTGTAAAAAAGTAAAAAAAAATAAGTAATGATATTTTCAGGTAGATTGACACTTCTGTGATACATATAAAACAATGGAAATGAAAATAAAAAATCTGGTATATTAACTTAAGTTGAATATATTTTTTTTTGCTGATATTAAGAATGAGCATGTAAGACACTGCAAAAATTGTCAGTGCTGATGGCACAGAAATGCGGGATGCAAGAGTGATTCAGTCAAATGTCCAACACTAAATTTTACACTTTTATACGCTTCATAAACTCTAAGAGAGTCCAGGATCTTAAAAAGAGCTAGCTATCATATTCTTTTTCAATATTATATCATAGCATGTGTTTCGTTCGTCAGTGTGGCTGAGCGCGTTAAGGTGGATTAGGGCGGTACAACGGGACCAGGTTCGATGCCTAGATCCCGCAGCCGTCGTGACTGCGATTTTTAGGTGGTTTCCCGCAATTACCTAGGCAAATGCTGGCACGGTCCACATTAAACTACGTATTTCACAAAAAAAACATACGTTTATCATGCAGAGCACAGGTTACACGTGGCAACACCTAAATTCCTCCCATTAGAATAGTTTGTTTCCGACAAGCAGGTGGGTTATCAGTCTGCCACTGAACCAGACTTGATGACTACGGACACCTCCTTAGATGCACAATGATTAGTGCTCATGACTTTAGGTGACATCACCAGCCCATGATTGAAAATAGCCAATTAAAAAAAAAAGAACCATGTGTTTCACATGTACCATAAACACGATGTTATACATTCACCAAAAAAAGTGGAATGTACTTACTTGCAATTTTTGTTTGCAGAACCGAGTGCTGCAGACAAATGGCTGTAATGAACATTCACGCAGCTCCTGTATTATATTAAATAAACTTCAATTTCCAGTTGTCTAGCGATGGTGAAGTACGTGTCTATCTGCTTCACATAAAAACGAAGTTGATACCGAGCGTGGTGGGTGATCGGACATGGCATTCTGACGGACATTGGCTAGGTCCACGGTCCAACCATCCTGATCACGGTTTTTACTCCTGGCGAGTGCTAGGATTTCTTTCAGAAGACCTTGTCCACGTTGCTCCTTTCCTCGTGCCCGTCCTCGCCTTGCCGTAAAGACGAACTTCAGTGAAATTATATTACACAGGGGTACTGTTGCTCAGAATGCTACTCAGCTGACGAAGGAATCATACTGAATAAGTAAGCTGCTATGTTCTAGATGGAAACCACAATTTTTATTCTTCAATATATTTTATAAATGCACTTACTTTTAGGTTATGCAAACTTTCTTTTCGAAATTTCTGACTAGTTTTCGAACACAAGTCGTGATACTAAAGGGTTGAAATGAAGGAATTAAAACAGAATGATCAATATCAAAATTTGATGATATCCAGATATTTAAAAAAATAAAAATATTATTGCTGTAATGCTCGTTGTCGGCGTGGCCTGTTAGTGAAGGAATAATATTTTTGACAATGAACGAACATGGCCTTTTGTAGTAAAGAATTGTCAGAGCATTCATCTGTATTGTTTCCGGAAACCACGGAAAATCTAAATCTGACTGGATCATCTGATAATCAAACTTACCTGTTCCAGAATGCCAGGTCCAGGAATTGAGGACAAATAGCAGAACTGAAATTCGACAGTAAATCTATTCGTTGCTGCCCGAGCTATTAAAGTTGGATACAAATTAATTTAGAAGATAGCAGCTCGCTTCGATAGATGTCTAAATTCAAACATTAGAAGATTTGCAGTAGTTAGCTTATACTCGTACTATTGAATGTGGAAGAAATGAAAATACAACTTGGGCATGCATTAAAAGTTTATATGTTGATCGGAAAAATGCTGGCGATAGAAGGAGACGGGGACTGGAAAACAGAGGACAGTGTTTTCTTTCTTCCAGTGATGTAGCTGACTGTATAGAGTGGACTGGGATTGTTTGGGAACGACGTAGATTTCGTATGAATTTATTGTCAAACATGATAACATCCACTTTCATTTACGAGTGCGATGAAATACTTCGCCCATTAACCTATTTAGGTCCCAATGACAGGAGCGATACCGTATCGTACTGATGCCTACATGAATTATTTTTTCTGTCAAGTCGTTAGAGACTGGAATGTACAGAGATTATTTTTGGTACAAGACCCCCTCTGCCACCCAGGGTTTTGTGAATTGTATAGACAGATAACTGAATAATGGGTTCAGTAAGCAGGAACCACTGATTTCGGGATAATTTTATTGACATGTAATACGACTAAAACAAACAAAGCTGTCTTGCGCCATCCAGTGACTGGGGCGATATCTCCAGCTAGGCTGTAGTAAGAAGTTTCTGTTTGTGTTTTGCTGTTCTCTGATCAATGGCCTTACAGGTAATCACTCTGATTCCTGTTGAAAGGTGAGAATGCAAGTAATGTTTCCGGGAGTAGTCGCTTCGCCTGACTAGCAGCAGGCACGCTTTCTCCGGCCTTCGTTTCACTTTCTCCGCTATTCACGGATACAATGCTCGGTTTGACGAACTGGAGGGGTGAGGCGGATATGCGCTATATTCTCCCAAACGGTCTATTCTCCACCAATGGACAACCCTGAATGGGCTTGGAATCACGCATTGTAACTTTGGGTCGCCTATATTCGGTTGTATTGGATGTCCGGTGGGTTAGACATCCTGCCACAGAATTTTCTGCCTGATAACAATCTACATGAATGTAGCCTACGCGCTCACATAATATTTCGTCAGTCTAAACAAACAGTTAAACAAAAGCAATCAAGTATAAAAATAACGCCATTATAAACACTGATCATGTAGGTCAGATGAACTATGAAAAATATAGGTTGTTATAGGAAAGCAGCCCAGACCAACATCACAGGCTGCTTTTGCCTGGAAATGATTGTAAAATGATATAAACAAGAAACTTGTCTGTAGGACGATGAATTATGTCAGGGTGTGAATTCGGTTTTGGAGAAAAAGTAATTATTGTAGGCCTTTTTTGCTGCAGTTGCTTGTTAAAATAATAACTGGCACACTGCTAACATTCAATGAGTTTAGACCAATGCTGCTTTTGACCGTTCTCAATTCTTCACTCAGTATGGAAAGAAAGACAAGCTGACAAGGTTTCTAGATACTCAGAATTGCACGCGAAATTAGAAATGGTGAATGATACCACTTAGACAAGCAAACTTTTCGAGGCTGCTGGAGTGCCGACAATACTCTAACTACACACTTACGAAGTGAGCGATTGCAGCGTAGCTTGCTAATCGTTTATTGATTATAAATTAATTTTTCTGTCGAATGTTTGTTAGATTGATTTGCGGCGACGTTCTAAGTAGCTCTCTCTCCATTCTTGGTAACTCTTATAATTGATATCTTCTATTATTTGCTGTGCGTACTTGGGGCAAAATATTCATCGTCATCAATTCCAGTATTGAAACTGGATAGAAAGCATTCAAAATAATAACACAATTAATTAACACTTTGCATTAATAATATAAGCATTAAGCAACCATTAATAACTGTACGGCCATTGAAATAATGTAAAAACCTACTGAAGTAATGTAGCCTACTCGCAAATTAATTTAAAAAAATGATATTTATATGAGGAAAACGGTATTATCATATAACATTTTGCTGGTATATGTTTACCGCGCGAGATGGGTGAGCGGTAACGCTCTGGCCTCACATTCGGGAGGAACGGTTAACGTTCTGACCTCGCATTCGGGAGGACACTGGTTCGAATTCCCGTCCGGGCATACAGAGTTGGGTTTTCCATGGATTCCCCAAATCATTCCAGGCGAATGCCGGGATTGTTCCTTCAAAAAGGCCATGGCCGAATTCCTTCCCGTTCCTTGTCCCCAGTCCCATCCCGCCTCTAATGACCTTAGCCGTCGACAAGGCGTAAAGCAATAAGTAAAAATAAATAAATAAATAAACATTCGGGAGGACTTGTGCTCGAATCCCCATCCGAGCATCAACGGTTTCCCCATATCACTCCAGGCGAATGCTGGGATGCTTCCTTAAAAAGGTCATGGCCGAATTCCTTCCCGTTCCTTATAAACAGTCCTTTCCTACGTTATTGACCTCCACGTCGACGAGGCGTGGGGTGATAAGGAAAAAAGACTGTAGGGCCTATGTCTGAACTAAAAAAAGCTTTATTGCTGTATTTGAGAGCCTCGTATTTATATATTTTTTTTTTTTTTTGTGGTATCTAATTTGTAAAAAAAAATCTTGTTACAAACGAAATTCATTTACTATTCTTCATTCACTATTCATTTACTATTTTATTTTTCTATTCATTTACTATTTTTAAAATTCATTTAGAATTTTAAAAATTCTGCCGTGCATAATAAAAAATTTTTGGTAGAATATCCCTATCATAGAAAGCAATTATTAAGTTTATAAACTTCATATTTATACGAAGAGTTCATCTGCCTCTCATTTTAAATTACAGACAGATTGATAGTTGCAAATTGTCATACAAGTTCCCCGACGAACTAAGGTCTCCTGTTTTGCTGTGTTTGCAGAGATGCTGCCCGACGCGCTGAAGTCTGACTGCTCCAAGTGCTCTGCGCGCCAGAAGGAGAACGTGCGCAAGGTGGTGGACTTCATGATGCGACAGCGCGCTGTGGACTGGGAGAGACTCTCCCGCAAGTACGACCCCGACGGGCACCACAAGAAGCGCCTGGAGGCGCGTCTGCAGCAGCGGGCGGCGACCACCACGCGCTAGTGGCCACGCAACGTCGCCTGTCTTCATAGTGAGAACTCAAGTGTTTCTCAACCCATTGGACAAACAAAAACTTTTCCTAAATTCGAATTTTTAAAATCATTTTATCATTCAATTACTTTTATTTATCTCACTTCCTGTTAAGATAGTGAAATAGTTTGAAACCTTCAAGATTATTATAACAGTAATTAAGAAAAAAACCTGCTGTGAAATTCTTCCGCTACAAACCTAATTGAAGGAACTATTTTCCACGACTTTTCCTGTGAAATTATTTCCTACGCCATCTTTTTTTTTATGAGGATTACTGTCATGGGAATTCGCCACCTTGTTTCGGTTTCAAGCTTGGGTAGGAAAATCGGCTAGATTTAATCCCAAAAAATGAACTTCTAATTGTATTTAAATGACAGTTACCTTTCTTGAATCTTTTTGCTTCTGACGCGGTTCTAAATTTTGTGCCAACCATTTTGATTTTTTCTAATTCCATTTAGTAACAGAAAAACTCCAAACTGATATAAGCCACATTTTTGAGTCACTGAATATCTGTGCTGGTGTTTGTGATACGTGATAGAGTTAATTAAATTGCGATGGAGCTCCGGTGGAAATTTCACTACATACCCATTTTACATTTCTTATCAATTTTTATCTGAATTCTTTGAATGAAATTTTCCCATCCACCTACTTTTACTCTTTACAAATTTTAATTTTAAATTCTAAATGATATTGTCATCGTATGGATCAGAATAAGAACGCTAAAATGTTATGCTAAATGATTGTACGTTCTGAAAATTATTTTAAAGAGAAAGATAATAAAGAAAGGTGATATGATTTCGAACTGATTAGGTAACTTGTCTCCACACACCTACAACCAACTGTTTTGCAAATATTTTTTTTTACAAAAGTAGAAGAAATTGCTACAGATTTTATAAATAAATTACTATGGCTACATTCTCTGTGAAAGCTGTCGTAAAAGCAAAAAAAAGATTTATTTTTTTACTTTTATTGCCTATATTTTTGAAGGTATTGTCTGTATTTTGAGAATAAATTTTTGTTTACAAGTTTCTTTATTGTTCAGATTTATTTTTAAAAAACATTATTATTGTAACAGAATAGTCAGTGTAGAGTGTACTGGATGATTAGTGTTACTAAACTGGATAACAAAGAATGTTTAACTTCTGTTTCCATAGATTTGTGAAAATCTTCATTACACTAGAAGTCCACACAATACAGTTTATTATTTTACTATTGCTTAAAATTACTTATAACTAATCTGCAATGCTTCAGGGATTTAATGCTAGGAATGATGTTTACGAAATGTAAGTAGAAACATAATCCGTCAAGAGTAACCGATATGGAGTTAAACAGCGTGCAGTATAATTATAGGTAATGTGGATATGGTTAAATTTTAAATCTCTCACATCTTTTACGCTAGGATTTCACCATAATCGTCAGCAATTTAACTGTGGAGGCATGTAGTGTCTTAAATTCATGAGCCGAGATAGAACTTTAATAGCATATTTCGGGAAGAACAGACTAACTGTTGGAATTACTATGACGAAGAAAGGAAACCGTGAAAAAAAGGATCAATGAGAAAGGTGCCGAAGGAAACAGTCTTTTATAAATTTCACTGCAGCAGTAGAAATATTTTATCACTTGGTACAATAAATATTTTCTTAATAAAATATGTTTATACAGCTAACGTTCGAAATTCCGTAATACAACCAACAATTCTATTCCTTAAATTGATGGATATTCCGGTGGTGGATATTTTTATACTTTATGTTGCTATTAGACAGAAATAGTTTTAGTTATTTTAAATCAATTTCCTCGTGTAATACAAGCGATTAACGTACAATTATGAACTGGTTAGTAAAGATTTTAAAACTGACACCTATTTTAATATTACGAAGATATTAAACTAAATTCTTAAATTATTCGTGTTACCTCTGAAATTATTTAAAAAAGAGAAAACTTAACAATGGAACAGCATGTAGTTCTTTCAACAATATAAGACATTTCTGCACAGCTTCATAAGTAATCGACGAAGCCCAGAGTGTGAGAATAAGAGCTACAAGGCTTTTTTCTTTGGTTGTTGATTATAATTTGAGTTGTGTGTTATCCCAGAGGAGCATACATGGAAGCTACTGCCTCCCAGACGCCCGGGTGGTTGTTCTGCAGGTAAGCCATCAGCCTCCTAGCGTTGGCTGCCTGCAGCGGCGAACAGCGCCTGCAGTCGTTGAGTACCACCTCCGGAATTACCCCTGCAACAACAGTTCATACTACCCTAACACTTGTGGTTCTAGTTAAGAATCAAAACTAATTACAAATGTATAATATTATGTAGAAATATTGATATTGGAGGTCCTGTTTCCCAGTGGTTGGTGATTTTATAAATGGCTCAAATTCGTTGAAATTAGTGTTGCCCAAATGCAAGAACAAGACGAGACTTGGCCAGTCTTGGTCTTGGTCTTGCATCAATACACCTGGTCTTGGTCTTGGTCTTGCAAAAATGCAAGACCAAGACCAAGACTGCAAGACCAAGACCGAATTTGGGCAACACTAGTTAAATTAGTAAACGAGTATAGTATATGGCAATTAACGCAGGCTCACAGAATGATGTAACTTTCTTGGATTTATTGAAACGAGACTCCACGATACAGCTCCGAGTATTCAACAATGTAGGTCCTGCTACGAAGTAGGTGATTTCTTAAGGAAACGAAGGCGTTGTGTCACCGCAAAGGGCTGTGCTCTCATAATAAAATGACACATTGGAAATACAAAACTGAAAAGTTACTCAATTACTTTTTAATAATACTTAGGTACTATTTGAATATTATTAAAATTCTTGAGAATGATGGCTTTATGCAAGGGCGTATCCAGGATCAGAACTAGAGGGGGGCAGGATTTGAACTAGGGGGGGGGGGCAGCTCATTTTGGTTTCGAGGAAGTGGGGTGGGGGACTGAAACATGACATTACAAAATCAAACTCAAACCTATTCAGGAAACAATTTTTATCATTGATTAATATAGTAACCCAACTACTTAATCTAAGGACCTACTATACAGTTAATTAAGATCGTAAGTCAGTTAGTTTTTTATGTAAACATTAATTGTCTCGGATTTTCAATTTCAATAATTTTGTTTGTCAATATCTCATGGTGTTCTTTCACGAAATTTCGATGCACACAATCAGACATAATCCTGTCAATCTTTCTCTCCCAAAGTGCTCCTGAACTAGTTCTTCACTCGTCGAAGCGTACTGAAGGCAACTTAATTTTTCTTCTGGGGGGGGGGGGGTGCAGCAGCCCCCCTCTGCCCCTCGCTGGATACGCCCATGGCTTTATGTACAGGCAAATGACACGAAAGTTCAAACAGCCACAAAGCAGGGCCACATTTAGTCTTTGTGGGCCCCTAGGCTATACATGTGATGCGTCGCCCATCCGCGGTGGCTGCCTCGGATATAGAATTCGAAATTCGGATCAAAAATTTATGGGTAACCTTTTTTTAGCTCTACAACTGGCCCAGGCCTAGGGTTTGTGGTGTGGGCCCCATATTTGTTGCGCGGGCCCTAGGCTACAGCCTATGTAACCTATGCTTAAATGCCGCCCTACCACAAAGTCTTTTTGAGTTGCTGAGAAAAATGGTAAATTAGACTAAATGTCCGGAAGTCGTATAATACATACACTAATGGGAAAAATCTAGCAGTTTGTGACTGGTAAGTAAGTGTTCTAATCTCTAAACAGTGAATTTTCTAAAATATTTTGAGAGCATTAAAATAGAACACTATGAACTTCGACTCCGTAAAATTTAATACTAATACGACACTGTGTGTTTTAGGTTAGAATTCGAAAACCATATTCCAAACACAAAGGAGGTAGTTTAAAAAGCTATAATGGATAATCTTTTTTTAACTTATTTAATTTAGGAAACCTTGTCTGGTTGATTGTTTACAAAATTTACAACTATCAAAACTAGATCAAAGGCTGCAGTAGGCAAACTGTGTTAACCTATGAACCGTTGCTATAGCAACCTTATCTCATTGCTTCAAACTTATGATAAATAGAGTTTGTCTTAGTATCTGTTGTTTTATAAACTGAGTATAAAAAATTGGTTTTTAGAACTTTTCGTATCAGAAAAAGAGTTCCATACTAGTGGCACTGTCGTCGAAACATGTTTTTGCGCTGTCAGTTTTAAGGAGGTGATACTAATGACATTCAGCAGTGAGGAATGAAACACATTTTCTGTGAATGAATTTGCAAAATTGATTGGTCTATGTCATATGAAATAATAACAAAAATAAATAACATATGTGTACATCCAAGTTTTCTTGAAGGTAGTTGTATCGATTGGGTGCCAGATTGACGGAATTCACAATTTTCTGCCTGCAGGAATGGATAGGAACAGAATTATGCAAATGGAAGTAAACTGAAACGCAGACTTATTATGTTCCGGTTGAAATTAAGCGACACATCTACTTGTTTTTTTTCTTTTAATTTTTTCACGCTTAATGCTTATTCAAACGCCATCCCCTCAGAATTGCATTTAAATATATACTTTCTATTATTTTTGGAAGCTCTGCAAATAAAATTTTCTAAGAGTGTGTTTATTGAGTCATCCATACGTTACTCTATTCCAATGCGGATTTATCCTTACCTCTCCCTTTTATACACTGTATTTCCTATTTCTAACACTATAGCTCGATTTCTTCGTACGTTGGTTTTATTGCACAGCTTTCCCTGAACGGTTTAACTATGTGAAAGTTCACCCCGTTAACTACCCACTGTGCTACTTTATTGAACAACTGTCTGTTCGCCAAACTTCATCTTGACTATTAATGTTCGGAACCCTCACAGATAACGCAACACCAGAAAGGGGAAAAAAGAAAAAGTAAATTCATTCCTTAAGAACACATCCCTACACTGAAATCACAACAAACATTTCAACTGCTAAAAGAAACTAAACCCGAACACTAGTTTCTTCCGTGAATCGCGTTCAATGAAAAATGGATACTAAATTTGTGGATACTTTTATTTAAAATTTCTCAACTTTTCTACTTCATATCAAAATTAAACGTACCATACTTTAACCTCGATACCACGGGCTCCACTTTATTCGAAGGACCATCAAAATCTAGATCAGTAGATTTTGCATGAATGGCGTTAAGCGATAAATGGACACTAATTTCTGGACAGTTTTACTTCAAATTTCTCAGTTGAATATGATGTAGCATATTCAATAGGATAAAATATGCTATTGAATCTCCAGGAGCAGAAGCTGTGCATTATTTTCAACCCCATAAAAAAATCCGACAAGTAGGTTTTGCGTACATCGAAAAAGACACAAATTTTATAAACGGTTGATTCATTTTCTGTAGGTTATTAACAATACATCAAACACATTTTTTAAAATATGTATTTATTGAAGTTCTCTCCCTGTTACAGTTTTAGTATATCCATAAATAACACGAAAAATGTTATAATAGATTTTATAAATAAAAAGTC
Organism: Vandiemenella viatica; assembly: GCA_031002005.1. Classification (NCBI taxonomy): domain Eukaryota; kingdom Metazoa; phylum Arthropoda; class Insecta; order Orthoptera; family Morabidae; genus Vandiemenella; species Vandiemenella viatica. The sequence goes on from JARYHS010009186.1 coordinate 198,194,848, forward strand.
TACAGATAACCGTTGCGGTGAAGTTTTTTTATTCCCGATACGAGCACTTGTGGTGTGGGATATCTCAGATAATGGATTGATATTCACATGGATTTCTGGATCATCACCATATATACCATGCGCCTGAGAAATAAAAAACAAGGGTTTAGGCAAGGAAATTCACGTGATTCTCAGTTACTGGTCTATATTCAAGATATTTCAGATGAAATGGTCACTGGAGGTGAAGTCAATATGGTAACATCTTTTCCAGGCATTTGATAGAGCAAGCCAAAAAATGTTGTTAAATAAAGAAGAAACTATTGAAGTGTATGAAAAAGTGATTTACTGGTTAAAGGATTTTTTAAGATGCAGAAATCGAAACGTTAGGGACGAAAAAGCACTATACAAGTAAAAACTGGAGTAACACAGGGTTGTATATTGGGATAATTACTATTCATTATTCAAATGATGGCTTGCAGTCATAGAATTGCTGATGATTCAATGTCATACAACAGGATTTAAACAGGATAGGTCTGTGAACAGCTACTGGGAGATCTGGATAGGATATCGAGTTTGGTAGGTCAACATGGAATAAAAATAAATGCCAGTAAAGTGAACAGAAAAAAACCTAAAGTCTTTTATACCATTATGAAGTAGAGGGGGAATTGCTCACTGAAGACATTAAGTGTAAATGTCTTGGCGTAACATTTGATAGCAAACACAGGTGGGACGGAATGCGCGGATGGTTGGGAAAGGTTTCAAAATTCTTTAGTTACTGGAGATCGTGATGAGGGGCTGTACGAGAAAAATGAGGCACAAAACATTGGTCAGACCCATGCTTGAATGTGGTGGTGTAGTGTGGCACTAACATTTTGGGTATCAACTACAGGAGTTAGAGGAGGCGCAATAGATGGCAGCTAGAATTTTTTTTAAAAAAAATTACCTGGAATTAATGCGTAACTGGGAATGATATTTGCATGAATGTTTGTAGCAGAGTACGGCAGAACATGGAAGGGAAAGTGTGACCGTGACCAGAAGCTGGCACTCGATTTTAGGTGTAAGGGAGAGGAAAAAATTTTCTTTTGTAGCTGAGGGATTCAGGTATTCGAATAAATTACCGAAATAGGCGCTGAAAAATTTATCAGAAACACTGAGGGAATTTGAAATTAAAATTTGAATGTAGGATGTTGATAGATGTATAGTGAGATTGCCACCGTGGTATGTGCTTCATTGCATTTCAATTAAATTAAACTGAGAAGTCCACCACCAACATTGCTCTCTTAGCAGTTTTGTTGTAGTCACGTGTACCATGTATTCGGATAAGATATATGTAATTTTTTAGAAAGAAATTTGGAGACCATCGCTGTAAACGCCAAAAACCCTGTAACAGGGATGGCGAGTACTATAGGCTTTAATTTTTAACCTGACCTAGTTTTACCTGCCCGAATCTCAACACACAGGGCAAATCTGGTGGGAACATTTGTAATTAAAAGGAGATGAAGAAATTATTATTTTTTACTGCTTTACGCCTCGTCGACAGCTAAGGTCTTTAGAGGCGGGATGATACTGGGGACAAGGAACGGGAAAGAATTCGGCCATGGCCTTTTTGAAGGAAGCATCCCGGTATTCGCCTGGAGTGATTTGGGAAAACCATGGACACCCCAAATCTGGATGCCCGGACCCGGATTCGAATCGGCGTCCTCCCGAATTCGAGGCCAGAGTGTTAACCACTCACCCACCACGCTCGGTAAGAAACTAAGCGCAATACTAAATGTTACGAACACGATGGTGTTTTGAACGTAATAGAAACGGTGATAACCCATCTCGCTGGCTCAGTTGGCTGCGACAATGTGGTAGCGTCAGGGTTAACTAATTCGAGTACTAGTATCGGAAGAAATTTTCATCCTCCGGTAGGAGAATCACTAGAAAGTGCACCAAAGTCCGACAAATCACAAACCTCTCCTCAGTGTGTATGGAGGGAGGTCATGCGACACTGTAGATGCTGATTCATTCGTCGGTTGGGGTCGTTTAGTCTCGCGGGGCCCTTTCGGTTCGAATCAGTAGATCTTCATGGTCCGGTACCGGGTTTCATCCACTCCGTTTCTTCATATTTAACTTGTTCATAATACAAACACTGAACTTGAACACAATACAGCCATCCAAACAAAACAATAAATACTTTCAAGATTAATTGACTATCGGTTTATGCCGCATTGTTTATTTAATTACTTGAGCTTTCGGCTGATATCCTACAGCCTTCGTCAGAGATACTGTTTATGTTGACATAGCAACGAGCGCCAAGCATCGCAGAGTAAAAGGCCGCTATCTTCGTTGATATTGTTGGTATGCTTTAAAATTTCTGCTGCCTCTTTCACCCGTCGGGGCCACCACTGATCTTCTCTCCACAGTAACCTCGTGCCTTGAAATATTATTTCATGCCTGGTCTTAATGGCATGGTGGACTACGGCGGATTTGTCGCTGTCGTTATATTTGTAGTGGCGGATATGTTCTTTAAGTCTCTCCGCCACAGTGTAACCTGTCTCGCCGATGTAAACACTGCCACAGCTGCAGGGGATTTCATAAACACCCGTAAGCTGGTGTGGGTGTAATCTGTCTTTTACCTTTGTCAGTGACTGACCAAGTTTGCAGTTAGTCTTATATACTATTCGCACCTCCATCCGCTTTAACAGTTTCCCAATCCTGTTGGTGATACCCTCCATGTATGGGAGATAGGCGAATTTTGTTGGCACATTAATATCATGGGATAAGTTGACGTCTTCCATGGGGTTTTTGGGTTTTAAAACCCTTCTGATGTCGGATTCACTATAGGCGTTGGCTCGAAATATTTTTGTGAGTGTCTCCATTTCTTCCTTCAGACTTTCTGAGTCACATACTGTCCTCGCTCTTACGTTCAGTGATGTTAATACGCCTCTCTTCGTTTCCGGATGATGGTGCGACATCTCGTGCAGATATCTATTAGTGTGGGTCGCCTTACGATACACAGTATAACCCAAACGTCCATCGCCTCGCTTTCAAGACACGAGGTTACTGTGGAGAGAAGACCAGTGGGGGAACCGACGGGTGAAAGAGGCAGCAGAAATTTTAAAGAATACCAACAACATGAACGAAGATAGCGCCCTTTTACTCTGCGACGCTTGGCGCTCGTTGCTATATCAACATAAATAGTATCTCTGACGAAGGCTGCAAGATACCAGCCGAAAGCTCAGGTAATTAAATAAACAATGTGGCATAACCCGAAAGTCAATTAATCTTGAACAAAGACGACCGCGTAAGTCTTAGGAATAAATACTTTCGTCATTGGGGAAGCCAAGGGGAAAGCATCCCACTTTAAATTTCCCAAGGAAAAGCACTCACCAACCTAACTGTTGAGGAGAAAAAGAAAGGGCGAATGAGGGGATCTACCATGGAAGTAAGGGATATGGGTTTAAAATATTAGTGAGGTTATTCTTGACGAACCCGTATACCTGTATAACAGTGTTAAAGCTCTCAAGAAACTATGGCTGCTTTCTATTTTGCTTTATGCCTCGTCGACGTCGAGCTCATTAGAGGCGGGAGTTGAGCGTTACACTTGTAGGAAACTGTACTCTAATGACTTTAGCAGAGTTCCTGTACGTGGCAGATCAGAAGGTATTCGGCAAGAACAAAAATCACTCTCTAACACCTACGGAGCGTGCTCAATCGACGGCTCCCGACGCCGCAAATCGTTAGGACAATGTTACGATTCGAATAATTTTTTTTTTTGTAGGTATACTAAGATGAAATGAACACTCAATTAAGAGACCTTATCAATAAAATAGGCAAAATAATTTCAAACTGAAAGCTTATGACTCCTTAGGTTGAAACTTAAAAAATTCACTGAGGTGCCAAAAGTCATGGGATATCTTCCAGTATCGTGTAGGATTCTTTTTGTTCAGTGAAGTTCAGAAACCCGACATGAAATTGACTCCACAAGTTACCGGAAGTCTCCTGAAGAAATATTCAGCCATGCTTCCTCCACAGCTGACCCACATTAATTGTTGCTGTTTCTTGTCTAACAATACTGACACCTCGACGCAAACGTCGTTGACCTGGGTCACTAAGTAGACGTGACCGTGGCGAGGAAATTACATATTCACATGTTTGTGGTGGGAATATCGACAGTAAATTGATTAATGTAAGTCCAGACAACATTGGAAACAAAACTTAATTAAAACAACCCATTCCCGAGACCAGAGTGACGCCTGCAATCCGAGACCAGCGTGCTAGGGCCGGCAACATAAAACTTTAACCCGTATTAGTACAGAGTATATACCTTTCCGCTTCCTTGTTGCGTTGCTTATATCTTTATCGCAAATCTATGTTGAATCAAATACGTGTGTATACTATATAATAATGTTACAAAAAGTTGTGTCTGTACATGAAGCTTATTTCAGAAAGAGTAATTGCAATCTACACTACAGATGACAGAGACGACAAAACAATAAAATTCAGATTTTTTTGTGTATACCTACGAGCGCATCTCGCAAATATTAATGGACCACTTTTAATTAAAATTCACAATACCATAGTTTATGTCATCGGAAACGTATAGACTATCTTTTACCTAGATTAGTAACATAGTGCCTAATGATACAGGGGCTAAAAACTAGCGAATGCATGTCAACGAGACTTATGTCGTAAGGAATGCTTTTTATCTACATCGGTAACATAGTTATCGAACATACAGAGGTCAAAATCTTTAATATCGAAATCTTTGTCTGTGTGTGCCCGCCTCAAGCAAAAACTAGTGAATAGATTTCAGCGAAACTGCACCCAGTAATACCCCATGTCATTAGTTAACATGCAGAATACTTTCTTTTCCAATTAGAACCGTATTTCGTCCATGATACAGAGGACGAAAATCGTAAATTTAGGAATTTTTGCTAATGTGTGCAACCATTTCAACGAAACTGCACAGTTATGGCTAACGTCAACTTGGTGGTAGCTTAGGGCCTACGTTTCGATGTAACATTGAGAAACTGAGAAATAAAAATGGTTTGTTAATTTAATTTTTCCATAATAAAATCTATCCATTTAATACTGTCCGACGTAAACCTTCTTGCAATCGAAATGTATTCCACGGTTAGCCCTATACGAGACTGTGAGGGTGTGTTTGAATTGTACAAAGTATAACAATCGACTTTTTGGTTGTTAGGAAAATTATATCATACAAAAAGTCACTGTAACTAATTGTTCATAAATAGTGATAATTGTGTTTACTAAATAGCTATCATAAGAAGTATTAATATAAAATGGTTTTTTCCGTTGGAATAAATAAGTAGATACAGCAATCTATTCGTACACACGCTAGGCAGAAGCACTTAAAATATTGTTTGCTGAGAAGTTATGTGAAGAAATATTACAGTGTGCATTTGAGTCATATACAGCCATAAAAAATTTCCGAAATAATTTGCGTTTCAAGGATTGGCAGCAATAAATTATGTTCACATAAGTATTTAATACATTTTGTCATACAAATTAACAAACCTCGTAACTCCTAAATGACAAACTTTACATAAACGAACAAAAAACTGACATTTATTTCTGTCAATGTTCCCACAATATGTCTTTTATTTACACAAAATTTTTTAATCATAATTGATGTTATGCATATTGCTTTTTCACGTTTTACAGAAATTGAATTTGTTTATGACGTTAAAAGGATTTTTACAGAGAAAAAAAAAAAAAAAAAAAAAAAGTCGTTACTATGTTTGCTAATTAGTATGACGATTTGCATACAACCTAAATTTAGAAGGGTATCCATCATAGAGGATAAAAAACGTCTGTACATCTGTTCAATCCTACCCAGCCAATATTTCTCCGATAGTTTATTTACGAATTAACAGCACAAATCACAAATTCTGCGCGGACAAATTCTCTGACACAGCTAATAAGTAGGCCTATGAAAGCTCTATGTAAGATTTAATACAAGTTTGAAATGGATTTTAGATACTCCAGAGTGTTATGAAAGCTAATATCGTTAATTTCCGAACTGCAGACGGTGATATACTCACGCTTGATGTTGATGCCAATGGAGTCGCAGGGACCCTGGGCGAGCACACAGTCGATCTGTTTCTTGACGAGACTCGTGTCCGACAGTAGCTGGGTGAGGTCTCCCCCCTGGCGTATGGGAGGCGCCATGTGCTGTTGTAGCATGTACTGCTGCAGCATGTTCTGAGCCAGTGCTGACGATACGAGGATTATGGCGGTGACGAGAAAGAGCTGGAGCCGAAACATCGTGTGTGAGCTGGTCTCATCGACTGTGGGTTTGCTGTCGCCTACCCCTCGTACTTTCACCCTCCGAATAACGGTAAACCCCGCCTGAAAGGGGACACTTTCACCCCTCTGTCAGTAGCGGTATGATTGCTTCAGTTACAAACAGAAACCAATAGACTTAAATTAGGAGTAGGTGCGGTGTAAATAGATCGTTAAAGTGCTACAGCCGAAAATACAGCAAAGCTAAGATTCACAAATAAAACCGATATAGGAATAAAAAAATAAAATTAAAAAAATAAAAAAAAATAAAAAAAAATAAAAAAAAATAAAAAAAATAAATAAATAAAAAAAAAATTAAATGCGAAAATACTGTAACATTTGTGAAAAGACTATGGGTGAAAACACAGCAGTAAAGCAACGCAGAACGAGATGAAGTAATTGATGGTAACTCAACTGAAATTTTTAAAGTGATTTTAAGTTTTTGAAAAGGAAGAAGTAGCAAACGTTTCTTTCCTACTTATCCAATCTACATTCCTGCAGAGGTATTCAGTTTGACAAATGGTCACGAATTATTACAAACATCATATCTTGTTAATTACACCGAAGTATGTTCATGCGTGCTCTTGGATATATATATATATATATAATTGATTAAGACATGATAGATTATTTACATATATTGCATAAACTGAAAATGTCTTTTCATGCAGAAAAAAAAAAATATTAGCGTAATTATTAGTTAATTCTACTGATATTGCAATCTCATAGCACAAGTGTTATTATCAAATTGGTATGCATTACAGGCAATAAGGAAATCAGTTGGTTAGCATTCTGCAATTAACTTTTAGTGAATTCAAGGCATCCTTCAAGATGAGATAAGGTGTAAACAGGGAAGAAACTGTAAATAAAGCAAAGGAACAGGGCTGTATAGGATAATAGAATAAAGGAGCCAATGAGGATCTATATTGCACCTGATGTGTTAAAGATAGTTATCTAATTTTATTTAAGTGTGATGGAATGCACATTCTAATGGCAGTTTCGCTACACTATCATTTTTCATTTTTCTTGTAACCTCTCACTTTTGCCCTCCACTAATTTCAAATTCAAATTTTTTCAGCTTTTTTGGAAAATTATTATCATCTCTATTGGTAACTTATTCCAATCCCTGATCCCTTACCCACAAAAGAAAATTTTCCCACATGCTTATGCTTGAAATCGAGTGCCAGGTTGTGGTCATGGCCATCTTTTCCCTTCAATCCACATCTCCTAATTTTTCCACCAATATCTTTCACACTTCACCACCAATATATGCCTTGTACACTCCCATGACACTTTTCAACCTCCTCCTATCTTTCAATTAATCCAATTCCACCCCATTTATCATGTAGGTGACATCATAAAATGCCTGAAAATGTTATATGTATAGAACAAAGAATACATTATCAGAAACAATCATTTCCCACTGCTATACCCCTGAATACTGTGCAGAAACAAATCTCTTATGCTGCCACACACTATTCCCACAACTCCTGTTCTGCACCTCCCAATACTCTTCAGTTACTTTTCTCCATTAATCAGATCCTTCATTGAGGGCGTGACATCCTATGTTCCTTTTCCGAAATGTGCATCGTCCTTCCCTAAATCCTACCCAATGGAGCACACCCAACCACTGCAGTCTCCACCCTTCACACTTAGTTCATCTTTGGCTAGTCATGTGGTAGCTCTGGTAGTGTTCACATCTTTGCTCTTGCCAAAGCATAATACTGTAATATATGTTTGTGTTTTTGTTGATCTACTGCTCAAGTCTTAATTCTTGAACTGATCTGCTCTTCTGCCATGGATTCGTTTGGTTTGAGTGTTAATCCTGATGGGGTTGAGCTCTTATAAATTATAACAGCAATTACATAAAGTTCCTGTTTATTCAAAATTGGAACAGTAGTCAAAATTTAGTTATGAAGAATTATAGTAGTAATGAAGACAGTTAACTGTTATTACTCGGTCTGCAAGTATGCTTCAACAAACTCGAATAAAGCTAACATTGGCTGAAATGGGAAAAATAAACAATGACCTGGCAGCAATGGCCACTATCATAAGCATCGTAATGTCCACGTTGTGCATGGGAGAGAAACAATATGCTAGCTGCCTAGCTAAGTAATGTTTCTGACCAAACAATTATGGCAAACTCTTATATATTATATACACTTCTCATTGCTCTCACTTGTTTGCTGGTGAAAAATACCCCTTATAATTGGTCTCAAAGTAATTTTACTTAATTCAAAGAGTAAATGTATCTTGGCTGAATAAAAATAATTAGTATTGTTTCAATTGTTCTTCAGTTTTGTCACGAGAGTGACTGAGTAATATTTCAGCTAATCTTCACAGTCTGGCAAAAATACAAATTCTTTTAACAGAAATACTTATTTTTGAAACAAATTGATCTTAAAATAGAGGCAATTTATTGGACCTACAGTAGAAGTAAATTATTGATTCAGAGAGTTTCTAGTGAAGTTGTAATTATTTTCACTGGATCTAGAAGCACAATGGAAATTTCCCAATATATCTACTTATTTTTATGTCCAACAGGGCTGTAGCTACTATGGGGCTAGGCGGTGCAGTGCACCGGGGCCAATACACTCAGGGGGCCCCCAAGCATACCTCAGGGGTGCCCCAAGTGCACCTCTGGGGACCACCAAGGGCAGTTCAGAGGGCCCACGGGTCGCCCATCTGGCCTGAGTGCCCAAAATAAATTTTTTGCACCGGGGCCCTTGTTGACCTAGCTACGCCACTGATGTCCAATATAGCTTTTGATAGGTATGTTCTTAGGAAACATGTTTAATGATTAATTCTCATATCTGTCTCTTCTGCCTACAAATGAAAACTTTTCTTTTACCTTATGGTTAAAACTAAGTTCTGGTTTAGGTTCTTAATTCTTTGTATAAAATGCTCATAACAAACATATGTATTATATAGCCACCTCTTGATTTCCAATGATTTCTAAACCAGCTCATGTACCATATTAGTTTCTGAATGATCTTTATCGTAAATCCCACAGAAAACTCTAGCTGCCACCCCTTATATCCCTCGCAATTCCTACAAAAGTTGTTTACAAGGTTCCAAACCATTCCAACAAATTATATCCAGGAACTGATCAAGATTTACAGTTCCCTTACATACCTGATACAACTACTCATTACACTCTCTAATAGATGCAGCACTTTGAAACCTTTCCCTGTCTTTACCCAGTCCAGTTGAGGTTATTATCAAATGATATGCTGAGATACAGTGGCAGATCCAAGATTTTGGTTTGGGGGGGGGGGGTTGAGTGGATTTTTGTTTGGGGGGCTTGAGTGGATTTTGGTTTGTGGGGGGCTTGAGTGGATTTCATTTGGGGAGGCTTGAGCGGATTTTTGTTTGGGGAGGGGGGTCTTGAATAAGGTAAGGGTACGCTTTATACTCATGCCACCCTTAAAAAAATCAGCAGCTCTAAAAAAAAAGTCTCCAAATCTAAAAAATTACGATGTTGCGGGTGGACCTACATACTTTTGTTGGGAGGTTTGAGCCCTCTAGCTCCTCCCCCTGGATCCACCACTTCTATATCTTTATATCTTCAATTTCCTAATTTTCCTCTATAAAATAATATAAAAAAATGAATGGCCTGGTGGTTCAGGGCAGAGCCGCATTTAAGCATAGGCTACATAGGCTGTAGCCTAGGGGCCTGCACCACAAAGGGGGGCCTGCACCACAACCTGGATCCCCCGCCTGGGCCAGGGCCACTGCTGACGAGGAGGGGGGGCCCTCACCACATGTATAGCCTAGGGGCCCACAGAGCCTAAATACGACCCTGGTTCAGGGGTCGAAAAGCTAGAATCCCTTTCTTGGCAGGCATTTTAATAACCTGACCTTCAGCTCTGGTACAACTTGCTGTGTAATCTGAAGTACACCAGAAAGCTTGCCTGGTTCAGATTCCATCATAAACTCTAAGTCCCCTCTAGAGGAACAACATGGATGTGCACAAATCAAAAGCAAATTAAAGCCAAACAAAGCATTAATGTGATCCTAGTTGGCTGAAGAGAACATTATTTTTTTCTATTTTTTTTAATTAGTCAAATGCCTTCAAAAGATGCATAGCTCTATGGCAAACTTTCCCTTTTTTATTCACTTCACCTGGAGTATCTTCCACATAACTCACTATATGATTCTTACTGGTACATGAATTCCCAGACCTATGCTGATTTTGCTGATACATGAAGCATGCTTTTTCTCACACATGTTGCTGATTCAGTTGGATATCTAACTCTTCTTCATTATCTTGCCTTCCACTTAGGACAAATAAATCAGTCTAAAGTTCTCAACTCAATTTATTTCTACTAACAGACAAACCAATAGTACTGCACCAAATCCAGTCTTTTCACATTCAATGAGACCATGATTCAACCTATATACCATTTAGAGGTATATATCTTTTCAGTGTGTTTGCATGTAATTAATTTGTTTTATGTTACAATTTACACAACAAAATCATGGTATAAATATATAGGCCTACTTATTTACATTTTTCATTGCTTACATTTGCTTGTATTCATATATACTATCTCTGGCACAGCAGTTTTTGTAGCTGCATTTATGTTCAAATTAATTACATGTATACACACTCAAAAGACAGAATCATTGAAGATGCTTCAGAGAACGAAGTGGAATTCAGGAAAAATAATTAAAGAATAAACAAATTCAATTGCATTGGTGTGACATTAATTATTTTTATAAACTGATTATATCACAATTGAGGAATTGCTCCACAACATACAGATGTTGACAGTTGTTGTTTCACGAAAATAGTTAATTAGTTCAGCAACTGGTTCTTATAATCAACTTAACAGATGATAACATTTATTCCAAAATATATGTAACTTAAATCAAATGTTAGGGTAGATGATCTTTAATTTAACCATTTTCTCTTCACTGTTTCATTTAATCGTAACTGGTAAAATGATTACATCGTTTCTTATTTTCACAAACAGTATTGAAAATAAACCCATCATATGCTGGAGATGAATATAACAGACAAAAAAAAAAAAAAAAAAAAAAAAAAAAAAAAAAAAAAAAAAAAAAAAAAAAAAAAAGTGAAAAAAATTCACAATACTTTGATAAAAGTGTAAATGTAATTGTGCATGGCACTGCAGGGCAGAGATCCTACTTTTGTATAAACTTTAGTAATACAGAGAGAGATGGGCAGATATGTATACAAACACACAGTATCTTTGAGTATGCAAAGCAAACGTATCTTGCTACCTGTTTCATTTTTTTTTTCCACAAATGAGTTTTGTATTGGAGTATTGTGAATCTTGTTCACCGTTTTGGTTTCATTGTAGCCATATTTGTTAAATGAGATAGGTTTAGTCTCTCTATCCTGCCTTGTTTTATACTAGTAAACCTTTTTCCTTCTAATTGTTATTGTGATAATTATCTTAGCTAGATGATGAAGTTTTACATGAGAATTATAGAATGTAGGAGTTGGTGAGTGGTTAGTAATGCAAAGTAGAATAAATACAGTTCAGTGGTTTTCTCTCATAACAGTCATGAATTAGTAAGGATAGATTTATGGGGACTATCAGATCAAATATAAATGTGTTAACTGCTTACTGTAGGTTGTGGTTATTTGGGGCTCAGAGGTGGAGATTTTTCATGAAGCAATTATGATTGAAATTAGAAGGTTCAGTAAACCAATGACCGAAATTGAAGGTTGTTATATATTTAAAAATTGAAGAGATATTCCATGGAAAGTTTCATTATGTGGATAGTATCAGAACAGTTGAAAAGTATTGGGTGTTTAATTCTTTATTCCAAAATAAAGACGATTAAGATAAATTAGGTGAGAAGCCTAAAGAGTTTGGTAACAATAGAAAACAATATCATTTGATGATAAAGTTGAGACAGTAGGGAATAATTTAAACAACTAATAACAGCAAAACAGAAAGATTAATTTGAAATTATGAAGAGTATTATGGCTATAGGTTAACTTACTGAATAAATTTATAATGCTATGTTAGAAAATTCAGATTAGAAGACAATTAACTTAATTTAATTGCAATGGCCTGGTAGCAATCTTGAAATTTTTCATTGCAATTTCATCTCTCAAATACTTTTATCTTCTACAATCTTTGAATTCTTTCAGTGTTTTTCATATGTTTGTTTCCTTTTGTATTCCAATCCCCAACTCCCTTATCTTCCAGAAAACAAATTTCCATCTATCTTATGGAAAGTAAACTAAAGTAACTAAAGTTTATGGTCAACTCTTCATTTTCACATACCACTCCTAATTTTTCTGTCAGTGTCTAGCTAAGCAACATTACCAATATGTGAGTTCTACACACCCAGCACTTCTTCTCCTGAATACTGTCTTCCAGTGACATGTAATCCAGGTTCTCATCAGATACTAATTATATTCTGCAATAATTTCCATTAAAAAATCTAGCTCTCCTCTTTCGTAGCCTCTCTAACTCTTGAGTTTAATACGAAAAATATGAGTCGCATACTGGAACACCATTTTCAAGCAATGGTGTAACCAAGGTTTTTTTTAACTCACTTCCCTTATGCATCCACTCATCACCCTTTCCAACAAATCAAGAATTTTGAAGCCTCTCCCTACCACACTGCCCATTGTGTGCTGCACAATTGAGTTTATTATCAAATGTCATGCTAAGATATTTACAAAATTATTTGTAAAAATGGTGAAGAAGTTAACCAGAATATGATAAAGACGGAGATGTTAAGCAAATGGTTTATGATTTATTATGGATTGTCATGCAGAAAGGGACAGGAGGGAGAAAATTAAAAGTGAACCTTTTTACATAAGTAGCAGTGAGCTGGCTAGAAAATTTAAATTAGATTGTAAGATATTAGGAACAAATTAGTTTGGTTTAATAAGTATAAAGGGTGCAGGTTATATCACTACAGATGGATTACACTTTATATGCCACTGAATCACAAACAAGTGTAAAGGGTGCAGGTTATATCACTACAGATGGACTACGCTTTATATGCCACTGTATCACAGCTTGAAATATTATTTAAGTCTGGAGACTTGCTGCATTGAAAAGATCTAGAAAAGTGTCACAATAATATCTGATCATCAAGGATGCACTAAAATTACAGATTCATTAGTTTGAACTCATTGGCAGGAATTCATTAGACATATAAAGGAAGGAATCAAGGTAGGTATGTTGCACATGCCATTGCTGTACATTATGATATTGTGATTTAAAGTCAGCACTTTGGTTGTTTGCAGAATAAATAATGTTTTATGACATGATCAAAACAAGAGAAGCTTGTGAACACTTTTAGGATGATCTGGACGAGATATCAAGATGAGAAGGTCAACCCTGCATCTAATGACCTTGGCGCCGATGAGGTGTAAACCCATAAAAAAAAGAGAGAGAATGTCAAGATGGAATGAAGATACATACAAAAATGAGTAAGATATTTATGATATTAGGTGGAGGAAGGAATTGCTTGTTGTCGGTATTACATGTAATTATCTTGCAAATTATTTTATAATAAACTTACATGTGTAGGACAAATTTTAAAGGTGGATGGCGGAGGTTCCATAGTTTTGCAGCAGATGTGAAGTAAATAGGATACAAAATCTTGGTTAAACCATTGTGTGTATATAGGTAACAATGAAAGGAAAGAAATGCTGCGAGGCAATATTTACATGGAAAAGAAAGGGGAAAAAACACCCAACACTCACCAAAGGTGTAGGGAGGAGGGCAGCAGCAACACAAACCAATGCACAAACAAAGAAAATATGATATTTCGGGTGAAAATATTAACAGAGGTAGGTGGCTGGGTTTGTGCAAGACTTGCGTTCAACACAGCCACTTTTAGAACGCAATAGACCGTTGGAGGTGGTGGGCGCAACAACGTTAATATAATCACGAATATAAGAAAAAGGGTTTTCCACCCAAAATATTGTATTTTCTTTGTTTGTGTGTTGTTTTGTGTTGCTGCTGCCCTCCTACATTGCTTGTATATGATATATATGCCCATTATGTATATCAAATACAGGATTTGGAGAAATTGCAGAGGAGGGCAGGTAGATTTGTTTGTGAAAATTGTTGCAGAACTCAATGAGCAAATGATATGATTAAGGAGCTGGTTTGCAAAACAATGGAATATAGAAGTTAGATGAAGAGATTGATGGGAGTGTGTACCGTATCTTGTGAATTGGCAATGAGACATGAATGGATATATGTAGAAGAATTATTCTGTGGAAGAAAAGAAATGGCCATGGCCCTAAAATAGCACTTAATTTCAGGCATTATAATATTTGCTTTTGTGGGTGACAGAGTAAAAAACTGGAATAAATTAGTGAGGGATACGCTTAATAATTGAAATGAAACAATTAATGATACAAATTTACGAAATGCGGCAGCTGTTTTAGGGAAGTTTATGCTGGGGTATTTTTTTTCATCACAGTTAACCAAATTATAAAACAAACAAATAAAAATCATGTGTAATATTTTATTAACTCTCTGTTTCATCTGTATAAAAATATAAAACTTTCTTCCTAAAAATTCTGTAATATTTTATAACCAAACTGAACAAGTTTAAAGACATTTATACATTTCACAGGTACAAGGGAGCTTGCGTGTCACTTTTATTAAAAAGTGGCATGAAATTGAATAAAAGGCTCAATTAAAAATTATATATTAAAATATGAAATAAGAAACATAACAAAAACATAAATATTATTAAAATATATAAATTTTTAAATTGTAACAAGGTAACAAAACATTTTAATGGTGATCACTGCAAATCTTCACTTTTTTCAGTGTTTGATAACATTTTTAAACCTAAATAGGGTAGTTAACAATAGAGCAATAAAAAGTAACAAGTAAACAAGGCACCATTTCCTGAAATAACATTTTTTCGTTTTGTTGTGATTCAGCAAACCGCACTCATGGGAATCATCATTATTTTTAAATAACTAAAGTTGTATTACCTGAGTACAAGGAAGGATTTATAAAATATTATTTCTCGTCACCTATAATCTTTAGCCCAATATCCTCCCAACCAAAGCCTGTAACCCAAAACAGAGATCTATTGCGATGGAATTAGATTACACTGACAAATATAAATCATCACTCTGGCATAACCTAATTCCGACATCAAGGACAGGATTAAAAAATCACTTTCTATAACAAGTGTTTGTTCAAGTATACTGAAAAATGGTTATCATTGTTACACAATTGTTTAGTTCTAAATCACTTGTACACAAAAGTTTTGAATAAAATATTGTTTGCATGTGATTACAATCATGATAAATAATTATATGCTGAAGTTGAATTTATTTGGGAAATTAACAACTGTGGATTAATCTTTATGATGCTTGATGATTTTTCATTTACATGCATCCAATTACATTATCAGGGTTTACATATGGTCAAAATATTTCCTTGATTGGCCAAGTTTCAGCTTAGTTCTTGTGGTTTTCCAACTTGCTTTCTTCTATTATTTACAAACATTTCTTATACAAATACAATAATTGTTCTAATCTAGTTGAATTCTCAGTTATTAGTGGCATTATGAGACTCTCTCCCATCTCCTAGCACCCCACCTTAATGCACATATACACACATACCTATACAAAAATATTTACAAATAAGTAAAAATACTATTTTATCACAATATAATATTTTGATATTACAGTAAGATACATGTAAAAGTCCTTTAATTCTATTTACAAAATTGCACTTTCGGCCTTTCATGGTTTGGAAATTATTTTTCCCACAGAAAAATATACAATTATTTAAACACTATGTTATATTTTGGTTAAATTATAATTGAGATATTATTTAAAAGCTACTAAAACAATATTTTACAGTGAAGTTATAAATATGTAAGTGTCGCTGCACTTAACATCTTTTTAACTAAAATAAAAATATGGTATTAAGACTTAATCTGTTATTGTGATACTTTGGCATTCATACTTAAAAGCCTATTGCAGGTTTTATACAAATATTGCAATATCAACAGTTGAAAAGGAACCAGTAAAAACATGTTTAATTTCATCACTTTATCAATGTCTGAAATATGACATTAGTTTCCAAGGCAGTGATTAGTGAAACCACCATATAAAAAAGAATCTGACATGAATTTCAGGTTTTTATACATTAAAAATATATATTATTAGGAGCAATACTGAGCATTAATTGCATCTTAGAATCAGAACATTGTAAGTAATTTTGTTTTGGTTCTCTTATTTGAATTCATGAGTTTTATTATCCTTTTTTGAGTATTAAAAAATGGTACCTCATTGAGAAACCAATTGTATCAGCCAGTGGCAGATCCAGGATTTTGGTTTGGGGGGGGGGGCTAGGAATTTGGTTTGGGGAGGGGGGTTGACTCCAACTTTGACTGACACACTTTTATCTTCAAGGTATAAGCATTGCATATGCTTTGACTCTGTGATGTCAAGAATTTAGATACAGAATGGTATATGCAAACTTTAAGTCAAATGAGGGAGATAATTCTTGTTTGTAATAGTGGCTTCACTAATGGTTCCCTCTAATATTCATGTTCCAAGTAGTGGAGCTAAAAATTTAAATAAATATCAACCTACTGTTGTGTTAATTAGTTTTGTTTCTGTTATTGTCATTACAGTAATACTTGATTACCATAATTAATTTCATTTGCATTACATTTTGAAACACATTAAATAAAGTTCTGTGTTTGACTTACCATAAAAAAATTATTTATGATGAACTCAAAACTTGCTTCTCTATTATATGTATGACTTGTAGCATCTGAATAAAAATTTGGATGAAATCTGTCTAGCTGTTTTTTTATTTTTACCATTGATATAAATAATGCAGATCCAGTCAATAGATAATATTCGGAAAGTAATTTACTGTTTTTAGTTAATTTTTTTGCTAAAAAATCATAGGAAAATGGATAATGAGGGCAAACATTTTAAACTGAATTTATGAACAGCAAATGTTATAGCAGAAAATATTCAAGCTGAGAAAATAATTAGATAAAAAAAAAAGGTAGAAGGCACCTGCTGAGAACCTAGTGAAAGAATAATAGTACTTACCTAATTTTAAAAATATTTAAATCAGTCAATGTTATAGATCTGAACAAGTAATTTATTTGATATGGCAACTAATTCAAGCAACAACTGCACTAGAAATATGAATTGTTACTTTTATGGGGCTAAATAACCACTACGATCATAGTTCAAGACTGTTATCTCATAATGAAATATTGTTATTTAAATTTCAAGTCTGGCTGGGATATGTAAGAATCATTTGTGAATGTAGCTCTGACTTACATTAATCATAATTTTGTTTAAAAAAGGATTAAAATGAAATATAAAGAACTTTCAGTTGCATAGATAAAATTTTGTTGATTTCTATGCATGAATCTCTACACTTTAAGAATGATTTAGGAAGAATATGAAGTACATGTGACAAAAAAAATCCTTATTATGAACAGAAAGGTATACAAAATTATTTATTAGTGTTAACAGAGCAACTTTATTTTATGGACATAATGATGATAAATTTTGAAAATCTGTAAAAGAATGACTATTTATACAATAATAGTTGATGATGGCAGAAATATTAGCATTTTCAAAAGCAGCCAAATTGTAGGATAATTTTCGACACACAATAGTTCCTGGCATGATGCTGAGGGTTGTATAGTTTAAATGTCTTTGCTGGGTTGCCACAACTGCTTCATAAAGCTTGCGCGTTATTGGCTTATAACCTACTCATGTTTACTGAAGTGTATTGAGATTTTATGATCTTCTACAAAGCTAGTCATAAAAAATTCAAGCATATTACTTTCTACCATGCATTTTAAATACTTTAGTTATTGTTGTTAGAAAGTTTGATTTCTCATTTGATCAACAATGGAAATCTTTCTGACTGATGATTCATGAAGGTGCTTCCAGTAGTGTAAAATTCATTGATGGAGAAAACCATTCCTCTATGAAAATTGCTCCATATGTTATTTCAGTATTACTTCTACATCTGCTTACATGATACTGAACAGTGCCCTGAATTCAAAAATTGTTTGACAGCCTATTTTCTTAATCTTGACTGAAGTACGGAGGAATCAGAACGCCTATAAAATTTGTTTAGAAAAATCTTGTTCTCATGCAGTGTATTTGTAATCAAAGTAGTAATATAATACTGCTTTGTAAGTTGATCCAAGTAGTGGATCATCTTTGCAGTCTTGATTGATCTTAGAGCTTAGTTATGTTACATTCTATTTGTAGCTCTGGCAGAGTTGTGTTGTCTAAAAACAATGTAAAGGAATCCAATGGTTTGTTGATGGGATATGGGTGTTAGGACACTACCACAGTCTGGGAAAAGTTCACCACTGCTTCGATATACCACTTTACCCACCTCCAGAAGTGGAAGTTGTAACCTTAGTTCCAGCTGCTGCTACTGAAGTGCGACCACGCCCGAACATAAAAGAGTCTGTGGCGACACTCTCTCCGCCAGACTCGCTGGCACCATCACACTCTGACCCCGACTCAGAGTCACTATTGGCACGAACTCCACCGATCGCATTACCAGCGACCGCCGCTGCCGAAGCCACTGTGCCTGTCCTGAGAACCCTCCGCGCAGGACATTCACTCGAGTCTGTACTCAGGTAGCCAGAATCTTGACCATGCGGCAGTCTCCTCGACTTGCAAGCCTTCCGAGACCGAGGCGGATCTTTGGTGGGTCTGCGGCGAGCGTCTCCTACGTGTCTTGACTGGCTCTGCTGAGAGGGGAGAATCTTCTGCTGAGTGGGTATAATCTTCTGCTGGTCGGGCACTGAGGGAACTGGAACATCGCGGCCAATCGTGCTGGACGGGGATCCGGCGAACGGTTCGTCGTAAAACGCTTCGTAGCCGTCGCAGTCGGAGGAAGAGGACGAGGGGCTGGATTCGAGGCTGTCAGCAGAAGCACCGGCGGAGGCGGACGTGCGGGAGCGGCGGGACGAAGCGGTGGACGACAGCGTGGACCCGAGCGCTGGGAGCGGCGGCAGCGGCCTACGGGCCAGGTCGGAGGGCCGCGCAGTGCTTCTGGCTGGCGCGTTTTTTGGCGGTAACGCGGGCGGAGGGGGAGGGACTGGTCGCGGTGGCGGCGGGTGTTTGTACAGCACCTTGGGTGGCAGTGGCGGCGGCGACGGTCCGCGTTGCCTCCTCGCGTGCCGGGAGTCAGGGTTCAGGAGCAGCCCGTCGAAGGCCGGCGCCAGCAGGTCATCACGGCCGTTGGCTCGACGCCATAGACCGTAGTCTGGTTCGCTGGCCGCAGACAGATCGGACCCCGCTGGCTCCAGACCGTAGTAGAGGTGACGAGCCTCGTAGATTTCACGCAAGCTGCCAAAGGCTCTGCTTAACGGAGTAGAGTCGTTGTCCAGGACGCTGTTGACGATCTCGAGAGATCCGGACTGACTGAGTGTGTCACTCCGGAAACTGCCTGTAGTGCGTAGGAGGATGTGCCCAGGTCGCTCCAGTGAATCGTTGAAGCACTCGGCAGCGACGCGATGATGATCGCATAACGCCGCCGGCACTTCAATCACACCAGAGGAAGATCCACGCTTACTGGGTTTTCTGTCCAGAGTATCGGGCTCGAAGCTATCCGAGTCCTCGTCTGGAGCGTATTCCGCTGGGCAGTCTTCCAGTTCTATGGTGAGATGGCCCGGCTTCTCATCCGGCTGGTCGTAACGAATCTTTGGGCCGCAGTTGTTGCTAGGTGATGCTGCCGGAGAACTAGATGAACTGGTTCCGTCGAAATCGTAGTTATCGTTAACGTATACCTCGCTCACAAGGCTGTACCCAGTGCCGTTAGTCAACAGCTTTGGAAATTCCACTTTACTTTCGTTTGTTCCGTTCACTAATTTATTATTTTTTTCTTTCTCCATCAGAATAACTTCATACTCGTGATCGTCAGACCGACGTTTGTCGGATGACGTACTGACAGCATTTCGTGGTTTCAATTTTGATATTGTTGTGCTGCCCGTTTGGACGTTAAACACTTCGTTGCGCATGGTCATTTCCTCCTCCATTGGCAGCTTCGAAGCCAGGCATTGCGTTCCACCTCGGTGTAGTGTATTATCAGCATAATCAGACGGCGTTGATAGCCCTCCATTTGCCTGCTCTTTGTCGGTGTCGAGTGATCTATCCAAACTGTCGGATTCAAAGCTGCTGTTCGCCGACAGTTTTCGCTTCAGAAGAGATTTTTCACTGGCGCTTGGCGTGGGTGGAGGATTCGTCTTCCGTGTTTCTATAGCTCTGTGACCAACCAGCTCTTTGATGACAGCATCCATTAGCTGTTTCGCTACCACGGGTGCTTGAGTCTTGCCTTTTGGTTTCGGAGCCGTTTTGGGTTTATCTTCGGGTTTAAAAACAGGTGGCATTGGTGGTGGAGTAGGACAAGAGACGGGTGGTGAGGGGGCAGTTTTCTTTAAATCACTTGCAGGTGGAAACTTTGGTGTAGGAGTAGATTCTTTCGGCGCTGGTTTAGGCACTGAAGAAGCTTTGTTAAATCTTGCGGCGGTCTCTGCTACCAGTTTAGCAACTATTTGCTGCCTGATTGCAAATGGTGATACTGCCGCCGAGGATTCAGCTGCGGAGGTTTTCTCAGTCGTTTCTGATTCTTGCTTCGGTGACTGTGTATGCTGGTTTTCTGTTGCATGGTGAACAGACTTCTTCTGATTTTGTGGACTTGCGGGGGGTTTTTGGTTACTGCTGAGTGTCTGGCTACGCTGGCCACTCTCGTCGGTAGATGTTTCCGTATCGTTTGTCTGGTACTTGCTCGTTGCTGGTTGCACCTTCGCAGTGTTGTGTGTGGCTGGCAGTGGCACCTCCTCAAGCCACTTGCGGATGGAGACCTCCTTGCTCGGCACTTCAGCCGCTGCCATGCAGCAAGCGTGACACGGAGAGTTGGAGACGTCCAATGGACGACAAGTAGGGCAGCCCGCACAACCTGTAAAAATGCGCCTTTAGTCTAACAGTAAAGCTACAGATAATATGAATTCCTTTTAGGACCAATAAAATAAATTCTATGGGAAAAAATATTCTTTGGAAAAGGTAAAAACATATAAGTTTCTACTTCTCTGACTGAAAGATAACAGTTCCAGATGTAAACATGACAAAATTAAGACCGCAATCAAGTATTTTTTTACTATCTTTGCAGCTGTCGTTACCAATATAGCCTAGTAACCGTACAGCTAATTAAAATCACACATTGCTCCTATCAGTTTTCGCTATTTACGACCACCAGCTTTTTATATTTTTGGTAAAGCTTGTTGCTGGTTGTTAGAATAGTTTCTGGAGAGAGGATAGTGCAAGTGTCTATCTGTTAACGGTGCTAGTTATGTTTTCTATTACTGGTGTTAAGATAAACGGCGTATTTATTGGAGAGTTAGGTATTATTATTATTATTAATTGTAATTGTGATGGAGCTAATGTTCCGTGGAAATTCCCGTAGTCATCTAATTACCCCTTTTTATATTTTCTTTTATAATTATATATTTTATAAATTCCTCCCCCATTTATGGTACTTCTCCGATTTAAAAATTTTAATTTTAAATTCCTGAAGTGTTTTTGGTAAATTATTTATTATTTCTCTTGGTAATTCGTTCCAATCCTTGAACCCTTATCAACAAAAGAAAATTTTCCCACCCCCTTATGTATGAAATCGAGCGCCAGCTTGTGATCATGGTCACCTTCCTCCTTCCATGCGCTATTCGTAATTCTTTAACCAATATCCCTCTAAGCTCCATCACCAACATATGCCCTGTACATTCTCACCACTCTCTTCACCATCCTCCTTTCCTCCAATGGCTCCCAACCCAGCTCCTTTATCATATCAGTTACTCACTGGATCCTGCGATAATTTCCACAAACAAATCTAGCTGCTCTTCTTTGCACACCTCCAACTCCTGTATAACAAAAATGTGGGTCCCGAACTACACCGCCATATTCAACCAATGGTCTGACCAAAGTTTTGTAACCCAATTGCTTAACGTCTCTGGTACATCCTCTCATCACTCTCTCCAGTAAATGAACGATTTTGTAACCTTTTCCTACCACCTGCTCTATATGCTCTGCCCAATTGAGTTTGTTACGAAATGTTATGCCAAGATATTTACCCTTAAAACCTTCAACAAGCAATTCTGACCTATAATCATAAACAATCTTTAGTTTTTTTTATCTGCGTATCTAATAAGCTGACTCATCTTGGCATTTGTCTTCATTCCATGCTGACCAACCCATTTAGATGTTCCATCCAGGTCAGCTGTTCACAATATTTTCGTGTTTTGATCCTATTATATACCATTATGTCATCTGTAAACAACCTAAATTGTGACTGTTAACCATCAACATAATCATTCATTAGATTAATGAACAGCAACGGTCCCAAAACACTACCCTGCGACGCTCCCTCCACCTCTTCTGATAATGTATGTCCCACTCCTACACTTGATCTAGTATTTGTTAGATAATAACCGAAACTGCCTTAAAAACGCACTCAAGACGGCTGCTACGTCATGTCCATTGTGCCTGCTCTGATTTAGCATGGCCTGACAATAACTATTTGTTAATTGTTGCATTTAGTAGTATGTTAATAGAAACCAGACCAACATATTTTCAGAACATTAGAATAAATTGGCACATTATCATTAATTGATGAAACAGTACTACCTGACCAGCAACGAAAGGCCGAGAAATAAATGCACTGGCAAGGATTGGAGATTTGGAGAGTTTTTAATTTCCACGAGTTAGACAGCAGTAATCATTTTCAATATAGTATCATTCATTTTCAAACAGAGTTTATAGGAAATCATTGGCATAAAAAAAATCTTTATGTAGATTGTTAGTCTTGGCGAAGGTACGCTGAGCATACCTCTGCGACGGCTATTCTCTCTCTTGAGGCTGAAGCCCGCAGGCCAGGCTGTTGCGGAGGTGATGGCTAGTTGGCCAGCACCTGAAGCCATGTAGGCGCCTTCCTCCTCTGGAATGCCCGAAAGGCTAGGAGCGAAGCGCTTAGCCGCCATCTTGTGCTTCGCTATGGACATGACCTCCCGGATTTTAGTCAGGAACTCGATGGCTGCTGGTGGGGGAGCCTGCGGAGGAAGAGGAGAGATTATTAGCTACAAGAAAAGCCGCAAGAGGGATTGTAATCCAACGAGTATTCATTTTCGTCTCTTCCCTCCTCTTTCTGGCAAAATTATTGTTAAAGGCCGCTTCACACTAGCGATCAGCTCGGATCAGGTCAGGTCAAAGATTAAAGTCGCTATACACGTAATCTAAATGGAGGATTCTCACTGCTTGGTTTGGTCAGGTTAGGGCAAGGCAGGTCAACCTGAAGATCGCGCTGCCACCGGTCAACAACGGTGAAGATCTGAGCTGAACTGGCCGCTAGTGTGTGCGTGCAATAGTCAGGTCAGGTCAGGTCAGGTCAACATGGATGACGAACATTTCATAGCTTGTTCGGAGTTTCAGTGCTTTATGATTTTAAGAATAAAAAATTGCGATTCATTTTACAAAACCATACTATGGAAAGATATCGAAAAAAAACTAGAACGTAAGAAAATAAAAATAATAAAATTGCGCAATATTGCACAACAAGTAGAATTATTGGAAAAAGTTGATTATTTGATATTGTTATTATACACAAATTATTCACGTCAAAAATAGTTAAAATTCGACTCTGAGTTGTTCTTTTTTTGTTTTAAATAAGAAATAACTATTTTGTTAAAATGAAAGTAAAAACTGTAATGTTAAAACAAAAATTGGCAGTGTGAATGCTAGTGGCGAAATCCTGGATCGTGAGCTGACCTGACCTGACCTGACCTAATCTGACCTGACCTAACCTGACCTGACTTGGGAACCAGCCTTAATTACAACTCAAACAGATAAACCTTATAGTCCCAGTATTTCCGTATGATAATGAAACTAAATATTGGTTCCTACATTTATTGCACTGGAAGTTTTTGAAATATAAAAAACATTCATTAAAAAAAATCAAGCAAAGAAACAAACCAACAAACTGTAAATTAGATTAGTGATACAACGTTAAATCCAGCGTTTCCTGGCGAAATTAGAATGTCGCACATTTATCTACAAGTAAAATGTAATATCAGTTACTTAACATTGGTGGGTAGGGACTAATATGTATATTTCTAAATAAGTTTCATAGAGCCAAATATTTTATAATTGAAGTTATTGCTCAGCGAACGTCGTGAAGATTAGTCTTTCGAACTAATGTTTACAGATTAATCGAATTAGCTTGATGTAATCTTTTATTATTTTTCGTATTTGGGCAAATAGTGTGTTTTTCCTCTCCGTGTTTCTGCTATATACAAAATCATACTTTATTTGACATTCATAAATACTTCCTAAAGGAATACTTCGTTACCTGTATTCAGGGAATATGCTGTTAACATGCATAGCTTCTGTTTAAGAAGTTGTATAACTGGCTACCGAGAAAGGAAAAGATTTTTGTTAGTGAAATAATGTTAATGACGGAATAGAAGGCCCTAATAACAGTAGACGGCACTACGGAGTTGAGGACAAATGAACACGCATTTACTTACATACGAAAAGTAAAATTCTTAGGCAAGCCATTCTTAAATAAGTAATATTTTGTTGGCTAACTCTCTGCAGTGACTTAAAACGTTGATAAAGTTTGTTTCAACGGCGTAGCACCTGCATTACGCAAAGGAAAAATGGCATAACGTATCTAAATTTCCTTCTGTTATACAAGGTGCGTTCACATAGTTACAAGACTTTTTTTTTTTCCCGAGTAGGGGAGGGCGCGGAGAACGGTTCCACCGACAGGGTAAAGTAGTGGGAGGAGGTTGTCAGCTAACCAACCATACCAGAGGTAGTTGCCTACAAGATGCTGAAGTGAGCAGATCACTAGTGGCATGAGTGCTTCTCAGTGACCCCTGTAGAAAACTTGGAGAGTCCAAAATGCAGCTTAGTATTATTCGATAAAGTTCTGTGTGAATCTAAAAAAAAAATAAAAAAACACGCTTCAAAGACTTTTGGTATGAGCCAGGAGGCCTACAAAGAAGAAGCCATGTCACGTGCGATGGTTTTTATGTGGCACGGCAGGTTCAAAGATGGTTGCGAGGATGTTGAAGACGATGACCTCGCTGGGAAAACTTCTACAAACCAAACTCTTGAAAATTGCGTCTCAAGTCAGCTTTACGCTAAAGTGCTCCGCCGTTTGAAGGATCGAAGCCACCGCGTCCACTCTGAGATCAAAGACAATTGGGCTCTTCACCACGACAATACGCCCTCTCACACGTTAATCATCGCTGTTGAAATTTTTGCCAAGTTCAACATGGCAACACTGCCGCAGCCTCCCTACAGCCCCGACCTATCTCTCAACGACTTCTTTTTGTTCCCCCAAGTCACGATTCCAGTGGTCCAAGCAAATTTGACGAGGTACCTTGACAGCATTCCACTCAAAGAGTTCCAGGAAGCCTATGAACAATGGAAAAGACTCTTGCAGTGTTGTGTTGAGCCCAAAGGTTGTGTTTCGAAGACTTTTAATTCGCTGTACAGAAATGTTTAGTAATTTTTTTGTTCTGAGACCAGCCTTGGAACTTTGTGAACGCACTCTGTATCCCTTCAGGGAACTGAGTTCTCACCAGCAGCAGCTCCGGGTCGAAGTATGCCGGGTTGAAGAAGAGCTTGCGGCGCCCAGTGGCTATGCCGCGCACAGTGTCTGGCGGCACGGACAGCTGCAGCTCGCGACCCTCCGTGGTCTCCACGATGGAGACGTTCTCCTCTGGCAGTCGCTCGATGGAGCCGGTACCACTCTCTGCGTGCTCTGAGAAGTACAGCTCGCCGTACTGGTGCCGGCACGAGTGCACCAGCGCTGACGTCACCTGGATCTGTCAAACATCAGAGCAGTACTTAAAAATTATTAAAGAATAAGTAACATTGCATTACAGCCATGTCGCACTATTATTAAGTAACTACAAAGTTTCTGTGTTATTTGAAAAGTTTGGTGGTTTACTGAATTACTTAACACACTAGTTTGTTTGTATTCTTTGGGATCATTAATTGTCTTTAACAGCCACATTGTTATCAGTCTCTTTGCTGAGAACTTAAAACGTGACGGCGTCTATAGTATTTTTTAGATAAGAGTAAGTATTGTGTTTACCATAAGCTATCTTGATCTACTTCGCGCATATTCATGGCATTAAGTTTATGTTTAAAGTTTTCTAGTTTTTAGCTGGTAGTGACAAAGCTAAGTAATATCACAAAACCGCCACACTATATACAGTGTTTGGAATGACTCACCAGTAACATCTCTGGCGTTCGAGAGTTATCATTTTGCGTTTTTTCTTAGATTTCTTAAAACAAATATTGTGCCATTTCAATAGAAGAAGTCAATGTCTGTCACGTTCAGTTTCCTACAATTCGCAATTAGTTGCCAGTTTTTACAGTCATTTATTAATTGTATTCTTAATAAGGGGTCTAGGATGTAAAATTCGCTTGTCTGCATTCGATTTAATCAGAAATCATCAAAACTTTTCAAACAATCGATGTCGAAGGTGTGGACTCGGGATAATTTTGTTATGTTGGTTTTGCGGTGGACTCTGATGAAAGCCACAGAATGAAGGCTGAAACATCAGGTTCAAAAATGGACCCAAACAACCAAGATGACAAAATTTTTATAGACATTTTACGGAATTTAAATTAATTTTTCAGCTTTTACAGAGTATTACAAACATTATTAATCATTTTTTAACTTTAATTTAATTGCAATGGAGCACAGGCTCTGGTGGCAATTTCCCTACACACCCATCTTCCCCCTATCCTGCACCCACCTACATTTGCCCACTACAAATTTTATCTTTAAATTCTTTCAACGTTTTCGGTAAATTATTCACCACTTCTCCCGGTAACTCATTCCAATCCCTGACAGAATTACCTAAAAAAGAGAATCTTACCACACCCTTGTGCCTGAAATCGAGTGCCAGCTTGGGGTCATGGTCATCTTTTCCCTTCCGTGCACTACTTTTCATACCTACTCCAATATCTTTACATGCATTACCAATGATGTATTGTTTTGCTTTGGCGAGGTCCCAATTATTAGAATAGCGCGTGTCAGTCAGTCTCGCCTAGCGAGCGAGAGCGCGCGGTAGCGATCAATAAAGCCTCACTCAGTATGTGGCGCGGGCGGTAGTAGGATTAGTATTCAGTTGTAGCATCGAGAACAGAACAGAACAAGTATGTCAGAAAGTATGAATGGGCCGAGGCGAAGGTGTAATCTTGTATGAGTGGTTGTGATAGAAGATGCAATAGGTTAATACTGATTTTCGAGTTGGTTTGGATAAGTGGTGAAGGACATTGTGAAGAATTTGAAGGCGCAAGTTGATACAAATTACGGAATAAATTTAATATTAAGGAGCAATATAAGATCAGTAAGTAGCGATAGCATATTTAAAGTTAACAGAGATATTAAGATTTTTTTTGGATGAGTAGAAGTGAAGTGAAGTGATAAATAATTATGGGCTCGAAACAGACGGGGCCATCTGTCCATGTATATGTATTTGTCACAGATGCCAAGTATGATAGGTGTTTTTTTTTTTTTTTTTTTTTTTTTTTTTTTTTTTTTTTTAGTAATTTGGAGAGTCTCGAGGACTCTTTTCAGCCTACTAACCTAAAGGGGTGGAAGTCGGCCGTGGCTTTGTAGGGAACCATCCCAGCATTCGCCTTCAGTGACTGAGGAAAACCACGATAAACCTCAGTCAGGAAGGCCGAACGAGGAGGTTTGACCCCCGTAGGTTTTTATTTGCCGATTAAGGAAAGATATGGGCTACAAACCGGTGAGCAGTCGTCGTCGGAGCGCGGCCCGTTGGAGTCTGAGGACTCTGGGGAGCTGCAGCAGGAGTCCTGGTCTGCGGGGGGCAGGGTGCTCCTGCGGCCGCCGCAGCTCCTGGGGCGGTGCTGGCGCAGCAGCAGCGGGTTGCTCTTGATGACGGGCGGCGGGGACTCTCCGCGCTCCACCGAAGACGACCCTCCGGACTTGGAGGAGCCGCCGCGGCGTGCGTGTAGGTACAGCAGGACTGACGCCACGTAGACGAGCCCCAGCAGCAGCGAGCACACGCCGATAGCCACGTACTCGCTGGCGCTCAGACCACCGCTACCTGCCTCGTCTCCCAGAGCTGTGCCCAGTCGACCGTCCGCCTCAGACAGCAGCCCGCTCTCTGGAACAAACACACAGTGCCTCTCTGCTGTAGAGGAGGCCTAGGGAGCACTGAAGCATGGGAAGATAGAGACATAGGCAGTGAAAAGTGAGGAATTTAATACCGATTGACCAAAAGCCCTCTTGGAAATATACTCATATACTTCAACTCATCTCAAATTCTTTGATTGCACATTCTGCGCTCATCTACTAATGAATTTTAATTTTAAATTATTTCCATGTTTCAGGTAAATTGTTCGCCATTTTCCTTGGTAATTTACTTCAGTCCCTGCATCAAGTTAGTCGACAGACTGACAGTGAAAAAGCTATTCCTTACAGATTGTAAGAAAGTAATTAGTTGCTTCTATTACTCTTCAATTATCTTTTACGTTATCTCAGGGATCGAAAATAACCAATTTAAAGTAATTCTGAATAATGTTTCACGATTCTTCCAGGATATTGTTTGTAACATCTTTCTCTTTTAACATCTGCAAAAATCAGTAAATTTTAAAAATTTGACTAAAACATAATTTTCTTTTAAAAAACTTCTTTTTCAATGGTGGAAAGTATAATTATTTTTTTTTTTCAGAAAGCAAACCTTAAGTTTACTGTGAATTCCCCATACATTACAAAAAATGTTGTACAAGTTGTTAACACATTCCACGTTATCGAAACTCTTTCTATGGTGAAAACTTTCTCTTCTGCCCAATTGCAAATCATGTTTACTTTATTTTATTTTCCAATTTAGCACAAAATTGAGTAAGTTTAATTGCTGTCAGCTAAACTAATTGTGATAAAGTAAAGATTTTAGGTTTTAGCCCGTAATTAATAACTTCTAAATGTCATTAGTTTTTCAAAGTCTATGTATAGATGACATTTCTGATACTAAAAAAAAAAAACACTACAGGCGCTGAATTGTTTTAAAACTAATACTAATTTTATTCTTTATCGTAGTTACATTATCTGATATTTGCTAACTTTAAGTGATGACTGCAGTTAGAAAGTTTTATAAGGTAGGGCCTATAAATTGAGAGCCACGCTAGTAGATCGTATTTATGGTATTATTATTAATATTATAACACAACTAACTACTTTTAATTCAATATGGGGTGAGATATAGTTTGTGCAATCCATACTTTGACAGTAAAAGTGCGTTTTTGTGAACTCAAACTTGAGTAATTATGATATGTTACATTTTACTTTTCTACATTTGTGATACTTAAGTTTTATTTGGAACATATTAAATTATTTAGCCTACCGACCTTGGCGACCGGATCAATTAAATACTACGAAGTCCAGATACCTATTTACAATTATGTATATCTTTTAATAAGAGCCATTAAGCAATTATAACCAGTCATACGACAATATGGAGTATGAAAAGTACTGTCTTAGATGGCAATGTTACCGGAAACATATAGAACACGAAGTTTAACGAAAACTCTGTTGTGATTGTTGTCCATAAACAATTTTTTTACAATACTGTAGGAATTAATCTTTACAGCACAGAGTATCAAGATCCGTACCTAAATTGTAGGACAACAACCTATTAGATGAACCTCTTTGCGTGTTGAGATTCGTTCTCATTGTGTAGTTTCAGCTATGAATGTGACAAGAATCCTGGTTCCCTCGGGTGCAACGTACCTGGGTCCCTGGGCGTGCCAGCTACTCTGAAGGCGACGCAGGGGCTGAAGACTCCAGAGGGTCGCTGTAGAGAGTCCTCCGCGTCTCGACACTGCAGTCTAACCAGCAACACGCGACCCTCCATGCGCGTCCGCAGGGCCCCCTCACCCAGCCACTACAACACACCAACCTACTATCACCAACTGCACATTCTATCCTCATAAAATTTTGTAACTTACTTTTTTCTTTTTGGAACTTAATTATCTATAGACTTCCGATATCATTGTACTTACTACCTGCGCCTTAATACGATTAAATGTCAGCAACATAAAAAAAAATTGGTGATGAAAATAAAAGTATGACGTCGAACTGTGTAATAACGAAAAGGAATGCCATAACAATGCTTATCAGATATAACTACTGAGTTGATCTCATCTTGAAAATTATTTTCAGCAGTTAATTACAAAATTGTGTGGAGTGCTTTATTAGTTAGCACAATCACGTTATTGTTTTACAGTTTTAATACGGAAAGACCTTCATGTATTAAGTCTAATATATGTATTGGCTATGTACCTGTAAAAAAGTGCGTCCCTCGTCCCTGAAGAGTCTGAAGGGTGGTTCTGACGTGTCCTTGATCTTCAAAGGCGACCAGCCGCTTCTGCTGAGAAACTGGGAGCCGCTTACAACACAGATCGGCGTAGCGGCGGGCGCTGTCGACGATTTAGAAGTGATTAAATATTAAGGGTGATGGCATAAGATGATTTGTGCACTCTGAACTATATTTGTTTTCATTCTTCAGAATAAGGCGATGAGGTAAATTATTTGAGAGAACGTCAACACCTTAATTGTTAATATATTTTTCTCGAGCTTCCAGCAGTGTTAATATGTCATATTTGCGGGACGTTTCGAAGGCGTCCATCTCTGCCTTCATTTTCAACCTGATGTCAATGTTTAACTGTTTGTTTATTCAGCCGCTGCTACGGAAACGGTGGAAGACAAAAACCAACACAAGGCGATTACGTCATCCGCTCTTCTGCTCGAGACAGTTAAACATTGACATCAGGTTGAAAATGAAGGCAGAGATGGACGCCTTCGAAACGTCCCGCAAATATGACATATTAACACGGCTGGAAGCTCGAGAAAAATATATTAATATTCAACGCCGTGAAAAATTACGATCCTACCTTAATTGTTGACCACCAACACTACTGTGTAGTGACGCTGGTAGCATAGCTAGTAGGCTGAACTTGCAGAAGTGTCGTTGATTCTTGGAGATAATAAATCCTCGCAGTGTAAACACTTTACCTGTTAAATATTTCCAGCTACTGATATAAGTTGAGAAATCTGATACATTAGAGTAATATTTACAAGTTTTTTTCATTTTTATTGAAACTTTTAACAGCTTTTCATTTGATCGCGTTAATGTTCGAACTAACAAATCAAGTTAATTTAAAATGCTATGGATTCTTTCAAATTACTGTAGTATATGGTAGCCTTTGATTTCACAACTCGAAATACTAAGCATACAGAAACCATTACGTACTCAAGACATTCTCTAGAAGAATCTTCCACGACATCAGTTTTCAAATTCCGTTCCTATCTGTTTTCGAATTATGCTCAAACTATTCACATAACAATGTAAATATCTGTATTAGACTTGAACCCATATCCAGACAGATCGCACAACGCACATTTTTTAGCATTAAGGTTCGTTGTAAATTGGGACGGGGTGTGAAATTTTTACGAAGGAATTTTAAGAAAATAAACAATCGCGTATTAAACGATCATTTCATTCCGGAATAATTAGAAAATAAACTCTGTATAGGTATCCCGGACATAAATCCATGTCCAGAATTAAATTTTTGTCACAGTTCTCCCTATAATTCGCAATGTAGAGTATGTTAAACATGCTTAGCTATAAGCTAAGAAGATCATAAATTTATGTAATTAGTTAAATGGAATCAATGGGAATTGAAAAAATCTATATGGTATATTTATTGTTAGTAAATTTGTAAGATTGTTAGTGTAATTAAGCGCTCTCAATTTCGGTGCTTTTATAATTAAATTAATTTCTGTATACCTCCTCCAGGTTCAGCTGATTCGTGTTGGAATATTTCTGAAGAATAAGGTCTGTTAAACATCCTTACCCTGCATTTCAAATCGTATTCTATTAAATCTGATGGCAATACTTTAAGCGCGAGTAATATTGGAAATAATATGAGAATAAGTATTCTTATACAGGGCGCAATATCAGTTTTTACGGTTTCTGAGTTTAATATCGTACCAAAGCACATGTACAGGAAAACATCAGACTCGATATCACAGTTTATTTTACAATTTTGAAGTAATTATATCAACAGTTTTTGAAAGCGCCTACTTAAATTTACCTTTTATTTTTGCTTCTCGTCGACGTCAAGGTCATTAGAGGTGGGAACGGACTGGGGAAAGGAATGGGAAGGAATTCGGCGATGGCCTTTTTAAAGAACTATCACGGCATCTGGTTGGCTGGAGTAGTTTCGGGAAACCACGGAAAACCCAAATCTGGATGGCCGGACGGATATTCGAACCCAAGTCCTCCCGAATGCGAGGCTAAAGCGTTCTCGCTCACCTACCACGCTCATGTACTGTGTTGTGGAAAATACTGCATATCAGTTGGAGAAGATGGTTGGGAAGTAGTCAATACATTGAGAAACCATAGTAGTGAAGAAACGGAATTTGGCTAGAAAACAGGAAGTGCAAAGGACACTTGGTAATAGTATCAAATAAGTGAGATAGACGAAGTATGAGGAAGGAAGTTGAATATGGAAATTACAGTAACAAAATCATTTACTGAAGTGATGAAGGTTCTGATTGGCAGACATAGGAAGAAAGAGGACTAGTGAAGAGAGTAGTGGGCATATTATTTTGAGGCATACACTGAATGCTGTGATAAGAATTAGTAGCAGCATGTGGAAAGGTAGAAAGAACAAGGACAATAAATTAACAGTTAATTTCAGGTGTAATGAAATTAGAACGTTCTCTTTCGTAGGTAGAGGAGCTGTGTAGTTACTGGGTAATATAGCTAAAAACAAATAAGAATGCATGAATACATAAATAGTTGCGTATGGAAATAGCCACCTCGGGTCAAGATAGATTGAAATTAATCACAAATTAGAGGCTGAATCTGTCCACATCAAATGTTTTACTGATCTGTTTACAAAATTTTTGATGCTAACTCGATGTACCGTCAGTGGCGTAGCTAGGTCAACAAGGGCCCCGGTGCAAAAAATGGGCGACCTTTTTTTTTGCTTTGTGTTGCTGGTAGGGGCCCCCTGAGCTAAGGATGGGGGCCCTTCAGTTGTGCTTAGGAGCCCCTGAGCAGTGAGGGGCTTCCTGTGTTTCAGGGGCCCCCCTTATACGACTGTAGAGCTAAAAAAAAAAAAAACCCAGACGTATGCTTGGGGGGCCCCCTGAGCATAGGGGCCCCGGTACACTGCACCGCCTAGCCCCATAGTAGCTACGCCCCCCCTGCGTACCGTAACGATAAAGTGTTCGGAACTTACCTGAGAGTTTGATCTCGGCGCTGGGATGGACGATCTGTCCCTCTAGCGGCAGGAAGACGAACGGCACGCGCTGTGGAGGGCCCGAACTGCCCACGAACTCCGCCAGGGGGCACTCTGCAACAGTTACAAATCAGCGTCATAAGTAGTATAAGTACAACAATTTCTGAACAGTACTTGTATTACAGCGACGAAAAAATAGGTATTATATCCAATATCTTTTAACCACTAGGTGAATTAACAGCAGAAAACAGAAAAAGATTATTGAATTTCTCACCTAATTTGTAAAAATGCCAAGAAATGTTGAAACCTTTTTGCACAAAAAATTAGTTCGCTGAAAATCCACATCGGTTACGAGGATACGGTAGAAACATGCAGAGAGAGTATTCGTGGTTACAGCTCAGTAAAAATATTGGGTATTTGACTATTTAAACGATGGAGCACCAACAATGAAGATGGACCTCCACGTAAGAAGGCAAGTGTCTGAAGGGCGTACTGCTTGCAGATTTCCTGAAAAATGGTGACAAATTCACGGGGGTATATTATCCTAATCTTGAGAAGTAACTACGTGCAGATATCAAGGAATAGAGAAGAGGGAAGTTGTCAAAAGTGTGCTGATTCAATTAAGATGATAATCCTGGTCAAAAATATCTCATTACCATGGTCGCATTGCGTGGGTTTCCTCTGGTGCAGCAAGTCCTCTATTCTCCCGATCTATTTCTCTCCGAACATCACATCTTAAAGCGTTTATGTTTATGTATGGCACCGATTAAAGCAAAACAAAGACGCCACCTCATTTTTGTACACCATGGAGAAATTATATTTTTACATATGGTGCAAGAACATTGAAACGGTGTTGGAGAAACTATGTGGAACTAAAAGGGCTCTGTTGAAAAACAGATCACAACTTCAGTGTCAAACTACGTACATAACGCCGTCCAAGTTCATCATTAAAGGAACTTTTACTGTGTTTAAGTTTTTTCTCTGTCATCAGTCTCTCTGTCGGTTAGTTGCAATATTCAATATCTTATTTTACTGAGCTACCATCTTCATCACAACATACTGCTTTACAAACTGCGATCTATGTTCTCTGCCTCAGATATTATAATCATTATCATCCTCCACAGCTTTTTGCTTCAACTTTTCTCTACACCAACGAATTAATAAATTCCATGTGTGTTATATGCGATCGACTATTCTGTCTTTTCTTTCTGTGAGACTCTTACAAAAACTTGTTTCCTCACCATTTACAAACAATTTCATTTCGTTTTTTTATCTGTTCACTTAATTTTTAGCATCCTTTAATAACACCACACTTCAAATGCTTCAATTTTCCTTCTTTCTGATGTTTCCAGAGTCCATGTGTCACTTTCATAAGTGATGCTCCATTTATACACTTCTATGAAGTTTTCTCTGACGCCTAGATAAATGTTTTAGAGTAAAAAAATATATATTTTCAAAAAGTTTCTTTTCCTTAATGCTATGCTGTTCTTAACATCATTTCTGCAGAATTTGATAACGTTATAAATTTGATTGTGGTAAAGAATGACTCAAATATCCTCTGTTGTGTTTTTTCATATATTTAAAAAAAATTAATTAATAGTAAGAAATTCCTTGAAATAAATGTAATTTACATCAAAGCAATACCATCAAGAAGATATTTAATGACATAAAATATGATTTGACTGCGGCAGTATTTAAAATGTATACTTTGAACTAAACAATTTTTTATCTTCGGTCATGAGTATCTCTACTGGTTTGATGCAATACTCCATCTCTTCCTATTTTCATCTCAACATGCCCTTTGTATTTTTATAAATAGAAACAATTGGTAAATTTGGTACTAATCTTCTAAAAAACAATTTATTGGTGAAATTTCTTGCGACACAAGTTTCTATAAATGCAGTTAGAATGTTGGGAATGAGGTCAAAATTAATCGTTTTCCTACTTACGAAAAAATTCAGAACAGAAAGAATATATGTCTGAGGGAATACATGAACTACCGGAAAGCTGGCAGTCGTGAACTGAAAAAGAGGAAGGCTAAATGGAAAAGAATAAATAAAAAATAATAAAAATACTCTCAAATAACAATGGTTCCTTTTGAAAAATTGAAAGAATTCAATACTTTAGCAAGTGATTTGTTAATCGAGTTCATGATTTTTTTGCCGCAATTTACTTCCCGTCAGTATATTTAAGTCATTCAGAAAAAGTGTGTGTTGAAAAAATGATGAGTCTCAGGAATAAATTGAAAATTTTCGAAAATACATATTTTCACAGCTTATTTATTCCAATTCAAGAAATTCTCAGTCAAATGATCTGTATGACTTTTTTTTATTATAAAAAAATCAGCTTAAGTATCAAATCTGTCAAATTACGCATTTAGTTATATATTTATATCCAGAAGCATTAATATTTTTCTCTTTAATTTTTAAAAGACTAGAAATTGCTGTAAATTTTTATAGAAATTTTGGATCAGTTGTTTCTGAAATAAAGGGTGGAGTTAAATCTTTTTGATGGATTTTCATTAAAGACTCTTACAAAATTTAGAATCTGGGTTTAAGATTTCATTTGATACCCAGGAAGATTATCGAAAGAAACAATTTTTCTTTAGCCCCCTAATTATTACACTCCTATAACTTGTTTTCAAAATTTACGTTTTAATCGTGGTAAGTTTAATTACTGCGCAGATATGTTAAAGGATTTAGAAGTTATAAGGCTTGACAGAGAAAGAAAAATGAGTTATGCCGTAATTGTTCTGCCTTTCATTCAGAGGATATGGAACCAAAAACTGCGTTTAGTTTATTTTTAATATGCTGTGTAGGGAATGAACAGTGATTTAGACTTATTTAAAAATTATATTTCAAAAATTATTTCCATCATAATCGTGAAATGCAACGCTTCTTCTAAGAAGGATAAAGATGCTTTCACACGATGGAAGAGAAACAACTCTTTCAATAAGGTTTAAATTTACGTAAGATGTTGCGAGGAACCTTTGTCGGTAGCTGCTGGATGTTGACTCAAGTGTTTTTCGCCTGTCACTGCACCTTTGTAGGCGAGACAATAGGTGCTTCCCTGACAGGAAAGATTGATTGCCGGAATAATTCACCGCAAACGAGGGACTTGTGGCAGACAAAAGCAGCCGTCGCTCAACGTTTTCCACGAATGAAGGTGTAATAACTGCGAGCTTCTATCGTTTTGATGAGCGGCGCTTTTAATCAGATACCACACCGCCAACCCAGACAATCAACAGCCGTCGGTGTAGTGAGCGGTGCAGCAATTATGTCGGACAGGTACGGCAATTACAGGTAACGGCAAAAGTGCGTAATGGGATAAGTGCTCGCGTTCTCACGAAACCTTTCGGACACTTCATTCGTACCTCTGGCGAACACTATAGGGAGCTGGACATCAGAAATTAGAAAAACTAGAGGTGTCACTTCATCGCATAATTTCTTCTTCTAGAAGACTTGATGTGTAAATATCTTGGTATATAACATTTGATGATAACCTCAACTGGATAGGAAACATTGGAAAGATGTTGGGAAAAGATTTCAAAATCCCTCACTTACTGGAGAGAGTCTGAGGGAATGTAGCAGGGAAGTGAGAGAACTCAGTTACAAAACATTGGTTAGACCGTTGCTTGAATGTGGTGGTACAGTGTAGAACCTACATTTTGTATATCGAATACAGGAGTTGGAGAGGATGCAAAGAATGGCTGCTATATTTGTCTCTGGAAATTACAGCAGAATACAATCAGTAACTTAAGTGATAAAAAAGCTGGAATGTGATTCATTGGAACACAGGAAGAGGGTGAAGAAATTGGTTGGAGTGTGTAAGGCATACTTGGTGATGAGGCATGGAGAGATATGGGTGGAAGAATTAGGAGACGTACATGGAAGGGAAAATATGACCACGACCACAAGCTGGCACTAGATTTCAGTTAGAAGGGTGTGGGAAAATTTCATTTCGTAGGTAAGGTCGTCAGAGATTGGATTAATTTACCAAGGGAAATTATGAATAATTTACTAAACACGCTGAATGATGGGAAAATAATTTACAGTTTTGCCAATAATGGTACCGAAAATAAGACATACGAAGTTTACATAGCCTACATGACCATAAGTCATGCTTTAAAAAAAAAAAAAAAAAAAAAAAAAATAAGAAACTTGAACATTAATCGTTCGTTCTAAGATTTTCAGCTGGCTGCTAGTACATAACAGTGATCATGCGTAACTACTGTACAGATATGCTTCACTTTCCAACACAAATCTCTAGTTTTTTCGTCTTTTCTTGTTGTGTTGCTAGCCATCACACCCTTGTCTTCACACTAGCCGCCTCCCAATTACTGCTCTTTCTTTTAGTCTTGTGGTTTTCTTTAGTTTTATATTTTTTCATGCCCAAACCATTAAAGTTCCCATGAACCCATTATTTCCTCTAGCTTTCTTGTCAAAGTAAACATTTGTGTTAAAAACATATGAGTTGACCGCCTTAAAGGGGTCGCCGGTTCGAGACAAACCTCGAATGTGGGTGGATTTAATTAAGTGTTGTGTCAGTTGGGTGTTGTCTGTACTTGATTTAAACCGCATGCAATAGAAACCTAATCACATATAGACTGAGAGAATCACGATACTGGGGCTGATTGTACATTTAAATCAATAATAATAATGTTGGGACGGTCCACAATCTACACCTGATAAACTACACATTTCACAAAAAGAAACACCCTTATTATACAGAACGTAAGTTACGTGTTTTGCAGACTGAGAGTGACGCAAACATTCCACTACTTTCTTACGGTGATTGTAATTTTTTAATACAAACTTTTCCTTCACATAGGTTGGTAAAAACTTCAAATCTTTCGAGTACTTGCCAGACCTTTTAAGATTAGAAAGCAGTTTTTGGGGAAACCCGTATTGTTACAATTTTTTTTGAACAATTCCTCAAGAATTTGTGTATATAAATGCCCTCGTCTGAACAGCCATTTAACCGTATCACCTAGCAGGTTTCGCGAGCGGTAACGTTCGGACCTTGCACTGGCGAGGACGCGGGTTCGAATGCTCGTGCGGCCATCCGTATTTCGGTTTTCCGTGTTTCCCCAAATCACTTTAGACGAATGCCAGGATGGATCCTTCAAAATGCCATGGACAAATTCTTTCCAGTTCCTTGCCCCCAGTCATTTTCCGCCTCTAATGAACCCAACGTCGACAAGGCGTTAAGCCATAAGCAAAGGAAACAGGTAAGTTCCTACGAAAACTTGGTTAGCAATTCATTTTCAACTTCGACAAGTAAGCAAAGATTCTATTACTACTGGGTGTAAAACCTTTGGCGCTGCACTTATTATATTAGAACTCTGTGTAAATAGTCAGTTCCTTTCTGTAAAACAAAAGAACGAGCTCTGGCCTCTTATTCGGGAGGATGCCGGTTCGAATCCCCGTCCCGCCATCCAGATTTGTGTTTTCCATGATTTCTTTTTCCCCATTGTTTTCCCGCCCCTAATTACCTCGATGTCGATGAGGCATAAAACCAGAAGCAAAAAATAAAATAAAAAAATTAATAAATAAATAAATAAAAATTAAAAAACTTGGAGTAATGAATCTGTAAAAATTGAAACTGTTTCGCTACGCTACCGTCTTGTCGTTCCTAGGCGGTCAAATTAGCAGATGTAGTTAAAGCAACCAAATCTATTCTACTGGATCCAAGTCGCTCGGGTATCGAGAGAGGCTTGATGCTCCCTAGTCTCTGACGGGAACACGACAATACCGTTGGAATGATGTTAACGCCCGCTTAGTACAAAGTCAAGTCTGATGGCGGGTTGGCGGCCTTGCGGCTACCTTGCCGGGTGTGCACGCCGCTATGTTTGCTGCCGGCTGAACAAACGACCAGAACCAAAGTGACTGACTCCTCTGAAAGTGTAGTGTACCTCCGATGCGCAGCTCGTTTAAGTCTGCACATTCTTCTGTTTACACTGGTAATTCAACAACGTTATTGCTGAGTACACAATTCTGTTTTGCTTTCACATGGAGTACCGCACCTTGAAACAAGATTTAGATTATTGTATTCGAGTAAACTGAGGAGCAAATCCACGTCGCGCGACACCGCTGTTTATTTAAGCATTTTCCTGTCAAGACTCGGTCGGCGGAATAGGAGAAGTGCACAATTTCTAATCGCCATATAGTCAACCTAAGTCCTGGGTTAAATCCCAAACCTCTCGGCAGTGCTTATGGTCTAATGGCATACGACACTGCTTAATGTGATCGTCCGTCAGATGGGGGCGTTAAGCGTGGAGTTCCCTGGGTGTTTTTCGGAAGAGTAGAACCGAATGGACCAGCACCAGGTATCATCCTCTCTCTTTTTCCATCTCTCATCCACAACACATATAACACTCTACACTGAACAGACATACACTATTACAATAATCCTCACTTACAGCAACACTTACTCTGGGGAAGTCAACGGTAAACGACCACAGTCCATCTTACCAGACGTTTCCATGAAGGGGTAAACATTATCAATGGTAACAGCCTGCACTAGGACGCAAGTAGGTCGTTGGTAAGTAGAAGAAAACCAGAATTTAGTGCGCATTCTCCCGAAGGAGACATTTTAAGCCGATATCAAAGGAGCATGGAAAATACTTTCCTCCGCGACCTATAGCTTCAGAACCAAGGGGGCGTACATACATTACGTGAGGTAAATTTGCGGGGGGAGGGGTTCCGGCGAAATCTCACCAAATCTCATCAAGAGGGGGGGGGG
Source organism: Vandiemenella viatica (assembly GCA_031002005.1). Classification (NCBI taxonomy): domain Eukaryota; kingdom Metazoa; phylum Arthropoda; class Insecta; order Orthoptera; family Morabidae; genus Vandiemenella; species Vandiemenella viatica. The sequence continues at coordinate 198,235,208 of JARYHS010009186.1, forward strand.
AGTTCGGAAACCTCACGTGAGGTTTTTAGAAAAAATTTTGGACTGTAGAGCTAAGAAAAAGGTCTACAAATGACGCGTAAGTCGAAGGGGGTGTTTCGTCGAATAAATAGGTCTCAAATAGTTGCGACGGCGATTTCTAGGGGGGGGGGGGGTTTCACGGACCAGATCTCACCAGAGGAGGGGGGGGGTCCGAAAATCCGGAAAAACACCTCACGTAATTTATGGATGCCCCCCTTCGAGCGATCACAGTATACCTCACTCCCACAATGCAAGTATTTTCGGATATAAAGATCAGTATAACGGAATCATTCGGGGACATTTAACTTTAAAGCCAACGTTTGAGCAGTGAGCTACGAGTGGTTCCAAGAATGTATAAACACACGGACTTTTAATATTTCCGTTGTCAGCATAAAATTAAAGACTGTTGCGAAGTAAACATTAGCGAACACTTAGACTCCAGTTTCTATTCAAGTCGTCATCCAATTACAGATGATCAATTTTACATTCCAATGTTCACTGTTCTTTTTTCTTCTCTTTGGGAAGAAATGTAAAAAATGTTAAAATATTTCGCTTGTTCAAAATGCATTTTTTTTTCATAGTGGCTTTACGCTACGTCGGCATCGAAGTCATTAGAGTCAGTAGAGGATTCAGTAAAAGGAACGGGAAGGAATTCGACATCGGCCTCTTGAAGAAAACACACCAGCACTCGCTCGGAGTGATTAAGGGAAACCACTGAAAACAGAACTCTGATTCCCGGACGGGGATTCAAACCCATGTCCTCACGAATACCAGGCCCGAGTGTTACCACTCATCCAGCTGGCTCAATAAAGTACATCGTAATTCCGTTGGTGAATAATATTGACCTGTAGCGCAGAAACAGAAGCATGAATCTCTAGATATAAAAAAACTACATCTCGGTTACTCTTTATGAGGATAAAAAAAACCTCATGCTGTACAATGTCAAAACATATTACCCAGACAAGAAATAATCGTTTTTAAGACTATAACGTGAAGCAAACTGCTTGAACCCAATCATAAATTTATCACCATTTAACGTTGTTTTGATTATTTTTTGAGACAAAATTAAATTATTGACGTGAAAGAAAAAAACGCCGTTGAGAACTAGTGACTGCAATGTAGTTTGAGAAGGCGTTTTACCTGTTAATTTGCATTTAATCCTGTTACAGGTGTGCTCCCTGAGCTATTAGATGACTGAGTCAGAAGCAATAGTAAAAAACCGAGAAATGAGAACATGATTGTCATATGTGCTGATTTGTTGATGTTGAAATCTAGACGCGCTGTATCCGTCTCAAACAAGTTACTATGTAGAAAACCCGCTCGACACTAATCATACGGGTCATCAGTCCCAGCTCTTTCTAACTGTTCGCACACAAACCACACACTATTTTCTTCATCTTGTCTTCTTAGTTATTATCTACATCATGGAACGGCGCTGTAATTTCTAAATTAATCGCAAATAGATGTCCGTTAACACAATGCTAACAATGATCTTAAAGTAAATAATTTGCAGGTTAACTACTTAACAAACTTAAGAAACATTACTGTTTTAAACATAATGACTGATATAACTTCAATGAAGACGTAATGTTATTGGCGAATTGAGTTTAAACCTCATGAGGTGTGTACAGTTACGTGGAGACGTTCATCGAATGTAGCATAGAAAACAACGATATTTCTAAAGAGAGTTTTGACTTGAATAGTCGTTAGGTCAAGTGTACAATCTATGAAAGTTGTGAAACGAAATAGTGTCCGTATAAAACTGCTACAGCTCTAGAATCGCTTGAGTGAAATGAGAATTTTGGGTTTCATTGTACAGATGGGAAGAGACTACTTGATTTCCATTTAAACCGCAATTCGCTCCACCTATTGTATTTCCGGGGGTATAATGTCAAAAGTAGGCTATTCAATGAGCGCTGAGTGTCAGTTTGGTTCTCCAACACCTCAGTGACGGCCGTTAAAACAGCTTAGAAATACGAAACATTGCGCATCAGACTACTAGTTACAATTTCTAATCAAATTGAGTACTGTGGAGCCAAATTTGCAAAAGTTTGGCTCACTTGTTTGCGTAAATTAAGAAGAGAAAAATTGTAAAAATATGTCTAAACTTCGTAATTTATTGATGGAATTGGATATAGAAGTTAAGTAAAGGGTGTCCGAAAAAGCATGGCGGGTCCGGGCCGTTACACAATCTGACTGCGACAGTAATAGAGCCTGAGCGAACGATATGAAATTGCAAAGACTTATACACGATAACTGTCTGTCTGACAACGTTCGGTTAGTTTTAAAAATTTTGTGATGAAATATGTATTTACACACAAAAAATCATTCTACGTTCTTCCTAACTTTAATAGTGTTTCCTTGTCAAATTTTGTCAAGATCGTTTAGTCGGTAAAACGTAACAGACACAGTTAGTTTCACATTAATAACATTAGTATAGAACAAAACCGCCAATTTTAATTATTTTTCCCTTTTATTTTTCTCGCATCCACAGTTATTCCGTTGTTTGTCCGCCTAATTTTGCTCAGTTTAGCAGTTATAGAATGCAGTAATACTGGATGCATAGAACAGGAAGCAATTCGGCCAAGGCCTTTTGAAGGAACTATCCCGGCATTGGCCTAGAGTGATTTCAGAAAACGATAGAAAACCGAAATATGAATAGTTGGAAGGAGTTTGAACCTGCATTCTACCGAATGGCAGGTACAATAACTACCATTCATCCTCGAGATAGTGGTGCTTGTCCCCCTGAACGTCATATTCAGAAATTCTCGGTTCGATTTCGGTCTTTAATATAGGTCTAGTGTCTGTTATTTTATGTCTTCACAATCGTAGAATTACAATTAACGTGTTTAATTTCCGTAAATTTATGGCAATATCATTAGAATGAACATGTGGCACGAGAGCGTGAGTTGTGATTTCACGATCGGCTGAGTGCGGGACGTGTTTGGAGGTTCCGTCACGTAGCTGGCGAGCGCAGCGCCCGGCGTGTGGCAGCGGCCATCTTCCAAATTAATGGCCGACCACTTGCTAACGGGCCCTGTCCGCCGGTAATGACTGGACGAGCGGGCGATCATTCCGGACTGCCGCCGGCACTGTGTGGGTCGACGGCTGCTGGAGGACAATACATTCGAACGCACAGTGACACTATGGGGGAAAAGTACAGGTTGCCTCACGCTATCAGAAGCCACGTTACTAAAGGAATACAAATCTATACCATTATAAATCTGTAAGCAAGCTGCATGTATCTGAAATTGTTTGAAATAGCAAAACCGCAGCAATTTGGAAGGTGTTTTCAAATTTTATAGCTTATGGTCCAGATAAAAATCTGGGCAAATAGCTGATTTACTTGTATGTACCAAGGAACGGAGGAAGAAATGGAAGACATTTCGAGATGGAACAAATATAGCTACAGATTACTCTGTATTTTAGATGAGCACTCCTTTCAAAATACACCGGCAAAAGATCGCACTACTACCTTTTGTATTCTGTTAAATATTTATACCTACCTTGATTTCTTAGTTCTTCAGTATTCTGAAATGCAGTAAATAAATACAATACCTGAATCAAACGTAATAAGTACAATTAATATCTAATTTACTGCAAAAAGATTTGATCCAAAGTTACAAGGTTACTTTACTGATCTTTGCATTGTGTTTATATCTTTTTTGTCTATGTTTGGTTGTTTCATTGGCTTTCTGAATTTGAAATTAAATTTTTCGTTGTGGCAATATTTGAAATACCAACAAAAATTTATGATTAGTGAAATAATACCATAATTCTTCATGGGTTAGGATTTCTACCTATTAATATGGACATTTTGGGAGTGGTCCAATAAGGGCGTACCACGAATTAATTGTCCATTTGGTCTGAAATTTACTATATACATTCCTTAATCAGTAATATTTTACAAAATGTTCATATTAAAAACACGAAAAACATACTAATGAAGTAAAATAGCTCGAAATGTGGGTATTTGTATAGAAGTTACTAAGCAAGAAATACAGTGCAGGAATGTATTCATATGATATTACAAAAACAGGCCGGCAATTGTACGAGCTCGTTGCTGCAGATACTATCTTTGGCGGCAAATATGTGTTTAGAAATGGCCGCTGACTATATTGTCAATACTATCTCATACGGTAACTTTTATGTTGCCTTATGTCTGAGGTACATTTATTTTTTGCTTTAATATGTACTTTTTTTTATCGAAAGGTATGTCCTTAGGAAATTGCGTTCCAAATTTCTGACCAGAGGGAGAATTGATTCGTGGTACGCCCTTATTGGAGCGTCACCGGTAATATTTCACATGGCTTTCATTTCTTACATTATATTGCGTTAAAATTCAAGTCTAATAATAATAATAATAATAATAAAAAAACTTTAGGACATCGATCTTACAGCCAAATGTTTTACATATTTTTTTTCGACAATCACATGTAATAGAATTTAATTAAAATCATACAATAGTTTTTTTAATAAAGTTAAAATCGTCAGAACAAAAAAGAATCATAGACGGCAGTGATAAATGGTACAATGCGATGAAATAAAATAGAATTTTAGGCCTTTGACGTATTTAAGATTTACGATAAATTACAAACTTCACATTACATTAACAGACCGTACTATGTACAAAGTAAGAAACTGTTACAATTCAGTCTTTGTCTTTAAAATTCCAAAACATTTTCCAGGAAACCTTTCGACGAAATCTTATGCGATTAATTCGTATAGGCAATGTTGCTTAATTTACGTTCTGGATGTTTTAGATATGCATTTAACCAATTATTATTGCAAAATTCTCTTTCGTCTAGTTCCACATACTGAATTTCATCGTGGAAATATTTTTAATTTTGTAAGTAAATACAGTCAGACTTTGATAGATCTAGACAAGTATATAACATTCAATTAGTGTATTCCAAATACTTCTAGACTGTAAAGTATCAAAGGAATGAAATGTATACATTTCTACTTACACCTGGCGATACGTTAGAAAAATTAGTAACGTTGGTGTCGGAACGTCTTGCAGACAGCTGAAGTGTGTCTGTTATGTTATTCACTCCAGTCGATCATGTGAATCTCAAATGAAGAGCAAGTGACATTGTTTATGGTACTGACTCCACGCGCGTGCCAGCTAATTAAAAAGTCGGTCCCTATACCGACCGGTCTCGAACCGGTCGCCCTCAGTGTGGAAGGTCATCGCACCGTTACACCACAGACAGCTGTCTCCTCCGCAGTTCAAAGACACTCAACCCCCGCAGGCATTACTGCACCACCAGATACCGCCACGCGACGGGATCACGAACGAAAGAAAAAAAAGTTAACAGCTTGTCCATTCTCTGAAGCCTTAAGGCACCTGGGAATATCTATCCACTGCGAGTAATATCGCCGGTTGTATATTAGTTATAAAGTAGCCCTGCTGCGAGAGATCGTGGCTTTCTCGGATGCAACGTTGGTGAAATAGGTTTCCAGCTGAGTTAACTTTCACACAAGTTCTATAACCTACACAAGTCACTTGGAGAAAATAAATTAGATCTCTTCGCCATCGCTCCAGTTGCAAATGCAGTACATTTTCACGCTTTTGAACTGTACCTTTCTGACACTTAGCAGAAGCCATATCTATGAAGTGTTAACAGTGTTTCTCAAAACACTCTGTCCTATTTTATAACCTGCTCACAACATACAGTAGAATGCTCTTTGTGTCTACATGCTCTCTTAAAGCATAGTTTGGTCTAACGTACCGTCTTAGAGGGATATGCGAGATGTATAAAAGGAAAGCCAAGGAACTGGAATAATACGAAAATCAATAATCGAAAAGTCAAGGCATACATTTCTTTATCTCTGTCCCACAACTTTGTTAAAATGTTTATTAAGCAGTTAAGAATAAGATAAATTTTTACAGCAAAAAGTATTTTATACCTCTCTCGTACAGTAATTATTGGCTACCTGTACTGCTATGTTCTGCCGGATGTTCGTAAGCTTGTTCATGGAAATTTTCCGCAAGATGATCCGTAATCTTATCTTATTCCTATAACTCCTTTTGTCGCAAATGGTTGAACCAAGGTAGAAAAAAAATAATTTACTATATGTAGTTCACTTAAGGTATCTGTGAGCTGTACCCATGTTGTTCGATCTGCAACACTCGTGTTCCTCCTTTGTTGTACTATATCGATCTTCAAGACCAAAGATTATAGTTTCACCGAGGTGTGATGCTGGTGAATAATTTCGCGTGTATCTTGGACTGAAAGAAGATGTCAATTATACGGAAACTTAAGGCCGAGGTGATAGGCAGGGGGCAGATGGGTGGATCAAGTCACGAAGATAATCGGATTACATCTTCAGGGAAATCACTAGGAAGCTAAAATTTGGCAAAGGTCGTAATTCGTAGCAAAAAATGTAGCAATACACATAAATACGTTTAAATGTCTAATACGTTGTGTACAGGACAAAAATTGTGATGAAACTTCTGCTACATTTTAAGACAAATGAAAAATTATTTTTTGTTGGTTACCGGATTTTGTTACTTTCTTGCCGCACTGACCTGTTGCATTTTCGGATTAACGTAAGACAAACCCAGGTGGTAAATGCCAGCAATCAGCTATTGATATTGTCTCGGTACTAACATGTCAGTATTCTAGTAATACTATTAGCGTTTGATTGGTTAAATAAATGGATTATTTGCTGCCATTTTCTGTTAGACACTTACACTGAAGCTGTTGCACAGGCAAACTGAAAAAAATACATGCAGTTTCATGCAGGTCTTTCCAATGTTGGCCCTGATAACATTATGGAAGGAACTGTTATTAAATACAGCTGAAGTTCGTTGTAAATTTATCCCATGCAAAAAGTGGAGGTATACTTTGCAGTGATCAAGAGTTCGTAGTGATAAAATTTACAAAATAGCTGCATTTTCCCAACCATTGCCATCAAGTAAATAAATTTTGTAGTCCGTAATGAGTCCTAGTGACGGACTATCAAATTTCCGTGCCTTTCATTTGCATCATCCATTAAAATACTCCAGTATTCCAGTTTAGGGACCTATAAGGTGAATCCGAACCATGGAGTGTGCTTGAGTGTATCTCAATTCAACTCGCGTGCTTCCATTTGTTTATTGTTCCTTTTTTATTTATTTTAATGTTTGTTCGCTGGATTACTCCGAAAATACACTATCGATTGAAGGACGATGTCCTCGAATTGGTCCCATCTAAATTTCATATAATTTCGTCCAGTATTTTTTTATGTATAAATTCAATAAAACCAAAAAAATAGTAATAACGTAACACCATGTAATCTTTGATATATATCAGTCACAGACTAACGACCTGTAAGTATGCCGTCCGATTTGCGGGTTACCCACCGAATTTTTTTTTTTGGCTAGGACTTCAACGTTCGTCTATGTGAAGGTCGTTATAGCCAGGAAAGGATAGGAGGCAGAGAACTGAAAGGAATTCGGACATGGAATTTTTAAGGAACCCTCCTGGAGTGATTTCGGGATACCATTGAAAATGGAAATCTAGATGGCCGAACGGGAATATGAACCAGCGTTCACTCGGATGCGCTGAGGGACCTATCGTGCTCGATCTCACTGGGTAACCTCGCGGTAAGTAGGTCCGATAAGGACCTTAAAAGAGTTTCTGTATCCGTAGTGACTGCACTATAGTGGATGTCACGGTAAATTGGTCTTTGTTGGCACAGTGAGTTCTTCCTGTCACTCGGAACAACAAGTAGCCAACAGCCGCCGACCGGCTGCCCGCACTTTATGGTCACCCGCTCCGACGAACCGCATTAGCATACCTGTCACCTGCAACTCCGGACGACAACCAACGTGCCCCTTAACGTCCCATTTTATGCTTCTACGGCTTCAATTTACGACAAATCGTCGGACTGAACGAACAAATTCTTTCTGCGGAGATGCGGGCGGGGTAACGACCGGCGAGGCGATGAAGTCCTCGGCCTCGAGTTAGGGCCTCTGATTGCGAAAGGCCGGTTCGTTAGCCCCGGAGACACTATGCGTGTGTTTGGCAAGATTACACTACGCCAATTACTTGACTGAGACGCCGCTGCAATTTGTGTTTTATTCATTTATACGTCGATCTTGGCTAATTGCGTAATTTAGTTTTACGGCCGCTGACCGTTACGGGACTGCGGAGTTAGAATTGGCTCGTTGACACGGAAGCTCGGGGGATCTGCAGGGGCGACTGTCGTCCTCTAGATGACACTCGTGTGAGGCCGAGTTCCATTGTCGCCGGAGTTGCGTTCTGAACGATTCTGGTTCAAATCCCACCACCCGTTTAGACTCTATCTCTACAGATGGCAGTGCCAGGATGCTTCCGCACTGTAGCGCATTTTCGATTTCCGTGAATTTCCGAAGTGAGAACTTCTACAACAGGGACAGATAGGCGCACCACGCTAGGTCGAAACGCAATTGAGCATGCATCGAAATGCAATGCCAGATGCACTATTTCTCACCTGGTTGTAGATAAGCAATTGTGCGTGCACACGTTATTAAAGCACATTTTCTTAAATAAAACTGCCGCATAATTATGCACAAGAACAGATAGATGTCGTATGTATAGAGTGATGTGTCACTGAACCTCAATAGAATTAGTCTTCAGCGTTACGCGAAACGGTAAAAAACATGTTTACTTTAAAATATGTTTTACATGTGTTACAATTGCGTGCAATTTGTTACCTGTGGGTTTTAGTACAAGAAGGTATTTGCCTGTATTTATTACGTTTCTATTAAGTTTTACACTGTTGTTCTTTGCAGTTTATTTATTTTAATGTCAGAAACATACACATTTACACAATAACAAAAATTATTTTGCTGTACCAAAACTTGGCCACTTCCAATTCATTTTCCGACGCCTCATATGATTTATCTTCAGTGCAGGAGGTTGGAAACAGAAGACACTGGAACATGTGTTCAACATTCTGATCTCCGCAGTCGCACTTGATGTCATAGACCTTAGCATAGGCCCATCTTGCTATGTTAACCTTGCATCTCCTGATCTTAGGCTATTCACAGACTTCCATGTCAGCCATCCCTTGTTATAGCCAACCAGACGGAAGGCGATTGCGCTTTCCACAGTTACAACTTGACTTTCTAAGTTGTAGTTGCATATTTTTCAAGAAATTTCAATGGACTTCTCTTTGTGAGTGCAATAGATGCTCATGTAATGAATGAATTATTTCAAGATCCTCTTTCTTCCTTTCCCTATTCGCTGCTATTTCTCTTCGAACTGAAGGTGGTGCTATTGGAGCCATTCAACAGGTGTGGGTTTTAAACACCCTTTTATGAGTCTGCGGATGTCGTTGAGAGCTACGCCCACCTGTTTTGCGTGAGTTTAATTGTACCGTACAAGACACGCGTACTGTGCAGTCGAATAACACAATGTTACGGTAGAAGTTTTTTTTTTTTTTTTTTAATGGCATTGGGCTACTGGGCTATACAGCCAGCTCAATGTGATTTGTTGCTATCAAGTATTGACACAAGGACACTACAACACGGACAAGACATTCACAGACACAACACTAAACACCCATGCCCTCGGCCGGACTCGAACCGGCGACCTTCGGTTACGGTAGAAGTTCGTATGGTTTCAGATTAGCTACTTCACTGTGATCCAGACAGTTTTCTATAAAGCATATTATTCCTGGTGGAAACTTTCACAGAGCGGGGTGGTGTAACGGATAGCGTTCTGGCCTCGCATTCGGGAGGACGGCGGTTCGAATCCCCGTCCGGGCATCCAGATTTGGGTTTTCCATGGTTTCCCAAATCACTCCAGGCAAATGCCGGGATGCTTCCTTAAAAAGGCCATGGCCGAATTCCTTCCAATTACTTGCTCCCATCCTTTCCCGTCTCTTAAGTCCCCGCTGTTGAGAAACGTAAAGCAGTTAAAAAAATGGAAACTTTGAGCTTGGAGTTCATGCAGCCTTTCCTGAATTTAAGAAATCTGTCAAGGGCTACTTCTAGATATTTTGGAGTGTCGCAGGATGTTGTATGTAGTGACAGCTAAACAATGAAATAGTGAAAAAAAACCGAATTGAGTAAAAAAAACTGATACCAGAAATATTAGAAAAAAGTCGGAGCATTCCTGTAAAACGGAAGAGAGATAGAATCCTCATTTATGTTGTGCGTCCAGCGATAAACACCCTCTTTTTATCTCTTCCTCTGTGATTAAAATATCTCACGGCTCATCATGTAGGACGCTAATATACAATGCTAAAAATCGTTTGGAAGCACAGAGTGAATAATGAACAGGTTTTTTTTCCCCAATGTTGATGAATCTAGAGGTCTGAGGCATCACATTCAAACAACAATAGACCGCTTGATTGGCCATATATATTGCATCATAAAAGATTCCTGTCAGTGATAGTAGAAGGTGCCATTCAAGTCAGAAGCTGATGACAAAGGATAAACCTGGCGTATGTCAATCAAATTATGTCCGGTATGGCATGCGTCTTTGTAATAAAACCTGCTGTAAACAAGCCTTTACTGAATTAACTGAAGATAAATAATCAAAAAGGTAATAATTCTCAGATATTTAACTAGTGACATCTTCATTCAGTTCATAGTCGTTACGTGTTGAGCAAAAGGAGTCATAGAGCAGGTTTCGCTTGAACTATCGCTTATTTCAGTGCTTGCTGAGGCACGCTTACATAGAACCGAAGTAACTAGGTCTAATTTTAATTCTTAGGAGCGATGTGAACAGTCATGTAGACATGTTTAAAATGTTGAGAGATTCTTTACGCAGAAAACTAGTTTTCCAGTACGAATAAACAAATATGAATCTCTACATGAATGACAAAATTATTTTAAAGTAAAAAGAAAAATTATATTTTGCTTAGGTCTGTCGACGAGGAGGTGAGACAAGGAACGACAAAAGGACGCATACTAGAGGCATCTTTCAAATTCCTTTGGCCGTTATTTTTCATTTTTAGGACTATTTACAATTTTAGTTCATATGAATGTTATATTATTTTACTTTGATAATAAGCCACACAGAAGAGAAATTAACACCTAATTTCCAGTGCTCTATCTCCACTTCACTGCCCTTACTCTTATATGCGAAGGGGAAAGAGTTTCCTTTGTCAAATTTGTCACTCGTCTACCTGGAAATGGCACCCTTCTAAGGAGCATTCCCACGATCCCTTGTAAATGGAGGCGAGACGGGACAGTATGGGACGGGACGCCATAGGAACAGGGCCGCCTCTGCTAGCGGAGACGAGACGCAGCTACCCACACTGAGTCGGTAAACATCACAGGCGTGTCTAGCGGTGCGCTGTTGCCATCGGTTTGCAGCAGCGGTGCGCACCCCTTCTGTTGCTGTAAAGTGCTCTGTGCCAAACGACACTAGGCAACGTGATGGGGAGGTGGGGCAAGGTTAGCTGGGACTAGCCTGCGGCGCGCGGTCGTCCCTACACTTCGGCTAATGAGGTCCCGTCTCGTCTCGCCTTCGTTTACAAGGGATCGTGGGAACGCGCCTTAAGAGGGCTAGGCAATTGGAAGGGGTGGTGAGGTGAGGAGCAGGGCAAGGTAAACATGGGCCTTGAACCGTCAGTGGAAAGTGAATAGAGTATAACTTATTTTCTAGTGCGGTTAGAGAAAGATACGAATAATTTCGTAAAACAGCATAATGGAATTTACCATAGGAGTTACGCATTTTGTTTGAGCTACCAGCCATGTTCTATACAAGAAATTTTTGGAAGACCAAAAATAAGATGTCAACTAAACCACGGAAGGCTTAAATGATTTGACGTTGCGTTGAGTCACTCGTTTACGACTCCAGGATTATCGTTTTCAGTTTCTAACAGAATCTTAATGGTCACAATTGTTCCAACTACACATTTTTCATTTTTTTTCTAGGAGATGCTGTCAACACAACTCTAAATTATAGGTCAGAATGAAAGCAGCAGAGAGGTTGTTTACAGACAAGAAAACCACTTATCGGTAGCATACCGCATGCCGTCACCAAGTTCTAATTCTTCGCTCGTAGGAATGCTTCAAGCTTTGAATTCAGTATTTTATGACGTGATGTGTTAATGTGAAACCCCTAATAACTGTCTAGTAGAGCTGTACCAATCCGTATGCATTCGTTACTGAGTAACGAGTACATTGCCTGACTCGCAGTACCATAAAGTTACTTGAATTTGTCGTATGAATTTCAGTTTGATTCGATAAACGAACAAATACAACGCATCATGCGGGAACTGGAACGATTCGTCCACCGATAAAATGAATCTTAGTGAGAGAATCAACATTTGAAAATATAAATTTTACTTAAACTTACTTTACCACATGAACAATTTACTTAAACTTCACAAAGTACAAACGAAGTCATACCGTATGCGGCGCGGTGCGACTCGATGCGATGCCTCATATTAGTGCTCGATTGTACCAAAAGTAACGGTTCGATTGTAATTAGTACTGATTGGTTTAGTAACGAATACATACCGGTACACAATTTCTCGTTACTTTTACAACTCTAGTATCTAGAGATTATCGTAAAAGGCTATTTTGACAGATAATCGGCGTTGTTGGACATAACCACATATAAAATGTCGTGGGAAAGAATATTTATTATCTCACAAAGTTACCAAATTAATATTTTAACAATCTCCAGTTACTCGTAACGGGTACTAGTTGGCACTGTCAAGATTTATTAACGTCGCAACTAAGCGCAAATTACAGTACTTTAAATGTGAATCTGACATGGGAAATGTTTGAGATGCAATGACGTAAATTTTATTTTTTTATATTTACTTATGGCTTTACGCCTTGCCCCGGCATTCGTCTGGAGTGATTTGGGGAAACCTTGGAAAACCAAATCTGGATGCCCGGACGGGGATTCGAACCGGCGTCCTCCCGATTGCGAGGCCAGAGCGTTAACCACTCACCCACCAAGCTCTGTTAAACTTCCGCAGCAGGCTCTGCAGAGATTCCGCTCGTTGCCCAGAGCCTGTTTCATCATAACTACACAAACTAACAACCAACCACACAGTCTGCGGACAGAATCCATTACGACGGATGTGCCTTACTATTAGCGCGTTCCTCGTTCGGCATGTGTGCACTAATCGAGTTGTTTGCCACCCGTTTCGGGATAATTATCGCCCGTCTCCCTGTGGTCACTGCCGCCCAGTTGGATATCCGTACTGTTATTTCATACCAACCACCCAAACTACTTGTCAGGACTCTACTCCGTGCGAGATTACACGTATCGTAGCCATCAGCAAATCACCCTCATCAAAGGTTTTACGAGAGACGTGAGTGATGTTTCTTCGGTAATTATTAATGTTCAGGTAGCCGAGAACCCAGAACAAACACGAAACATATGTTTAAGAAGCTTGGTTTTGGCGCACAGACGAGGTGGCTTGAATGATAAGTACTTGGGAACGAATAACATACTGGATTATGCGTCGTAATATTAAGTTACCACTTTCGAGGCCTCACGCTCTGGATTGCGTCACCTTTAATGATTTTTAACCAGCGAATCAGTGCACTTCTAAGAATTACAGACGGTTATTACTGTACGTATATATTCTACCATATTTTTTTCTGTTTCGGAATGTTTTAATAACCTATTACCTTTTTTATACGTCTAATTTGTTTTTCATAGTCGACAGATACAGTTCAGTTACCTAGAAAGTTTTTACCTGTTATTAAAGTTTTCATAGTTTTTACAAAGTTCAGAGTCATTTATAGATTAGATGGGTTGGCTTTAATTGCACATGAGAGTTATTTAGCATTCCCAAACCACACACAATATCCAGGTTCGATTGCATACAAATATTTTCCAACTTTAATTTTTCCGAGCTTGGTGGGTGAGTGGTGACTCTCCGGTCTTGCATTCATTGTTTCGAATCCCCGTCCGGGCATCCAGATTTGGGTTTCCACGTTTCCTACAAATCACTCCAAGTGAATACCGGGATGGTTCCTTCAAAAGATCATGGTCGAATTCCATCCCGTTCGTTGTTCCCGGTCCTTTCCTGCGTCTAATAGCCTCGACGTCGATGAGGCGTAAAATCATAAAAATTAATTTTGAATTTATTTTCCAAAAGTCGTTAAATACTTCATATATTAACAGGTTTCAACAACGTTATACCACAACACTGATAATGATGATTACTTTCTCATTCGCCCTTTATGGCTATAAAACACTTATTATTCTCCAATTGTCATAAATTTTAAGAGTTTTTTTAAGAATCTTCTATTGCAGAATAAAGTGATTTCTGAAGCAGGAAGTCTTCAGTCTGGGCTTAAAAGTTTAGCTGAACGCTGAATAAAGAAACTTCAAAATATTTGCCCTTTCCTGTCTAAAGGACGAACGGTCTAGTAGCTAGGTGTATAAGGCGAAAGTTGGTTGGGGGAATTTTTAGAGTTGCGTTTGATTACGCCAGGAAGTTCCATGGTTCAGATCCACGTTAAACTGTAGGTCGGGAGGAAAGGAGCTTCATGGGAATGAAAGTAATTCCACACTGATCGCAATAGATGTGTCCTGGTCCACGATTAAGATCAATATAACGTGACATAACCTTTCCCCATATCACTCGAAGCGAATGCCGGGATACTCCCTGCAAAAGGACATGGCCGAATTCCTTCCAGATCCTTGCCCCCGCTCCTCTCCTGCATCTAATGACCTCGACGAGGCGTAAAACCATAAGCAAAAAGGTAATTATTTTGAATATCCTATTCAGTGAAGCCGATTGACTGAGGTCAATATTTCAGACGCATCCCTTCTCTATAGACCTCGCTTTCAAGAGACGTTAAGCAGTTAAAAAAAAAATCAGACGCATGTAGGAACTCCCAAATATATCAGCAGCCCACACCTTGTTATATGATCTGAATCACGGGTAAAGAAAAAGAAAGCTGTAAGAACCCGTCAAGAGTTTAAATCGCAGTGCATGATGTCTCTAATATGCGATGCAGTGAATGTATTAATGCGGGTGAGACTGAAGATTTGATTCTCTAGCTGCAATAATAACAGAATTGAGATTAGATTGAAATGCAGCTAGAATTGGAATGAAAATTGAAACCTTTTGTTAAAGAGTAAGGAACGAGGAATTGTATGGAGCGTTATTTTAAATACCATTTTGTGTTCGTGAAGAGTTTCGAAAGAAAGAGATGCCTTAAGTGAGGAGGGAGTGAAAATATGCAAAATATGACAACATACTTGTTTCTATATCAGCTATTGTAGCTATTATCCACAGTGAAGCTGTTGCAGAATTCAGTTTTTTTTTAAGAATTTGGAAATGTTGCTTCCAGGAATTTTGTGAATTTGCTTTTATTGACTACTTTTCCTTGAGATATCACAATATAGCTATCCTTTACTTTAATTTTTTTGGTAACACATTTAGGTAAATGTTTTTACATCATGTATTAATTTATTAGCACTTAATCATCTGTTTATTTTCTTTAGTGGATCGTTTGTTGTGGTTTCAAGGTTTTGCATTGTTGGGTGTTTCAGTTATATGCAAGTAGCATCTGCAAAAAGCACCATAAATCAGATTTGCTATTGTAATTCACAGGATTGAATTGGACGATATGCAAAGAAATGATAAATTTACTTTCCCAGAAATGTCCCTGCCAATTTAGGTAGCTCAACTATAACGCGCTGAATTCCCGGAATAAAACAAATATTGGGAGGAAACGTTGATTTAACCCGAATATGTATTTTTCTGCAAATATACATTTTTTAACTGATCTCAGTTACCACAGAAACATAAATCTCTGTCGAAATTTTCTGCTGCTATCAACAAACATAATGAGGTGAGAAGTACTGCTGAAACGTAACGTTTCATTGAGTGTTGCTATTTTCAGACACTGATGATTCGTGAAAAGCGATAATATACTTACATGGCGTCATTCCTGGGATGGTAACTACGTCAAATAACTTAATATATATATATTATATATATATATATATATATATATATATATATATATATATATATGTATATATTTACATTTTCTCGTTAAGTATTTATGCTCTCTTTTTGGAAGGAGGCGACGACGGCGATGTTTAATCAGCCGGCGATGAGCCACGGATGAGTAATCGTCTGTCTTGTTTGCTCTTGAACACGTGCACCCACCGCGCTCCTAACAGGCCAACAACCCCGAAAATGGATAATAACGCGAGCATTGTCGTTAATTAAGAGGCTATAATTACAATCAGGTGTCGCAATAAAAAAAAGTGGGTTGCGGAACAGCCGACAGTATCCGAAATTGCGGACACCATCTACATAACGAACACGCCTGATTGGGAAGGTATGCGGGGAAGAGGAATCTTCAGCGAAACAATGGATCGCCACCGCGGCAGCAGACAAATTAACAGGATGGGTTTAAACCCACGCCGAGCCGTAATCACCCGACGGCAGTCCTACGTTCATTAACTCCACCGGGCTTCCGGGGAGAAGACAAGTGCCAACAGCTGTGGAAAAAAATAAACAAGTTGTGATTTTTTGAGTGACTGAAGCTCCAAAGAGAGAGAAAAAAAATGGTGAACGGTGTTGTAATGGTAGGCAGCATCATTCTGTCGCAAATTGCACGTCTCAGGGAGTAGCCTGGGGATCTCCTACCTGCACCAATTTCGGACCAGTTTCGTCCATTCGAATATATCCAGTAAATTATCTCATCGAACAGAATACCCGAGAAAATTGCTTGCCTGCTAGCGGTTCATATCGTTTTTATACTAACGGAACCATAACGCGCACACTGAACTGGTGACACAAAAAAAACGGGAAGAAACCATTTATAAAATTTTAACTAAGAAAACCTGGATGATGAGAAAAAAATCTGCATCTTTCGGCAGTTAGCAGCTCTGCGCCATGAAAGATTCTCATTTTTTCTAAATATTTCTTTCGTATTACGAGTAATGGTAAAGTTGTTAAGTCGGAAACATCGGACATTCTGAATTGTGACACACGTATTATGTAACAAAACTTATGTGTGTACTCGTCTAAAATGTATTGTGGAATATGTCATGTGCTATTTTTGTTTTTCGCTTCGGGATTGAGATGTCGAGTTCATTAAAGCCAGGAAACGATGGGGGCAAGGAATGGGAAGGAATTTGGGCATAGCCTTATCAAGGGACCATCCCGGCTATCGCCTGGGGTGATTTCGGTAAACTACGGGGAATAGAAGTTTGGATGGTCGGCGTTACCAATCACCCCTCACGTTTGTTCAAGTGTTTATCTGTACAATGCACCCTATGATTCCTCCGTCATATTTACGAAACAACTTTAAATCCTTATTCGTTCACGTTTATACAAGAACATATGTCGAAAAAATAGTCACCGAGGGTGGTGGGTGAGCGGTTAACGTTCTGGCCTCGCATACGGGAGGGCGACGGTTCCAATCCCCGTCCGGCATCCAGATTTGGGTTTTCCATGGTTTCTCCAAATCACTCCAAGGAATTCCGGGGAGCTTCCTTTGAAAGGCCATGGCCGAATTCCTTCCTATTCCTTCTCCCCAGTTCCATCCCACCTCTAATGACCTCGACGTCGACGAGGCGTTAAGCCATAAGTAAAATAAATATAATAATAAAAATTGTCTTTCTAAATGGAACTTACAGCATACTCAATTTTTGCGATACTTTCGATAAAATCTCAAAAGATTTAGTGGTTTTGGCAGTGGTCGTGTTGTTACAAATTGCTTCGCGAGATTTTCGATGCGTCTCTATTGCACTTCTTTCTCTTCCGAAATGTTGACGGTAGCCTCCGGTCTTATTCAGGACTCAACCTGCCTGCTGAGTCTACTAGGGATTACGGATAGTTGCCTTTTATAGCGAAAGATATTAAGGAAAATGTACAGCAGAAACATGTATCTTATTATGTGAGTACGGTAAGAGAGAGCGTTGAATTCTTATGAGAATTCATGTAGTTCACGAAAAGATTATTTTTTCTCGGAGTTAAGATGGGGGTCTATTAAGATTGAGGAATTTGATGTTTGTAGGTCAAGAAGCAGGATATATAGCCCGTCCGGATGAAATATTTGTTTCGGGTCCTTTCGGTTTCAAAGAACTCCTTACCGCCACAATTTATTGCCCCCTACCTAGCGGAGGCGCGTTATCTCCAGTCTATAAATACAATGTACTATATCTCCGGCCCAAACAGAACGGTGAATGTCCTGGTGTATCAGATAACGCAAGTGGTCTGTGGGCTCAGTTGGGTAAGGCACGTGACTGGTGTGCGGGAAGTCCCCGTCTCGATTCCCAGTCTCGGCTTGAATTTTTACGGGCCTTAAAACTGACCTTTACCTCTGGCAAAGCTATGCTTTGTGAATGGGAAGTACACTAGGACGCATCGTGGTTGGTGTTCCACTTTATGGTAAAAGTCTTCTCTCTCGAGCAGTGATACTGCTATAAGTTAGGCGGCTACATCAGATATTTCGCTAGCTAGGTCAGTAAGACCATACGAAATTGTATGCAAGTTCGTTTAGGCCAACTAGGACCACGTTAAGCCTTCGTTTGGCTTAAATTTGTTTTGGATGTGTACACATCCGTGTTACTTCTATGAATGTTAGCCCCAGAGGGGATCTACAGTTTATCGTGGAATCCGATCCACGGAAGCGTTCTAGAGTAGATCGTATTACAAAGCCGAATGTCGGGTTAAGGGCTTATGGACATCTCAGCAGAAATAAGTATTCGAACCGGGGACCTTTCAATCTCCAGTTGATGCCTTAACCGCCATCATGCCATTGCATACGAGATTGTTACTATCAAATGTGGTAGAGAGCAGTTCTTGTTGCCTACCGAGACGAATAGCGAAATTGTGATGCATCAACTGAGATTTCTGAAATCAAGGGGAATTCAGATTTTCGTCTGGAAGTTCTTGGTTCCATAAAGTCGACTTAATACCAGCGGTGGTGGGAAACTTACATCGCCTGTCTTTGGATCGTGTAAGTTTCTGTTAGTGACTTAAATATAATGTGGCACAGAGCCAGTTATTAATTTTTTTTTTTCTAGCTTTGCACCTCGTCGATGTTGAAATCATTAGAGGCTGGAAAGGAATGGGGGCAAGGAACGAAAAGGAATTTGACCATAGTATTTTGAAGGAACCACTTGGAGTGATTTGGGGGAACCCAATTCTGGATGGCTAGACAGGGATTCGAGCCCGCGTCCTCCCGAATGTAAGGCAAGAGCGTTACCGAGCAGTTATTCTTTGATTTTTTTATATTTCACTACTGCTTTCCACCCTAAATATTTTTATTTGATGTATTCGTTTTGATTAACTTTGGTAAGCATCAACCGTTTCTCGTTTTTTATTTGTTGTTGATGAATAGTCTGCATAAAGGATTTGTTTTAGGTTACCTAGTAAGGGGACAGATATGATGCAGGGAAATTTTTTAAATATGACATAATTTTCTTGAAAACTTTATTGTTTCCGCTATTTAAACAAACATAGGTTAATTGTTTTCGATTACACGCATCAAGTGTCACTTTAAATATCTTGAATATTAATGCAGTGGACATGCGTTAAATACTTTACAAGTAGATTGCTGTCATTTAGTATTCTTTTTCTGGCCTTACTTCGAGGTTATTAGAGGCGGAAAAAGAGTGTGGGAAAGGAACGGGAAGGAATTCGGCCATGGACTTTTGAAGGAACAAACCCAGCTTTCACGTTTAGTGACTCAGGGAATTCACCAAAAAAACAAAATCTGGATGACCGGACGGGAATTGGAACCCGCATCCTGCAAAATGCGAAGCCAAAGTGTTGCCGTTCACATCTCCCCCCTACCAAAGCCATGAAGAAACCTAGACGGTCACGCTCTAATACCAAGCTGTTGTATGGAGGCCTCTCTCTGGAATACGCCGACCACGTGACCCTTGTGTCGACACGGATTGGCAAGCAGCGTGTGAGGGTTCCCCTCTGGCCGGGGGCAGACGCTGTCAATCGGCGGCGCCTCGCGTAATGGCCACCTGTTGGTCGACCTCCGCGGCTGACAGGGTCACAGAGGCTGGCTCTGCCGCAGTGACCTAACGGTAACTGAAATTCCCCTCGGAGGTGAGACTGACCATTTTAGATAAAACTTTAATACTGCTTGCAGATCACCAAGTACTTTATGCCGAATCTGAAAATGACTTGCAGAGATCGGTATACAACCTCCTTAAGACAGCATAGGAGTACAACTCGGAGATTTTTCTAAATAGAACCAAAGTTATGGCCTTCGTCGGAATAAATAACAAAAGAACCAAAATCTCAATAGAACAAGTAGCAGAATTTAAATACCAAGGTTACAACCGCAGCTAGACCGTAGAAACCGATATGCAACAAAAAAATCACAAATTTCACGGAAGTTACAGGAATAATAAATAGCACCTTCAGACCATATCTTTCTTTTTTTTTTTTTGCTTATTGCTTTACGCCTCGTCGACGGCTAAGGTCATTAGAGGCGGGATGGGACTGTGTACAAGGAACGGGAAGGAATTCGGCCATGCCCTTTTTGAAGGAAGCATCCCGGCATTCGTCAGGAGTGATTTGGTGAAACCATGCAAAACCCAAATCTAGATTTACGGACGGGGATTCGAACACGCGTCCTCTCGAATGCGACGCCAGAACGTTGACCGATCACCCACGACGCTCGGTATAATTCCCTTGTTCAGTGTCACACAAGAATCAGGCTATATAACATCCTGGATAAACCTACTCTACTGTATGGCAGCGAGGCCTGGACACTCCGCACAGGTGATGAGCGGAGGCAAATGGATGCTGGAATGGGATTCTTTTGAAATCCTTAAAGAACTCAAAGTCAAACCAGTTCTCCAAACTGTGCAAACCTACAGAACATATTGGAGAGACCATGTATTAATGACAAAGACGGACCGGATACCACGAAAAATCCTCAGATACCATCCCAGAGGCAAGAGAGATGTAGGCAGACTGTAACAGCCAACCAGGCCCAACATTAGACAGGAAGAAGAAGAAGACTTTAATATCTGTAGTTAAACGGTGTTATAAACTATTAGCACTTGGATGTATGACGGATAATCAAATATAATACCAATAAGGTCATAGGATTCTGGGTCAATTAACACACGACGCTAGAATAATGCTAGAAAATAAAAACAAATTTCATGAGAATAGGAAAAACCAGAATGAAAATAAAAAAACTGCTGAAAGTAAAACGCTTCAAAAGCAGAGCTTCCGGCAGAAATTATGTATCTGTTAAACAATAGGTATGCTGAATGAGAATTTTATACGCCTATAAAACGGCACGGAAAACTTAATAAGAACGTAGAATGTCATTTGGGGGCGTCCATTACTTACGTGAGGGAAACAGGGTGGGAGTCACCAAGGGGAGAGGGGGGGGGAGGGAGAGTTGACGGAAATCTCACGCCATCTATTTCATCTCTTGGAGAACAGTAGACTTACAAAAAAAATTCTACAAAAAGATGCCAATACCGAATTGAGGGAGCATATAAACACTCTAGAAAGCAGGAGAGCTAAAAAATAAATCTAAAAAAACCACTAGGTCGGTCAGTGCGGGGGGGGGAGGGCTTTCCCCTCACCTAAGGGATCTCACCACGGGGAGAGAGGCGGTGTCCGGAATTCCCGAAAAAAGCCTCACGTAATTAATGGACGCCCCCTTCTTTCTTTGGCCGGAAGTGAATTATTATGTGTCATAATCTGTTGTTTCTATCTACTCTGAGTAGTGCCTAGACTGGTACGTCTCATTCCATAGGACTAGGAACAAGCCATGGTCAACATTTGGTTCGTATCTGAGAGCTTCACATCACCGAGCTTAGTGGGTGAGCGGTAACGCTCTGGCCTTGTACTCTGGAGGACGCGGTTTCGAATCCCCACCCAGCCATCTTGAGTTTAATTTCCGTCGTTTCCCGAAATCATTCAAAGATGTTGGGATGGTTCCTTGAAAAGGCCATGGTCAAATTCCTTCCGTTCCTTGCCCTCAATTCTTTCCGGCGTATAATGACGTTGACATGACGCAAAGCCATAAACAAGGTAAGTCGGCCTATTAGTTCATCGGCTTGGATTTCACTATCGAAATTTCAGTCCTTGACTTTTCCCCAATAGGTATAAACATTCGGATTGCTGCTGAGAGTAAATCAGAAACGATCCAGGAATCTTTTATTTTAAATTAGGGCTTTATACATCGTCGACGACCATCATTGGAGCAGGGGAAATCTGACGTGGCATTTATGAATTAACCGTACCGGTATTTCCCTAGTTCTGGGAAACCATAGAAATTTGTCAAGTTTCTTTCTCCGGTGTCCAGACACGTAGAGTTTTAAGATATAGCACATATTTTAAGTTAGATCTGAGCTTTCGAAATGTGAAAAATACGTTCAGATCGTTTCCGTAATTGAAAAGAATAGAAACAACCAGGTTTATATGTGCAGATGTATAAAAAAAAGAAGTAGTGTTATGACGTATATCTTCACCTTTGTTACATAAATTAACTATAGTTTAGTTGTTATTTTATATTCTTCAACTGAATCAATACACACAGTAATGTCACGAAACACAATACTGTACGCAGAAGGGCAACAGCAGGTAATGTAAATTAGCGTGTTACACGGTTTCGGGGTTATCGGACATTTGACTGGTTGGACCAATAGTTAACAATGGGTTCCTAATGACAGGTCGTTGAAGGTGTTCTACACGTACACAAACAAGCTTTTGAATTTCTTACTAAAGCGGGATTCCAACCAGGAACCTTCAACTCTGAAGACCGATGCCTTAACACACGTCGTTACCAGACCGCACAGGTGATAACCATACATAGACTGACACCTGTGGGAAAGAGGGCGACAGACGGGTCTTGGACGCTGTGGTGCTGTACGAAGTGGTCAACCCGACCCGGAAGTCCGCGTCCCGGGGCTTTCAATTAATGTTAACGTACGGTCCGGCACAGAAAAGGAACTAGTTTCCTCCCCGTGTCCGGCACTGCCCATTACTCAGCCGAATAAACTGGTTTGTGGGGGGCAGGGATGAGCCAGCCCTGCGTGGGTAGGTCATGTCAAGGGCGAAGACAAAAACAGTCGACGGCCCATCCGGTTCTTACGCCAGTCGCTGCCAGGTCGCGGGGTCGCATCTCCACTGAAATGTTGTTACGACTCAACGGCAAGCAGCAGCCTACACGTGTACTGACCCCATACAGGTGTCCATGTCTACAGTGACGTGTGATTCGAAAAGAGGATTATTGGATGCAAAGCTGCAGTTTAAATCTAAGACATACATAGCACGACTATAATTGTAAAAGACAAAGTTAATCGAAGAAAGAAGCCATCTGGCGTAATATATGTCAAGCATTCTGAGATATAATAATTATTATTTAATAAGTACGTCAATGCAACTGTTGTTGGATTTTATTTGTTTTTGGTCACATTTTGCCCCTAGTCAAGATCGCACGCTATTTGTACTTACAATTCCGTTTTGAGGTGTGGTAATTGGCCACCTGTTCCTCAAATAGCATGTTGTTTGCAATATTGTACGTAATCATACTATTCGCGTGTAGCTGAGACATAATGACGCAATTCTGATACACTTTTGTTTGGACAGTTGTCACAACTGTCGCATTGGAGTACTTACTAAATATTAATTGTTATTTTAACGATCAACTTCAGAAGAAATGGCCTACAATAATCACGTACTCTGAGAAACGCTGTCAGCTCTCTCAGATATGGAAAAAGTGAATTTTTTTTAGATGGATTTGAAATAAATTCCTCCTTGACTCATCTGCCTCTCGAATATTATTCACTTCATCCTATCTACAAATCTAATACAACGTGCATTTTAAACGTCTCGGTCTAGAAAATTAATTGTCAAATTTAACGCACTTGACGCATCCCGAATCCGAATCGGCGAGGGAATAACGAACATCTAACTGCGAGAACCATTCCAAGTCTTACATATTCCTTACACAGTACTTCACTTCCGATGCATATTGTTTAACAAATATAACCAATTTCCCGTGCCTTAAATGTGCATCACCATCTTGTTTCTTCGTTTTCAAAAATTCCCTTTTTTTTTCCTTCGTTCATTATTTTCAGAACAAATTTATCTAGTCCTTTCGGATGTACTTACATTTTAAAATTTCGTTGCTCTCTACGTGTAAAAATTCTTCTGTCCCTTTAATTTACAACCTATCCAATATCCACACTTCAATTTAGTGAAGGGTTGTGTCTTAGTATTTTCATTCTTCATCTTTGAGCAACGTGACAGAGGTTTCTTTCTTAGCATCTTGAGCTGTGTTTCATTCCATTGATTATCTTTATAAATCTCTCTTACTTCAACATTAGCCTGTAATTTTAAACCGGAAATAAAAAAATGCTCTTCCTTTTCCGATCACATCTACTCCGAGTTTGATACTTACCCGTTAGTCTACTATTGTTCCTATGATTTGTTTTGTAGACCTCATGGCTACTCTCTTGCTTTTATATGTTTACTTAAAACTCTTCCCTCAGGCCGAATATTTCAAATTAAGTCAAATATAGTTCGTTAGAATCCTCAGCTGCATGTAATTGTGAGAATTATTGTAACTTTGAACTGATCCTTTCAAGTTTTAATTTTCAAAAAAATCCATTTCGCAACTGGACAGACAGAGATGGAGAGAGAGTAATGAAGGCTTAAAAGTAAATTGTATACCATGTTCCACTAACTATGGAACGATGTAGTCTTTTAGAGACAGAAATTTTACGAATTTAATTAATAATATATTTTAATGCTTGTGCAAAGAGTAAATACACTTTGACGGTGCTTATTGCTTCAATAATTATTTGTGAATTTTGATGTAAAATAAACAAATGCAAGTTTGATTAAATGTTGCTGCCTATGTTGACATTAAAATTTATCGTGCTACAAACGGAAAGTGAAAAAGCGAAAACGTATCTTATTAAAGTTTTAGATGTATAAATTTCTATTTTTAGATCGGTTCTTATCCGTTTTAAAAAGCAACTGAAGATTAGTGTAGTCAGAAAGTTTTTGGTATTGCTAAAAAGATTATATATAAACAATACATTATGGTATTTTTATTTAATGCTAATTACAAGTAAATAACTTATGTTCGGTTTCAATTATTAAAATTTTATTTTATAAGAAAAGGATATATGATATTTTTGTTGCAATTCAAACTTTTCAGTATTAAAAAAATAAAAGGTAAAGCTGACGGGTGTTAGATAATACCAGCATGTGCGTATCAGCATTTACTTAAATATGTGGACATATTATTTGCAGTTAAGTATCATTTTAATCGTTTGTCACCCATTAGCTACTAAAATAACTAATGTGAATTACTGGTGATTTCTCAATTGCTAATATAGGCTATTGTTGATTGGTTCTAAATATATTCTAGACCTAAATGAATTTGAGACGACTTCCCGGTCCATCCATTCGCAGCAAACAGACTGTTCTGCCAATTGATTCAGTGCGATGGCTGTGTGTTATGAAATATTGAATCAGATGCCGCGGCAGCTTCGCCTGATGGGAGACCACCCGCCTCGCAGCTGCTACGGGCTGTTCACTACCGTATAGCATGCAGTCTTTCACGCACCATTAACAGCGACGGACAATCTTACATCAAATATAATTAGAAATAAATACGAGTTTGGGAAAGACGGTGACTCCTTGCTGTAATGCGTGTGGTAGGCACCCGGCAACAGGTTGGTGCCGTCATAATCAGATGCAGCTACCTGAGTCAGCGTTACGCTTCACTGCTCACGCTCAGTGGAGCCTCATACTGCTTTGACGGAAGACGTCTACCAAGCTTTGAACCGGAAGGCCTTCCGAAATTACTACAGACTTGTAAACTGCCCATATTGAAATGACTAGAACTCAAAGACTATTGAACGGAAGACAACGGCGTACACAATGTTCGACAGAGGAAGCTTGAAAGGTTTGTGACAATATCACTCCCCACCAATCATTATTATTTTCCCCAATTAATTGTACCCCGATGTATGTAATTTGATTTATTGTATTGTGGTATGCCACAGTTTGTGGTGTGTGCCGTCTTTGGGGGGTAGAGTAAGCTGGTTAAGATCTTTGGCTGTTGCGATTGTAAGCAGCACAGAGCAGTAACGCAGGCATCTGTTTCTGAGGCTCCTTATCGTGGGAATATACAAAGTAACTGAGTCGACAGCACGAAGGTTGGTTGGATCCTCCCAAAGGATGCTTAGAAATCCACTTTGTCAGAAATAGGGCGGCTAGTTCCTTTCCTCTGAGACCTACAGTTTAACGCGAAATCAGAACCACGGAACGACCTGCCGTAGCTCATATGATCAAACACATGTCTCAAAATTGCAGTGATTTGAACCAGGGGCCGTAACAGCGAACTTCTTAAAGCAAGCGCCTTATCCACTGAACTACCAGACCGCTCATGGAGATATTAAAAAGTCAAGCAGTGATGCTAAGCATATTGAAATATTGGTTTGGCTAAGTTCAGTGGCGTAGGTAAGTCATCAAGGGCCCCCGTGCAAAAAAAAAAAAAAAAAAAAAAATTAATTTGGGCCCTTAGGTCAGATGGGCGACCATTTTTTTTTAGCTCTGCCAAGTTACTGGTAGGGGCCTCCCTGAGCTGTGTATGGGGGCCCCTGAGCTGAGCTTGGGAGCCCCTTGACTGTGGTTGGGGGGCCCCTAAGCAGTAGCGTATCTAGGTTCACAAGGCCCTCAGAGCTAAAAAAATAAAGAAAGTCACCCATTTGCCCTGAAAGCCCCTGGGCCCTCTGAGCTGCGCTTGGGGGCCCTCTCAGCTGTGTTCAGGGACTAAGTTACAGAATAAATCAAGTGTTTTTGGGATCCGTGATAATAATTTCTTCGTAACAAATAGTTGCTATCATTTTTGGCTGATGAAATTAAGTAATAGTTTTTCACCTTCAGAATTAAAAGAGCAGACGCTTAAATGTTTCCGAGATGCTTAACACGATGAAATTTCATTTAGAATGGAAATGTTAATATAAAATTTGATTTTTCGTCGGCTGACCGGGTTGTTGAAGTCAGCTAATTAACCAGTTGGACAGAGAAAACATGAAAGGATAGAGTATATTATCCGACATCTCTCCCGCCCTCTGCAAGCTGTGGGGAAGAGACGTGATTGGTCGGACAACGAAACAGTGCATCAGTGCACGACGAATTTAATTAGAGGCAAAACCCCGCTCGTTTGTCGCGTCAATCGCGACAAAATTATATCATTTCGTATAATACTCTACCGCAGACAATTTAAATCTAGTAAATTTCGAAAAACTGTGATACTTTGTAAGCGAAAATGTCAAAGTAAATGATAAAAAAGCCAAAAGTAGGTAGAATTGGAGCAAACTCCCTTGAAAATGCGGAGAGGTGGCAGTTCTGCTGCTTGAGCAAGAAAGCAGAGCAGAAGAAAGCCATAAGAAGCCTCATGCGTCGATGAGTTACGGGACCTAGCGGTGCGGGGAGGGAGTTATGGCAACGGATGTGGACTGCTGCTCAGATGAACACAATGACACCACAGTCGGTGAATGTGGGTTATTTACTTCTGTAAATCTTTTCCGAAACACATGTTGTAGCAATGAAGTGCTGAGCAGAAGTTTCTCTTGTGTATCTGAATAAAACTTTTAGAAGTACCAAGAAATAGTTTTTCTTGTGTATCAACATAAAATGTTTCGCTACATGTAATACTTGTTGTGTTATCCACCAGGGTGGCTCAGTTGGTTATGACGCCACACATTGGTTCGAGAAGGTTCGAGTCTTGGTTGCTGCGTATCGGCCGCCGTAATTGTGGTTTTTAGTCCGTTTCCAGAAATCGTCTGGCCGGGGTGGGCAATTGTTGTGGCTCGGGGGCCGCTTTGTGGAAGCGGAGGGGCGCAGCTTAGAATATGATTGCATTAATTGGTTAGCTTCGAATCTGACAATAGATATAAATTGTGCCATAAAAAATCAATAAATATAAAATTAACAAAATAATGGTATTACTAATCAGTTTATTTATTGTGCTAATTTAATATTGTATATTAGCCTCAAGCACATTTAATTTTAAAATCAGTTTAAAAAGACAAATGTAGCCAATCACACGTTTCTCCTTTTAGAGCCGGAAAAGGAATAGAGGCCAGGAAACATCGAGACACTCGCCTGGAGTGATTTTTAGAAATTGTGGAAAACCGAATTCTGAATAGTCGACAGATTTTTCGAACCAGGGTAACTGGATTTCCAGTGTATCGGCAATTCTATTTCTAATAGACAAAAAGAACCACATTTTCTAACTTCGTAGGTTTTAAATATCAGTCTTGTGTGTTCAATGAAGATGAAAAGGAGATACTAATACTTTCAATTTGCTTGGGAAATGAGCCAATTTAATGCCAGACGTTAATAACTATGATCTTAATGCAGAAAAATTATTATGTTAATTCAAGATAATCAATTTTCTCGCAACATGTGACTACCAGTGAGGAACGCTGTATATTATAGGTTGGTCCCGATTAACGTTCTTAAATTTGGCATTCACCGTCAACGTGCAAAAAACTTGCTGCTGGTCCGGCGCAGGGCCAAGTTAACCTCCAGTATTACTGGTCGGCCGACAGGGTTAGCAACAACTAGCGGCAGCGTTACTTCCTGAACGCCGAAGAGGCAACATCGGCTCGCGAGCGTGAGTGCCGGTGCAACTTGTTTACTTAGAGTGTCGTATGGAAAGTGATTATAACGTCGCGAAATAATTACATCTAGAATCTACTGAGTACAGTTTCGAGATCAACCGTTCGCGGGATTAGTACGTTCGGGACTTACCGAGTGTAAATCCCACAGTGTAGCCAAAATATGGAAGACCCCCCGGACACAGGTCAAACGAGTAATACGGGACTAGAAGCGTGCTACGCTAATAACATCAACGTCCAGTCAGTGAATTATATGCCGAATGAAGTTATACAACCACAAGTAGTATCTCTTACAAGTGATCAGCGATTCATGCTGTGCGCCACAGAAGGCCTACAGCAGCAACACCCCCATCTGCAACAACAGCCGCAGCAACAACAGCAGCAGCAGAAGAGGCAACAACAGCAGCAGCAGAAGAGGCAATAACAGCAGCAGAACCTGCAGCAGCAACAACAGCAACAACAATTTTCTGAAATGGAAGAAGGATCAGGCAGTAATACATCGCAAGGTCCATGCTCTTCTATGAGTACAGCACTGCATCACACAGCCGACACTGCCACGGGTGAGTCGATCCAGCCAGCCAAACGACTTTGCTTACAATCACGAGTGGTAGAACAGGATGGGGTTACGCCAGTACAAATAGAGCATACGGAGGAAGTGGTCATGCGCGATCCAGCGGGGACTGTCGAAAATACTCTTCCTCCAGCTCCGGTAGCAGATCATTTCGTCCCTATTAACGCTCAGTCTGAGCCAACTCTAACCTACCGCAGCAAAGGCAACAGATATAGCCGTACAGATTGTGGACCATATTATGTTTTTGTGGAGAGCTTAGATAGAAATGTGGGTAATTTACATCCGATGGCAATTGGTAAACTAATATTTAAGCATAACAATGACTTTAAAAGGGATGTAATCAACATCACACGCAACGGGAAAAATCGTCTCAAAATAGAAACGAACACTGCAGGCTCTGCCAACCTAATAGTGCAGCTAGACGTCTTCAAAGCAAAACGTTTAGAAGCTTATATCCCAAGTTTCCTGATACAAAAACAGGGCATCCTAAGAAACGCTGATACTACTTTAAGTGAGGAGGAGATTTTGGAAGAAATAGTATCCCCATTTCCGGTGGTACGCATTAAAAGATTCACCAGAAGGTCGCAGTCAGATCCAGAGTGTGTGATACCAATTCCAGTCTGCTTGGTATCTTTCAGATCGCAGAAATTACCTTCTCATGTGTCCATACTTGGAACTCGCTGTACTGTCGAACCTTATGTTCCCCCTGTAACTCAGTGTGGTATTTGTTTACGATTGGGACATCGACAGGGACAATGTAGATCACGTGAGGTTCGATGCAACAGGTGTGCAGGCCCTCACTTGGAGGCCAACTGCAACAGCCCTACAACGGTGTGTTGCGCACTTTGTGCAGGTCAACATTATGCCTCTGATAGAAACTGTCCGGTATATCTTCGGCACCGTCAAACGAAACTAGCAACAGCGCATGGAACAAGCGCATCGCTCACCGACAGAGAACATCAAACCCGAGGCTATGCCCAGGTAGCATCAACTCCACCAAATGTAAGCAGCCAAACAGAGTTTCTGCTTTTATCGGCACCACATCCACAAAGTCCGCCCGCTCATCAGTTGATACAGCATGCAAACATCTTTCGTCCACAAATCCAGCAATTACAACAAACACAGCAGACGCAACAACCTTCTTCACCAGTTCAACAACCAGTGGTTCAGGGCAACGTCTCTGTGCCCAGAGGGCACCCCATGCATACGCAGGAGGCACCTCCTTCCAACCCAGCTTTCCCTCCGGCTCACCAACGGTTGTTTATCCCCCAGCAGTTACCCATTACTCCCATTACTCATAACCCTTACCCACCAAGCCCTCACAATATTCCAACTCACACTCCAACACGGACTGACTTCCTCATAGAAGAAATATTTCAACTGATCATGTCCATTATTACTTCGCCCCAATCAACACTTATCGGAAACCCTCTTGCTATCCGTGAGTCCTTATTTGCTCTGTTAAATAGGTTCAATGGCTTTTCGAATACTACAGTGGAATGCTAGATCGGCCATCGCCAACAAGGAAAGTTTAGAATATGAGCTCCACCATAAAGATATAAAGATAGCAGCAATTTCCAAGACGTGGTTTAGAGAAACATCAACAGTGCGATTTAGGAACTACGCCACAATCCGTTCGGACCGGATGGATGGAAAAGGAGGAGCAGCTCTCCTCATTCATCATACACTCCCCTTCAAAGCAGTAAACGTCGAGGAGGTGCTAGATCATGACATCCAAATTGTCGCCGCAAGAATCAAAACTCCTACACTAGAGTTCACTTGTGTCTCCGCCTATTGCAAGCCTCTCAGGACCATATCACAGGAGACGTGGAATAATTTCTTAAATCTCCTAAACCCACCTCTACTTATATGTGGGGATCTTAATGCCCATAGCACCGCATGGGTATGTGCTTTTACTGATAGACAAGGACATAATGTCTTAGAGGTGTGTAACGAGTACGGCCTTTCTATCCTTAATGATGGATCACATACACTCGTTCCCTCTTTATACCACCGTCCATCGGCAGTAGACATCACACTGTGTTCTCCGTCCATAGCCACCATTTCTCATTGGTCTACATCAAAAGACTCACTCGGCTCCAACCACTACCCAGTAATTATAGACATCGACCATTCCCCTTCAAGCGGCCCTCAACCAATCCCGTCTAGCAAGTGGAAGATTAACGCTGCTAATTGGACACTATATGCAGAGGCAATACTGCATGAGGTACGCAATTTTCAACACCGTGATTCAGCGATGGACGACTATAACCTCTTCATAGAAGCCCTGGAGCGCGCAGCCTTCAGCTCTATTCCTCTTAAGAAGAACCGCTTACAGAAGAAGAGTACTCCAACCGTATGGTGGAACACAGACTGTTCTAGGCATGTCGCTCTCCGACGTGCTGCTCTGCGGGAATACCGAAACCACCCATCCCAAGACACGTTTCTCCGGTATCAGCAGGTGTCTGCCCGCACTAAGCGGTTCCTAAAAATGACAAAAAGACAGTCTTGGCAAGAATTCTGCTCCTCCTTGAACAGGCAGACCAAAATAGAAGAGGTATGGCAACGTATAAAAGTCCTGCGCAACAGAAAATATAGCCCGCAAGAACGCTCCGATGATACTACTTGGCTGGAGGACTTTGCTGATAGAATTGCTCCACCTTCTACAGCCCCTCCTCCATATAACTTCACCGAAGAAGACTCAAACCATTTTCTGTGCACTCCTTTCACCCTTAACGAACTACGAGCAGCCATCAAGAACTCCAGCAATACCTCACCAGGCACAGATGACATACGATATCCCATGCTACAGCATTTACCTGAAGAAGCCCTAAACCTCTTACTCAACATCATTAATAATCTATGGCTAAGAAAGCTGATACCAGAAACTTGGAAGACTCAGATAATTGTCCCGGTATTGAAACCTGGAAAAGTTCCAGGAATTGTTACATCGTACCGTCCGGTAGCCTTATCCTCCTGCATAGGCAAAACCGTGGAAAGGATGATGAAAAACAGACTATAATGGTGGCTGGAAGCTCAATCCCTGTTACCCACCACACAATACGGGTGCCGCAAAGGAAGGAGCACCTATGACAACCACAGCATCCTAGTTACGGCGATTCAATCATTCTTTATGAAAAACCAATACCTTACGGCGTTGTTCATGGACATAGCAGCGGCCTACGACAACGTCCAAATACCAATCCTGATTGACAAGCTCATAGCACTAGGCCTCCCCCAGGACTTTGTAGCCGTAATTTACCAACTACTACGAAGAAGAAAGCTGTTCTTCAGATATAAACACGTGCTATTAGGTCCACGAATTACCCAGCAAGGACTCTCGCAGGGAGCGGTATTAAGCCCACTATTGTACGCTCTATATGTGCGGGACCTGGAGAAAATTCTTCCCCCCGAGGTGCAGATCATCCAATATGTCGAGGATGTATGTATATTCGCCTCTGCAGCTACTATCGCGATAACCAAGCTCATCCTTAAACAAGCCATCCTCATAGTTATCCACTGGCTCCAGCAACACGGACTAGAATTCTCGACTAGCAAATTCACTGCTGTCATATTTACAAGAAGAAGAATGCACCCCCCGATCTACAATCTAGTTTTGGGTACATGCAGCGTACTGGTCAAATCGAATGTCAAATTCCTCGGCCTAGTCTACGACTCACGATTAACCTGGGCAGCACACGCTCACCAACTCATTCCTAAACTAGAACAGGGACTCAACATTTTACGAACCCTGACACGAGTATGGTGGGGAGCCCACCCATCGATATTACTAATATTGTACCGCGCTATAATCCGATCTAAAATTGAATACGGGAGCATGTTCTATTTCAGTGGCAACAAAGGGAACATAGATAAAGTGGAGAGCATACAGAATCAATGTCTCCGCATATGTCTGGGGGCTATGAAATCAACTCCGATAAATGCCCTCTACCTGGAAGCCGCAGAAATGACCCTGAAATTCCGAACCCAGTTACTAGCTACCAAATTTTTATTAGCTCGAATACAAGATAAAAATTCAACTACTCTCCAACAAATCACCAACCTTCAGCATCTGGTGGAAGAACAAGGACCTCGCTCTTACAACCAAAGATACCCACTGCTACAAAGCCTCGTTCTTCTGACTACTTTCCTCTCCGAACGGCCATTGCAGGAAGCAGCAACAATACACGACATTCCCTACCAAGAATGTGTGAGGCCAATGTCGGTAAGCTGTATTCCGACACTTCCGAGATCCGGCCAGCCAATTCAGCAATTTTGTCAGGGGTATTTAACAGAGCATTGGCCAACTTCAATCCATATCTACACTGATGGATCGAAGATACCCTCACAGGGAGTCGGGTGCGCCATCTACTGTCCTGAGACGCTTCACGAGCAAAAATTCAGGCTACCAAATCATCTTCCAGTTTATGCAGCTGAAGCGGTTGCTATTATTCAAGCACTTTCATATGCGAGAGAGTTTCCTGGGCGAAATGTCTTAATCTTAACGGACTCTCTCAGCGTACTTCGTACTTAAACAACTCCGGCCATCCTACACCGCTCCAATGTATACCACATTAGCATAATACAGAAAACCTACGAACTTGCGCAAGCGGGTTCCTCTGTGAACTATATATGGATCCCTGCCCATACTGGTATAATATTTAATGAACATGCAGATCAGTTAGCCAAGGAAGCATGTAATTCGGGCCAAGTTCTCATCCCTCCACTCAACACCAAAGATTACCACGCAGCTATATCCAATCACATATACCAACAATGGGCCATGCTCTGGGAGGAAACAAAAAGACTCAAAGGACGGCAATACGCAAAGATACAGCCACAACCACCTCGTCGACCTTGGTTTACAAATTGGAACACGCAACGCAACTTCATAACATCCATCATACGTATGAGGTTTAACCATGGTGCGTTTCGGGAACATCTACATCGCATCCACGTAGCAGATGCCAATGTGACGGGCAATCAACGCAAGATGTCAACCATATGTTCTTCAGGTGCCCCCTATACCGACAGCAGCAGCAATCATTCATCAACTCCCTAGTGAGAGCAGGACAGCCGCTACCAACAAGTATCACCGAACTACTTGCATCTAACAACAGGAAATCTCTACTATTATTAGAGACTTTATAAAAAATACAGAAATATACATTTAATGTAATATACATGTAATATACACGTAATGTAATGTAATGTAATGAAACAAAATGATTGTTTATGTATATTAAGCTGGCTGTATGGTATATCAAATCCTAAAGCCAATAAACAAAAAAAAAAAAAAAAAAAAAAAAAAGTAGCGGCAGCCACTGCAAAGCATTTATCTTTTCAGCTGCCGAGCGTGGTAGGTGATCTATAAAGCTCTGGCCTCGCATCCGTGAGGAAGCTGGTTCGAATCCCAGACCGGGAATCCAGATTTCGTTTTTCTATGGTTTTCCCCAAATCACTACACGCGAAAGCCGGGACAGTTCCTCCAAAAACACCATGGCCGAATTCCTCTCCACTTCTAATTTAATTCGCTTCTAATGATTTCGAGGTCGACAAGGCGTAAAGGCAAAAGCAAAAAAAAAAAAATAAAAAAAAAAAAAAATAAATAAAAAAAATTAGAATGTTAGCAGTTGAATTAGAAGGCATAAATAAGGAAAAATTCTATAAAGAGGGAAAGAAAATGATTGTAAACCCAATATGTGTAATGATTTATTTCAGCAGTGTCATAGACGGTAGCAAGGGTGTAGAATTTTGTAAGATGTTCTATACTTATAAATGGAAAAGAGGGGTTTGTGTTTCAGTATGTATTTCTTTTTTTTTTTCTTGGTTTTGTTTTTTAATTTAAAAAAGCTTTTGAAACTAGGGGAAGTTTGACTCGTTGGAGGACTTCGCAGTTGTTTTAGATATCCTATATTTCATTGCGAAGATATGAAAACAGAGGCTGGTTAGTCTCCAAACGTAAGTAAACTTGTATTTGTGTATTTAAGACCCTTTTACGACCTTACACCCACAATGTGGCCGAGCTAGTTAAAGCTGCATCCGGGGAAGTACAATGGGGGGATTTGCAGATCCACCGATTTCGACTAAATTTCGCACAGTTGACCTGTCGGTTGCGCCACCCTGATGGTGTCCGGAGCTGATTCGGCGGTGAAACAAATTTTCATGATCAGAACTTGGCGGCAGGGTAGGAGAGGGGATGGTCCACAATTCCTAATCACCAGATTATGCGCCGAAATCCTTGGTTGAAACTCAAACTTCTCTGCAGGGCGTATGCAGGAAGAGTTTACGACACTGTTGATCGTGATTCGTCCGTCGGATGTATACCTTAAGCCTGGCGGCCGTGGGTGTCTTTTGGAAGAGAAGGCCAGAATGGGCCCGCACAGGATTTTTACCCTCTCCCTTCCTTCATCTCTTACCAGACAACACCGTACACTGAAGACACGTACCATCACTGTCGCCAACACAAACAACGACTCTTACTAACACTGTCACACTGGGGATGGAAACATGAAACCATCCAAGTTCGTCTTTCTAGACGTAGCCATGGAGAAGTAAACTTCCTCATTGCAACCGGCTACTCCTAGATCAAAAAAGAAGAAGATCTACTCTTTACCAGATTCTCCGTTTCTCTACACGCTGCACTGTATTTCATCTCTTTCTACAACCTTCATTGCGCGTTGCTTATTACATAATCATTATTATTATTATTTTCTTATGACTTAACGCCTCGTTGACGTCGACGTAATTAGAGTTGGGATTGGATTGGGGACACGGAATGGGAAGGAATTTGGCCATGGTCTTTTGAAGGAAGCATCCCGGCATTCTCCTTGAGTGATTTGGGGAAACCATGGAAAATCCAAATCTGGATGTCCGGACGGTGAATCGAACCCGCATCCTCCCGAATGCTGGAAGTCCTTAGGCGAAACCATGGATAACAACTAATAAATTCTAAATTGCGTAAATAAAAATGTACCTTACCTTCCATCAAAGCCACACGGAAATAAATCTACCACATTAGCCTGAAATGAGTTGTTGAAATAACAAACAATTTAAAAAATACATATTATTCATGACTGCCTCAATAAGACAGAACTGGAGAATCCTGATTTCGCCGTAAAATATGCAGTTCGAGTGTCTAACGATTTGTGACATGAAATAGGCGGTACTTTTTTGTGTTGAATATGGCAGAAACCATTTTGAACGTTTTTGAAATGACCACATTACTCGTTTCTTACTGCCTTGTAGCCTCACATATGGGAAATCATTGCGGCAATTCTTCGGCTCAGTGAGCGTTTCCGCTCTTCGAGTCTCACGAACATAACGCAGGTGCTGGCAGTCTACCCTTTTACGAGGACTGTAGCTGCTACGGCTGTAAACAGTTGAGAACCAGCGGACGTACGGTCTCCTGCTTTAACAATATGATGAACAAGGCGGTAAAACATGCAAGTACTGAATGGAAACCTTTCCGCACGTAACCAAGCCATTATAATTGCTAATTAAGATATAAATGCTAGTCATAAATTGACCACTCACAAATGATACAGATTTCTATGAGTCATAAGCCACACAACGTCCATCATCACTGATAACTTCTTCTCTCTGTCTTTTTGTGCGACACAAGAATACCACTAGTCTTAGTCATTGAAAGTCTTTCCTTGGTTTTGCAGTTTGCAGACCCTGAAGATGCAAAGTGTACACAATAGTGAAATGTTCAAAATAAAAAATTCATCAGACCACTACACATTTAAAAGGCCAGTTTTTAAGTGAATCATACATTTTGACAGAAAAAATAATTTAACCAACGGGCGCAAAAAAGAAGATAGCTCATTTCTGAACGGAAGAGGGAGAAGGCATTCCTCATAAAAGAAACTTTCAACGAATTTCAAGGCGAGTCATGGAGATTGGTACGTTTATTACCTGAAAATTCTTAGTAATTTATTTGTTATTTATTCAAAGTTATCGGTAGGAATGAACGCACTGATACCTTTATCATTTTTTTTGAAGCTAAAATAAAAAAGAAAGTAAACAAATTTCAGATTTTTGAATGCAATTTGAATATATTATTGGTCCTTTTTGTTTTTTGTTACACGCCTTCTGCATGTCACTAAGGTATTGAAATGTAAATTTGTTGTTCATGATTACATAATTTAAGAATGTAACCATGTTACTGGATGTTCTAATAATCCAGTTTTCTTAATCTCTGTTTCAGGAAAATGGTTTCACAGAATTAGTTGCGGGATGTTCTGAACTTACCAGCAATTATTATTAGCGATATGTGAAATTTATGTTCGGTCGTACCTTAATTGGGTATTTATAACGGTGGATATTGAAGGACCGTAGGGATCTCTACAGTGAAACTCGTTAATGAAAGGCTTCAAGCGCCACGCGATAGAGAGAAAAAAATTAATCGATGTGTGTCACGTGATGGAATCTTGAAGTGGAGCGTGTGGCCTCTGTATTGATCGAGTGGTATCCCAGATTTCTGGAATACAGTTTGGAACGCAGTAGTTGTCCTTTTATTCTACCAAACGATGATAACAATACTAATTAAAATTTTAATTACTGTAAGCTGAATATTTTTCCATTTACACGTACAATATTCTTTCTTCGTTTTCACTGATGTCACAAATTTATAAGCAATCAACGATAGTCGATACAGTTTTCACGGGAGTTCAGCGGAATCGTTTCTGTTAGACACAACGTTTCAATTGTTTCCTTCGCTGTCGTCATCAGATCTAGTAGTAGTCTGCAGTAAATAACGACACCTAATGTGGCTGCCTCACCCTGTGCATTTATATGTGCAGATGGTAGGTTTTGGCCCCCTACGAGGCATATCGGAATTTGTCCGACGAGACTTCTGTGAAAACATATGTAGAAGCAAGACGCCGGGAAAGACTAGATTCTCGCATCAATCTGCGATTTGTGAAACGATAGATTGCTTGTACTCACTTCTAACATAAAATTTTGGAATGGCGATGAAACTCGCAATGTTGTATATTTTCACCATCTTGACATTTACCAGTTCTACTACTACTACAATTATTATTAAAGCTGATAAAAATTCTTGTAACGAAGATGTTACTATATGAGAATATTTTAGATTTTATGTAGAAATTAAACATTCTTCTAACCAACAGTTGTAACATATTACTTCTTTTCTTCTGTTTGGTGCCTGCATCTATAGCTACAGTAATTTGTTTTATATGTGATTTTGTCAACATTTAGCTTTTACTACAGTCCTGAACGAGCTCAATTTCAGAAATGTTCTTGTAATTGAAGGTCAGATCATAATGATATGTCAGACAAACACTGCATATTTTTGACTAAGCTGATCAGAATTACTAAAATTTTTCATGGTATTAAAGCCAATAATGATCGTATCGTTTTAGTTACGACGAAATTCTAACTTGCCTTTGAAGTAGTGAAATATTACATATTTTTTGGTAGCAACTCAGACTGTTTTGGTAAACTTCTGCCATTTACTATTTACACTTCATAAGAACAAGGGTAAGACCTTGAATTAAGAGCTGGTGAAACATACGCAGATGTAATAAAACGAGGCGGCCTTAGTTGGGAGGAGGAGGGAACGGGAAGCAACTCGGCCACGTAATGGTTTCGGGAAACCATAAGTATTGAAATCCGGTTGGCCAGGTGGGGATTTGAAATAACATCCAACCGAATGCGAGGCCTGGCTCACTCTCTACACGAATGATTAATGGTGCAATACTTTTTACTGTCATTCTGAGCTACGAGGAAAAATGTTTACACTATGTTTAAACGCTTAACAGTAATTGAGTTTTAATAAAGCGGAAGAAAACCCTGTCATATGTCGCATTGTCAGAAGGACCAGAAAACTACTAAAGTAGGGGTGGGGTGGATTTCACTACAGAATGCCAATTATGTCTTCACTAGTTGAAAAATCCAATTCCAAATCCTAAGGGAGTCTTAAGAATACAGTGTTAGAATCATGTTGCGACTAATGTAAGCAATATCAAAACAATATTTATTACTTACGTGAAATATACCCAACATCCTTTTTCTTTTGACGCTAAAGGATAAAATATGACCTAAAATGTTTAGATAAGTCTGTCGATAACAATAGTCTGCAAAAGCAAATTCGATACATTGATTTAAATCAATGCGATCAAAAACATTCTCAAAAAAAAGATAAAAAATGTTTACATCTACGTGAATAGAGTACATAGAGAAATGAAAATAATTAAAATGTTATGACGATGAGTAAAGTAATTTTCATTCTATTGATTATGCATGAAGCATTAACCATAAACTTATACTCCAACAACGGAGTTGAGTGTAAAATGCAGGGCAGAGAAATGAAGTTCTGAAATTTGATGGAACGACGATAGGACTAAGATTGAGGAATGAGGATGTCAGAAAGGGTGTAGGAGTTCAGAGACAGAATGAGAGAATCAAGAAGAATAAATTAAGATGCTTTGGACATGTAAAGGGTATGGAGGATGAGATGAATTAACACTGGCTATTAGGAAAGATATCAGAAGGCAGACCCAGCGCGATGTCATTGAATTCGGTGAAGAACACTATACAAAGAAGGAACCTCGTCTGGAACACGGTTATCGAGGAAGGAAGCTGGATAAATGTTTTATTGTCCTCGACCTTACTGTAGCTGGATAAGGGAAAATGACTGATCAGGGATGTAACTTGAAAGGAGGATAATAGTACAGTATATATAAAATCCTAGGAGTGCGTAAACCATATCATCACGGACTGGACCAATTCCGGCCATATGTTATTGAGATGTCGCGGAAGTCTTTATACATATAATTCATTCCGATAGGTGGCGCTGGACTTGGAGTAGGCATTTCGACTATGAGAAAACTATTGCCTCAGTGGTTCATCACCGATGACGTGGTTTTCTCACGCACAATGAATTATATATATATATATAGATGTGAAGCTTTATCGCAGTCGAAATGCATACCGCGAATGATGTTATCAGATTTGCGATTCTGTAAGGGTGTTTACATCACAGTTTACTTATATTACGCGCTGAGACCGAAAAATGTCATTGAGCGGAAAAAAATGATCACAACGTGCTGTGGTTTCTATAAAACGGCTTATCAGTATTTAACTATTTGTGTTCACGGCCAATCGGTCCTCGGTGCATTTAATATATATGCTTCTTCTTACCCGTATCTTACAAGTACCAAAATAATAATAATAAATAAATAATGAGTGGAGAATGCGACCTGAACCAGACACGAATTTCGCGTTGTGGCCTTTCTGAGTTAGCCACAAAGCGTTCAGGCTGTTTTTTGTAAGTGCTACAAAGCGAATGACGTTGTGGCCGGTTTCAAAAAACCAGAACGGGTTGTGAGCATTTTTTGTTTTTGTTTTTTGTTGTTTTTTTTTTTTTTTTTTGCTTAATGAGCGTTTAACATGCAAGTGAAGAATCCTGTTTGAACAAACGTTAAGTAGCGCCATTTCAAATATTGCTTGAAGATAAACTGAAGTGTGCCGGTGGGTCATCGAAAAACATAAAATCTTTCCCAATTACTGGTAGTTTCAGGGAGAGGGAGAAACAATGATGCTCTCAAACACGATTAAAGCAGTGCTTACCATATAAATTCAGAAGGAGAATAAACGATCCAAGAAAACGAAAATCATAGGACAGCTCCTGTGTCTTAAGCTATCCAGCAAATATTGCTTTGGTATTTTATCTGTGAATTAACAGCACAAATCTCAAATCCTGCGTGGATGAAATCGCAGGTACATATAGTCTCATATACACTTCAATCTCAGGTATAAATAGTCTCACATATACTTCAGTCTCAGGTACATATAGTCTCATTTATACTTCAGTCTTAGGTACATATAGTCTCACATATACTTCAGTCTCAGGTACATATAGTCTCATATATACATCAGTCTCAGGTACATATAGTCTCATATATACATCAGTCTCAGGTACATATAGTCTCATATATACTTCAGTCTTAGTCGTAGAATGCAGGTAATTATTTAATGCAATAAAAAAATATCCTTAAACCATTAATTTTAAATACGTTTCTTGATACCAATTGTGTTTATAAGATGACGGAACTGAATGAAAATTTATCAATATGACAAATTAAATTCGTAGTTAGTCGATGTTCACGACAGTTGTTACATTATAGATACAGTTCTTCAGTTGCCGACATGAGCTAACAGAACGAACGACAAACCATCGAATATTCAGCAGCGACGCGAGCTGGTGGCAATCAACAGAGCCTTGTAATTTCGTATCTGCTGAACAAGTGTTACGACTTATAACTACCAGGTACTCAGATAACAAGGTCGTGCTACGCTGAAAGCACCCACAATTCGCAACGCTTGTTAGCGTGCCGCTACGTTAGCTAAACCTGTTGTCACTTCATTTTATTTCTTACTACATTAAGTTTACATTTCGTTAACTAATAAAATATCATATTACCTTAATGGCCACAATCCTACCTGCTTCCCATTTGCTCTGTATCTAGCGGTAAAGGGCAACGAGATTATATCCCTTGTCTATGTTGTAAATATATTATACATACTAACACACAAACAAGCGCGTAGAAATGAAGTGTATTTCAAAAATTAAATTTATGCGAGGCAATGTGAACATTTAACATTTCGAAATCAAATGGGTGATATGGTTCAGTCAAATTTAGATTTTAGATGACTGGCCCTAAGCAACATTTGTTAGATCATATGGCAAGGACAGGGATAGTATAATGATTTCAGTTGCTTCCACATGCTGTTTTGGAGAAATATCATTACTATCTTATTCAGAATT
Source organism: Vandiemenella viatica (assembly GCA_031002005.1). Lineage (NCBI taxonomy): Eukaryota > Metazoa > Arthropoda > Insecta > Orthoptera > Morabidae > Vandiemenella > Vandiemenella viatica. The sequence continues at coordinate 198,277,167 of JARYHS010009186.1, forward strand.
AATTTTGCGTTGTTTAAAAAAGCAAATATTTTTTATCTAAATTGTGAATCATTAGACTGCGTAGCTAATTGTCGAAAGTTTACAGGAACGCTTTTTACAGGAACTAAATAAATACTTTTGGAAAGTACAGCTGACTAAAGAGTTAACATTTTCTGATTAATTACTGCATAAAGGAGGAAGGTTGGAATATGCCAGCATTTCATTTAACAATAATTTTAAAACAGACTAATATTCCATGTTAGAGAATCAGCCACGTCAGAATAACAATAGGACTAAATGTACAGTAGATCTGTAACTGCTGTTTTACAGCAGAATATATATGTAAAACGCAGAACTCTATAGGCTTATAGAACAAAGAATGATTTTAAGAAGTGTAAAAGCTCTACAGTTTCTGCTTTTTGAAGGTATATCATTATTTGTAATCGATCTTTCAGAGTCGAAAGACACATTGAACAATATTCAGAGTTGAAAGTTGGTAGCAAATGAAGTCATTCATAGTTGGTTCAGGGATGGTTGTCTTGTTTGTTAAATCCTTAATCTGGTCTAGCAACACTCCAAGTTATCATAAAATAGGTTTCAAGAACTACTGGATTCGCTGGTAGCATATGGATGTCAGCGTCTTACACACTTCCAATTCTTCTGGAACTTATGTCTTTATTCTTATTTCCTTCCGTAATATGCGCAGTATCCCCATACGTATATGCGCACATCTCGATAGCAAAAATTCTCTTACAGTTTTCTAATGTGAAGAAAAGGTCACATTTAAATAAAAGATTACATTTAAATAAAAGTAGTTTTGACATGGGAAAGTTTAAATTAATAATATTATCAAAAAGCGATGGTATAGAATATAATGGCTTCCATTCTCTCACCCTCTTCTTATTTGAGGAAAACTACTTGATATGAAAATCAGGTTTTGAGCCTATACGTTTCAGGTCAGAAAAGAATCTACTGATGAAATTAACTTGTAAGTTGTGTTTGCGGTTTTATTTGAGAGCGAATTAGCATTTTGGTGAGAGGAATGAATGCGTAAAGCTAACCATTTTAAATCAGTTTCATTAAATTTGTTTGAGTGGTTAAACCACAGACATAATCTGAAACAAATAAACATAAATGAATGTGAAATAGAATGACGATAAGTGAATAATACGAATTATAGAGAGAAAAGAAGAGAGTTTAATGTCCATGCTCAGCAATGTATTATTTCCGCATTCCTTCAATGATTGTTGAATGAAATAAATAATAATTCCGTGTGGTCGTAATGACCTGGTAACAGGGTTTTTATTGGATACGCATTCCGCCACTGTCTTAGCCATCTTAACCTAATCCAGTAGTCCTATCGGGTACCGGGAACCTACAGTTTAACGTGGAATACAAATACGGATTAAATGAAATGAAAGAGCTAAGAAAAAGTGATTCCTTCATTAGTGTGTTAAAGAACAAAATTGTTGACAAGTTTTCCTCTTTCATATTTGAATAAATAAAAGATAAAGCACGGTACAAGTTGGCACAAGATGGCCGATCTGTGAATGTGAAGATCAGTTATATTCGTAGTGACTTGGCGGCTGATGAAGTGGATAATAAAATAAGGACAGCAGCAAGTAAGTAATACACAATCCTCTCCCATCATAGCGTGGAGGAGACGTGTCCCCTAAGCCATCCCCACTCTGCGCGGTGGGAATGGCTCAAGCGACACCTGTTATTAGCAGTCATTCACGCTTGCCCTATTTGGGATGGCCGGCGCTCGCTTGCTCGTAAGAGTCTCGGGGAGTAATTACTATTTTACTGTCTGCCGCAACGGTTCGTTTCTTGGACGGGTAAAATGTATGTGGTCAAAGAGAACAGTTCTTAGAATCGTTTAAAATGAGTGGTAAAGCAGCGAGATGTTCAAGTTATGAATGAATAACTGTTCTCGCACATCCTTCAACGTCACCACTCTACCGAAACCAAGAACAGACTATTTCCGCATTTTAAATGAATATAGTTGCTTCTCGGCAACGGACAGCATTAAAGAGGAAATGTTACAGGGGAGGGAACTTAGTGATCCATGCTAGAAGAGACAAATGGTTAAAAACTCTTAAAAATGTGAACTTTACCCATTCCAGTAGAAAAGCCTGGTGTCTTATTTGTAAATTAGATCCTACATCAATACCCTCAACGACACACTCATCCATTAACGTGGAATCAATAGCAAATCACATTGTATATACTTCTAAAACAAAAAAGGACAAGCAGTTCACTAGACGGGTCAAATCTGAGCCTAAAGCGCGAAACTCAACCTCACTCTATATACTTCCATCCATTGACATTACAAGAGGTTCAGGACCCTTCGAAATGGAAAAGATGAGGATTATATGGGATTTGTCCAGAACTATTGAAAAACTGTGTACCAGCTACACCTCGTTGGCTTGCCTCATTCTTCAGTTCCATACTATAATCTGGAAGGCTCAGATATTCAAGCGAACAAAAATCATTGATTTACTCAAACCAGGAAAAGATCCAACTTTTCCTCAAAGTTACCGTCCAATAGACTTACTCAGTGTCACTTACAAATTACTGTAAAGGCTTATATTGAACAGAATAGCTCCAGCAATCGAAGCTCTGATCCCTGTTGAACAAGCTGGATTCCGTCCCAGTCGGGAATGTAGTGATCAGGTCCTGTCTCTTACCACCTTGGAAGTAGGTTACAAGAAGAAAATGAAGAACGTATTTGTATTCCTAGATCTTTCGGCAGCATACGATACAGTTTGGAGAGAGGGTCTCCTTCTCAAACTGATCAAAGCAGTTCCTTGCATAAGGATAATTTTTTTACTGGAAAACATGTTAAGTAACCGCCTTTTCCAGGTGCACACTGAGTTTAGCAGGAGCAGATTTCACAAGCTAAATAATGGTCTACCACAAGGCTCAGTTCTTTCCCCTATACTTTTCAATTTATGTACTCATGACCTGCCAGACACAGTCTATCGCAAATTTGTATATACTGATGACATCAATCTTACAGTGCAAAGAACTAACTTCGTGGAGGCTGAGGAAATCCTGGCTCATGACCTTCAGGAAATCGATGCCAACTTTGGAAGGTGGCGCCTTCAAACTAATCCACAGAAAACAGAAATAGCTACATTCCATCTTAGCAACAAAAAAATGAACTACCAGCCAAATATATTGTTCGGGGACCAGATCCTTAAGTATAACAGTACCCCAAAATACCTGGGTGTGACATTAGAGAGGTCCCTAACCTACAAAAGGCACTTTCAGAATACAGCTGCCAAGCTTATAAGTCGGAACCATTTACTTCAGCGGTTGGCAGGAACTTCATGGGGAGCTGAGGCAAATACATTAAGAACAACATCCCTAGCCTTGGTTTACTCCACAGCTGAATACTGCTCCAGAGTATGGCTTAATAGCTCTCACACACAGTTGGTGCACGTTCAGCTTCGCCAAACAATGCGCATCATAACTGGCTCGCTTCTATCTACACCTATTCAGTGGCTTCCGGTGCTCAGTAACATCCCATCACCACACATCAGAAGGCAAAAGGTTCTAATTAAACTATGATCGAGAATTCTTCCCATTCTTCCCATCCATGGAGATGTTAGGGAATACAAAACACGGCTGCAGTCACGTCGCCCTGCCTGGAAGACTGCTGTCAGTGTAACAACTAACTCCTTCAACCCTACAGATAGCTGGACAGCGGAATGGGCATCGTCAACACCACAAGGCATAGTGCAAATTACGAATCCCTGCTCAAAACTACCAGGATTCAACTTACCGCGGACAATTTGGGGTAAATTAAATCGGATTAGATGTGGTGCGGGAAGAACTGTTTCAACTCTCCACAACTGGGGCTGAGCAGATTCTCCGTACTGTGACTGCGGTGAGGTTCTACAAACTGTGTCGCACATTGTGCAGAACTGTCCAATGCGAGCCTTTCCTGGTAGTCTGGAATATCTAAATTTGGCCACGCCGGAGGCGGTGGCTTGGTTGGAGCGCCTCGACGTCACGTTGTAGTGGTTGTGACTGGAGATCCTGTCTCAGTGGCCGGCTGCAGGCATCGTGCTCTGGGCTATGTGTATATATGTGTGTTTACTTTGAAACAAGATTGTTCATTGAATACAGTATAATTGTTGTTTTAAATGTCATACAGCATCATACGCAAAATAAAATATACCAGCAGGTATTTTAGCTTTGTGCCTTTTTTTATTTTACTTATGGCTATACGCTCGTCGACGTCGAGGTCATTAGAGGTGGGATGGGACTGGGGATAAGGAACGAGATCGGCCATGGCCTTTTTGAAGGAAACGTCCCGACATTCGCCTGCAGTGATTTGGGGAAACCATGGGACCAGCTTAACTCTCACGGCACTGGAACCAAAATGTATCGGCCACAATATACCTGGAAATAAATTTTGTTGAGGTATCTTGGGTAAATTTGTGATTGTGTGTACGTGTCAGGGCGAACGAACAATAATAGAATGGGACGCTATATAGTGCCTATGATGCCAGATATACTGATAAGCAAAAATGTAAATAGTGAAATGATATAGACTTTGAAAATACTTTGGATTTTTAATCAGAATTATTAGCATTGTGTGGAAAAGTAAGGACATTGCAAGATAAATTTGAGAAGAACTGTTGGACATAGTATTCAAGGAGAAATGGTGTCATCCATTATGTAGTTCAGTAACTTCTCGGCAAATTAAAAATTGTGCTAAATTCATTAATCTGCCTCGAAGTGGGGGCAGGTGTAGCATATACGCTAAGACTAGCTTCTAAGTATTGACTGTAAGTGACATTAATATTTGGTCAGCGGGCGCTGCCAAAGAATAATACAACTAGTAAGAGAGAGGTGTGTAATCGCTGTGATTCAAAAGAGAGCACGGACTGTGTTAAGCTTGCGAGAGGTTTTGTTATTTTGGCAATCTGGTTTTGAATAAACGTTTCATGTTATTGGTGTATCATATATGTTTGGTTTTTCTTGTTTTATTAAATATTTTGTTCACCTAAATGCATTACATTAATATGCACAACTGCCGAAACAAATAAAAGGCATCATCGGCAGTTTATAACCTGGCTTCCTGGTAAGGTTGGAAAGAAAATAGCCGGGTTATAAGGTCAATTCATAATGAAAAAGAAACACTTGAGCAACTAATTCTAGGCAATTCCAAATAATGTGTTATTAAATTTCTGAAGAGTGACATTGTGCACAACGATTTTGAAAGCCTCTATGAATAGATTGAATATGGCGGACAAAATGTTGCTACGCTGTGTCGCTGAGAACATCTTTATCGAAGAGCTCTTGCAACAAATAAAATGAGCAAGTAGTCCTTCGTATGATTTCAATTTTTATTTTTCTCTTAAAACTGATGTACCCATACAGAACCTGATCTGAGTATGAATAGGTGTCGAGACCATTGTAGCTTAACTCTCACGGCACTGGAACCAAAATGTATCGGCCACAATATACGTGGAAATAAATTTTGATGAGGTATCTTGGGTAAATTTGTGATTTTTTAATGTGTAATTGCAAGATAAGCTATAAAAAGAAAATGTTTTTAGTTTTTGTGTAGTATCTGATGTAGTGAACTCTCAATCCAACTCTCAATCCTGAGCGAACTGACTTCGCGTGGTGTTCTCCGCTTTTATCGTCCAGGGGTATCTCCATAAAGCAGCCTTGGCCTATTTCCCGACTTAAACGGCAAATCCCAAAATGTTGATTTTCCCTAATTTGATTAGTGGTGAGTGTCTCTAAAGACAAGGCGTAATTACTGTGCGGTCCACGATTAGTGTTCAGTATGCGTTCGCTGCGATCATGCTTTGCATGCGTTTTGGGCTAAATCTCATCATTATGGGTGACTAGTCGTCTACCTCGCACTTTAGAAACAACATAAAAAAACAAGATATTGATGTTTTATCAGTCTAAATGACGCCTTAATTCTCTAGTCTTCATTACTGTAGGTATCTCGGTCCATACAGCCAACGTTTTTGTAATATAAGCCTTGGCATTATACATTTCTCTGTAGTTAAGTACAGGAGGAAATTTTTATTTGAAAGAATATTTTTAAAAAAAATTCCGCCTGTGCTTACACGTAGCCCTGGCTATATGTTTGTATGTGTGCTATCCGTGTACAGTATATGTAAGAATTATCGGAGGAAACATTTTGCCAAAGAAGGAGAAAATCTGCAAAATAAATAAATGTTTATATTTCGGTACTGTGTGGGTCAGTGATTCTCAACCTTTGGTTTCCGATGATAGGACAGGTGATCCACAGACAGAATATTAAAAATTTAATTTTAATTGAGTTAAATATATCGTAACACAAAATAAATTATTAATAATTGTTCACACAAATTGTATGCACTACTCGTACTATTAGAGAATATAAACCATAAGGCTAAGCCTAGTTCCCAAAAAAGATGAGTATTTAAAAAAAAAAAAAAAAAAAACTAGGTAAGAATCTGACATTTCCAGGATACAGAGAAATGACTGCATTGTTGCTATGACTAACACGTTTCCAGTCGGCATTAATGGATTATGTGAACGACAGTTTTATGTAGATCTCAAGAAATCACGGTACATTCCGATAGGAATAGGTAGGTTTGGTTAACGACATACATCAGCAAAAATAAGGTCGATGTAAGTTACTGGTCCATAGAATTATTTTTGACGTTTTACTGGTCGTCTGGTTAAGAACAGTTGAGAAAGACTGCTCTAAATTAAAAATCTACATTTTTAACGTAAAAGGTATAATTATTCTCATTTTATTGTAAACGTAGATCGATTTACCTAAGCTTGGAATTTTCAGAAAGGTGACGAGTAATAAGACTCCATAAAGTGTGAGTTTCTCTCGCGCGTTAAAGGTTTCGTATCCAGATTTCCAGCAAACTGAATGACCTAAAACAGTTATTATGTAAAATCTTCTTTAAAAAATTATCTAACATGGTGTCGGTACCATTCTCTAACACACAGAATGCTTCCAGTGACTAATTGCAGGTATCGGCTGAGGTGTTGATCCGTCAAGGATAAATTAGCGGAACTGACAGCTAAGATAAATGAGGTGCAATTAATATGACAGAAGGTAGTAAATTAACCATAATAAAACTCTGAAAGGCTTAATAGCTTCATAGTGTAAATTATAAGTAGTTAATGTTTTGCTATAATTGCTTAAGCGAAACCTTCCTGCAAAAAATACAAAAAAATGTTCTGAAAAACCTATGTCGGTCTTCAAATAAATACTTTGTCACAGCTAGCTTCTATAATTGCTAATTAAAGTTCAATTGCCTTCCGTCTTCTACTTCTTGTCCTGTTTTCTTTATTATTACCTAGTAAATGTCATTCTGCTTGGAATGTATTTATTATTCCAATTTAGAGATGAAAAGTTCAAGTGAAGGCTAGTTTGATAGAAACGAGTTTGCGCATCGAGAGACTCTTTATATTGCTACGCGGATAAGGAATTTCCAGCTAATTATACAGTGTATTATCTTTTATACTCGCTAACTTTTTTAATCAAATGAAGAAAAATCAAACTGACGCAATGATGTGACAGTTATTTCAGGAAGAGAGAGAAAGAATGGACTTTTAAATTGCACTGCAACATTAAGTCAAATTCTTCTTTAATTTAATTTAATTGCAATGGAGCACACGCTCCGGTGGCAATTTCCCTACACACCCAACTTCCCCCTATCCTGCTCCCACCTACATTTGCCCTATACAAATTTTAACTTTAAATTCTTTTAAAGTTTTCGGTAAATTATTCATCATTTCCCTTGGTAACTCATTCCAATCCCTGACAACCTTACCTAAAAAAGAAAATCTTCCCACACCCTTGTGCCTGAAATCGAGTGCCAGCTCGTGGTCATGGTCGTCTTTTCCCTTCCATGAGCTACTTTTCATACCTATTGCATGCCTGTACGCCCTGTACACTCCCATGACCCTCCTCATCCTCCTCCTGTCTTGGAATGAATCCCATTCCAGCTCCTTTATCATATCTGTCACTGATTGCATTCTGCGATAATTTCCAGAAACAAATCTAGCAGCCCTTCTTTGCACCCCCTTCTACTCCTGTATTTGATACTCAAAATGTGGGTCCCATACTACACTACCATATTCGAGCAATGGTCTGACCAAAGTTTTGTAACCCAATTCCTTTACTTCTCTCGTACATCCCCTCATCGCTCTCTCCAAGAAGTGCAGAATTTTGAAACCTTTTCGTACCACCTACCCAATGTGTCCTGTGTCCTTCTGCGTAATTTTACTTCATGTTCAACCATACTTGGAGCAAACTATCGAAGAGTTTTCTTATACTGAAATTATGATTTGAATTCACCGCAGTTTGTGATGTAACAAGCGGCCAAGAAACGGAGATACATTGTAGATTAGTTATTACGAAGAATATTGATTTCTGGTTGTCAAGTGATTTTAACTTTCAGAAAAATACGCCAAGTACCTTTAAATTAAATATTGTTAGCCAAACGCACTAAAATTACAACCATTCTTATCCACAACATTTTTACACTACTATCAAATAACAGTAATAAAAATTGCTTGTGGTTTTAATGAAACGATATAATGTTTTAATTCATGGCGTAAAATTCATTACACAATATAGTTCACTACTCGCACATGAAATCACCGCTGGGGCGTGTTCTCCATCAGTATTAAGTTAAATAATTCAATTGATCTAATGAAATGGATGGAAGCTGATTGTTGTTCTGCACGTTCCTTCACTCGTTCTCTACAGAATTAAATTGTTCCAGACTTTGAAATAATGTATCCACTCCTAACACAATTATTCCATTGGTGTTCGCATCAGAATCTGTTCTTCTACAGAGTACCTGTTGAGAGTGGTTGCTTGTTCCACTGTACTGAGGTTTGCTCACGGAACCTGTTGGCTTAGTACACACACCTGTCCTCACGTGGCCCGCGGACAGGATCAGCTCCTCGAGAAAGTGCAGATTTCCCTCACCTAGCCATTAAGCTCGACGCGTCTGGGCAAGGTTTTTCATTAACTTGTGCAAAAAGAAATCTGCAAAATAAAGACCCCGTAACTAGTCTGACCACTGTCTTCGAAGCTTAGTGTAGCTTTCACTGTAGTTGTATGATGGTAGAGCATCGCATTTGCGACCTAGATAAGAAGCAATGAATTAATGACAAATGGGAACCGGTTCGGTTTCTATTTTGTCCTTTCTGTATCGTAATGAAATTTCGATGCTATATCGTCAACAGCAACACAAGTAAAATTGATGAGAAGATATTTAATAACTTCTATCTTATCATCTTCTAAAATCTGCTTTGTGTGTTCATTAATATCTAAATCATTAGTGGAATTTTATTTTCACATCTCTCTTCATTCACTAAGATCAAGATATGAATGAATCAATAATTTCTCATTTTCAGGGTAATAACTATACGCATTGTACGAAGTTTTTAGCTGGTTTGAATCGATAGGAATTTCTTTGTACTTCACTTTGGCGAAAGGTACAAAGCAAATGGCACATATTAGAGATGTTATTAAACTCCCGTTAGGAATGTCGTGTGTATTATTTCTTGCTTCCGCTTGCATATTAATCTGCGTTTGTGTAATTAACTTGAGACAGGAACTTAATCTTGCAGAGGATGATGAGCGGATGTAGCAGAAAAGTAAGGGAATTAGCTTACAAAACATTGATCAGACGTGTGCTTGAATAGGATGATGTAGTTTGTTAAAGGAGTCATTGAAGACAGGAGTATGGTGAAGAGAGGGCTAGGAGTATACAAGGCGTATGTTCGTGGTAAGGCTTGGAAAGATATTGGTCCAAGAATCAGTAGTAATGCGAGGAAGGAGAAAGATGACTATGACACAAGCTGGTACTGAATTTCATGCACGAGGGAGGGGGGTATCTTAGGGATCGTGGATTGGAATAAATTAGCGAGAAGTGATGAATAATTTACTAAAAAGATTTTAAAATTAAAGTTCGTGAACGGAAAAAGGAGATGGGTGTGGTAATTTACACTCACAGGATATAAAGTATTATATATATATATATATATATATATATATATATATATATATATATATATATATCTGCAGCCTCCACTACCTAACACAGACCACTGATGTTTGTGTGTGATAGTAGCACGGAGTTTCCCATCGTGCACAACGTTGGCCGAATTCCGATTGCTGTGGGAGTGTGGGAGATATGGTGGTTCAAAGTGGACAATGTGGGACAGTTTCATACTAGTATTTCGACCAAGCACATGTGTAACCCTATTTCTCTTTGTTGCCACAGCAACATAACGCAGACCACTGGTGTTTGTGTGTGGTAGTGGTCTCTAGTCTCCCATCGTGCATTATGGTTGTTACATGTCAGTAGCTGATGGGGGTGTAGGAGATATTGTGGTTGAAAGGGGTCGACCTAGGGCATTTTTCTATTCCTACCAAGCAAGTGTGTGTCCCTATATTTCAACTTGCAGCCAGAACTACCAAGAGCAGCCCACTAGCGTTTGTGTGTGGTAGTAGTCTCAATTTTCGCAACGTGCACCATGGTGGTTGCGTGTGGGTAGCTGTGGGGGCGTGGGAGATATGGTGGTTGAAAGGGGTCGACCGAGAGTATTTTGATATTTTCAGCAAATACGTGTGCGTCCTTATATTTCACTTTGCAAACACAACTATATAGCACAGATCACTGGTGTTTGTGTGTGGTAGTAGTATCGAGTCTCCCATCGTGCACTATGTCGGTTGCATGTCGGTAGCTATGGGAATGTGGCAGACATGGAAGAGACACAAAAAAGTAAAGATTGATTCGTGACCATGAACTTAGTTTGAACATAATCAAAAGACGTTGAAACATACCAAAAAGAGTCTATATGATAGCTAGAACAAGTTCCTTCATAATTTAATCTTCGCCTCTATCCTTTTCATCAAGCTCTGAAGGGTCTACTCAAGATACTGGAATGTGAACGCATGTGGACCTATAATTTTGATAATTCAAACAAGAGCGTAACACAACAGGGCAGTAATTTACATACGAACATCGGCTTTTTAATTCAAATTAGTGGGCTGCGCTTGGTAGTTCTGGCTGCAAGGTGAAATATAGGGACACATACGTGCTTGGTAGGAATAGAAAAATGCCCTAGGTCGACCCATTTCAACCACAATATCTCCTACACCCCCCATTAGAAAGAAATATGTACAATTTTGCTGTTGAATTAGACGTGATGATTCCTGTGTTTTATTACTCTATTGTCAGGAAGAGATGCAGATAGTTACAAAAATCACATTTGCAATGTTTCAGTCGCTGAAATTTTAATTATTTTGAAGTAGGTTCGTGATCCAGAAAATGAGTTTTACATATTGACTAAACATCCCAACATACCTGTGTTTGCAATATTTACTCTTAACAATAAAAGGAGCAAATTTTATTGCCATTTGCGGGTCATCGTTATCGATGTCATCAGTGCCGAGATCGGAATGTCGTCATTTATCAAGGACCCATTCTGGCATTCGCAGGTGGAAGTCGGGGAAACATCGGAAAACTGAATTTTGTTCGGTCGGATAAGGAATCGAAAAAGGATCTTGCCTAATGATAGACTCGAACTTTACCGTTGAGCCGTCAGTGAGTAATGCGGCGCAGACAATGCGGAAGGACAGTGAGCGATGGTTCGGCCGGCCGTTGAACCGCGGACCCCGCGGGTGATGTCCACGGCTGCCCGTGTCCAACGGGCTAACAGCTAGGAGACGCGCATTCGAGACGCGCCGCGTGCACACGTAATGGACACAACGGTACCCGGACGGCACGACAGTCGGGATCATCCGCCTCAGCTGCCGGCGAGTAGGCGTCGCGTCAGCTGGCTGACCACTCATGCCTACCTTACACGATCAAGTATGTCCGTAAGTGTTAAAGTGGGCGATGAGCTGGTCACGTCGGTGCAGTGGCGAGATATTAGCAGGTTATTTCGGGTTCAAGAAATGGAAATGTACTAAAATTTTCTCCATCCTACAGATTCAGTATGTAACAATATACACACCACCAATAATTTTTATCATTATTATTTTTTCTTTAATTAATTATACGTGTTCAGAGTGGTCTGGTAGCTCAGTGGTTAAGGCGCCGGTCCAGGATTCGAATCCCGGTAGGCACAGGAATTTTGAGAGTTGTGTTTGATAATATCTTGGCATTACATTTGATAACAAGCTTAACTGGGCAGGACACATTGGACAGTTGGTAGGAAAAGGTTTCAAAATCCTGAACTTGTTGGAGAGAGTGATGAGGGGATGCACGAGAGAAGTAAAAGAATTGGGTTACAAAACTTTGGTCATACCTTTGCTCGAATATGGTAGTGTAGTATGGGACCCACATTTTGAGTATCAAATACAGGAGTAGAAGGGGGTGCAAAGAAGGGCTGTTAGATTTGTTTCTGGAAATTATTGCAGAATGCAATCAGTGACAGATATGATAAAGGAGCTGGAATGGGATTCATTCCAAGACAGGAGGAGGATGAGGAGGGTCATGGGAGTGTACAGGGCGTATACCGGCGATGAGGCATGGAAAGATATTGCAGTAGGTATGAAAAGTAGTTCATGGAAGGGAAAAGACGACCATGACCACGAGCTGGCACTCGATTTCAGGCACAAGGGTGTGGGAAGATTTTCTTTTTTTAGGTAAGGGTGTCAGGGATTGGAATGAGTTACCGAAGGGAATGATTAATAACTTACCGAAAACGTTAAAAGAATTTAAAGGTAAAATTTGTGGAGGGCAAATGTAAGTGGGTGCAGGATAGGGGGAAGTAGGGTGTGCATGGAAATTGCCACCGGAGCCTGTGCTCCATTGCAATTAAATAAATAAATAAATATGAGCTACGTCAGCATGTGCCATGGTTCGGTTTCTACTTTAAACTACAGGACCCTTCTACTGCTAGCAACCCTAGTTGTAACACGATGTGTACATATTTACAGCAAAATTCGAGCTAAACAAAGGCTTAACGCGGTCCTAGTTGGTCCAAACGAACATACATACATACATACATATATGTGTTTATGAATAATTGCATTGATAAATGTAAGTTAAATGTTAAAAATAACGCTAATACAACTGTTTTTGTATGATTTAATGCCGAACGCGTTTCGTCTCTCATCGAGGCATCATCAGCGACGAATCAATTTTGAAAGGTTACTTTTAGTTTTCAAAGTTATTATATAATGTTTAACATAACTATAAATTGAAACATTTTTTGATTCTTTACACCTTACTATTTACAATGGTGTTCTCAGGGTTAGTAGCCACATCTCTGCTTTTCCCCCAAAAGTAAATGTAGAATTTCAACATAGATTCGTTGCAGATAATGCCTCGATGAGAGGCTAAACAGGTCCGGCGTTAAATATTACAAAAACATTTACATTGGTATTATTTTTAACATTTAATTTATTGAGCAACTGCGGAAAAATGGCCTAGAGCAATATTGAATTGAATGTAAATGAATCTATGGACGTAGGATTTCCACAAGTTGTTGTAGGTGTAGTCTCTGGAGTTAGAATGATTTAGTATCGGTAAATAGTATTACGATGCTTGGTGGTATGGATTTCAAACAGCTGAGCGCGCCGATGGTAGCTTAGCACGCGTAGTAGCTAAGCACGCGTAAGTAACAGAGGCCTTGTAGTTATTTCAAAAAGTGCTGGTACGAATGTTTAAATGTTGAATTTGCTAACAGAATCAGTGAAAAATAAACCGAGTGATTCTTTTGGAGACAGTGATTATCATTTCGTCATAACAATAGCTCAATTAACAATATTCCACCTTAAGATTTAATTGAGCAGCAGCTTTTATGTATTCGACATGAGTCGGGTCTTCTCATCCATAACACGCTGTATTATCCTATAGATTGGAACCATCTAATTCTTCGGGAGTCAAATTAAATTAAAAGATGCTACAATACTATAAGACCATCCTGGCTCAATTGTTATTTTATTTAGTGCGATCAACAAGTCACGAGAATCTAAAATCAGGTATTTTACTTCTTAAAATCTTACAAAATTCCTGAAATTTTTTAAACATTTAGGAGTAACAGTACATATTATCAAATATTTAGGTCTGAAAAACTGATTTCTTACATCTGGATTTCATTTTTTTATTATTTTACCACATTATGTAAATGAGAAATAGTGCAAAATACCAACTAATTTAACCTTTGCTAAATACGTCTTGTTAGTTACACAAGGAGTATGAAAATTTTTGTAATAAAAAACCTAATAATGTTTAACAAAGGTCAGACAGTAATGTGTCGACAACAAACTATATTCTCGATTCTATCTCTTTTCTGTCACACGGCTCAAACTTTTTCAAACTGATTCCTCGATTTCATCTGTTATATTCGAGTACATTATTTAAACGAGAGGCAGTGAAAACCAAAAAATAACATAATGTTTGTTAAATACGTCATGTTAGCTACACAAGAGCAAACAAGATAGACAATCATTCCAACAAAAAAACTTGAAATGTTTCTAAAAAGTTAGAAAGTAATGTGTTCACATATAACTCTGAAATTATATTCTCGATTCTGCCTCTTCTCTGCCACGTCGTGCAAACGTTTCGCTAAAGATGAATTTTAAAATATAATCGTATAATCTTTTCCGTTTAATCCTTTGCTCCGTTGAGATGAACACAAAGAAGAACTATTGTTGACAGCGGGTTTATAACGTTCCGTTCTCGGCAAATGACAAATCAATTCCCAGTAGATAACAAATGAGAAGAAGTAACATTTTTTAATACCGCTACTGATACTGCCTGTATTGAAACTTGTTATCTATTTTTTAGTAAATGGAGAACTGTAAGCATAAAGTCTAGAATCACATTAACATGGTCATTATCTCCAAGAACTTGCCAAAAACGAAAAACCAAATAGGGTTCAAAACTTCCTGCCGTTTATATTCTACCATTAGTACTTTGACTTCTCGTAAAAAGTTGTAAAGATTCTTTCATGAATCCAGTTTCAAAACAGCAGGTTAAGAAATTCCTGTTTGTTGCCAGCCAAAGTCAATGACCTGACAAAATTGTGACCTCTTAGACTTAACACGCTATCTGTTGTCGAACTCAATCTTATTCATTTCAAAACTCCCAGATTACAGCTTCCTGAAATTCAAATTACATCTTCAATTCATATTTATTTTCAAAATGTAACAAGTATTCGTTTCTGCGCCATTCGTTATGAAATATTTAATTGCTCTTCCGTTCGGCTACACGCAGAGGTGTCTAAAAAGCTGTGTCACGGAAGTCTTTTCGTGTAACCTGAGGGTAGCTGTTTTTTAACCGGTTACTGCTACCGTTAACGTCACGCACCGCTCTCCCTTGCTCATCACCTCGCTGAATAGCCTCTGGACCGCTGCTGGCCGCCCACGAGATTGATGGTGGAGGGGTACTGCCATTTATAATAATAATTCGTCGGCATTGTGACGGCCGCCGCTATCTCTTACGTACGCTTCTGTTAGCCCGGCCTCTGTGGCCACTTGTGATATGTACCAGCGAGCAGTTCAAGCCAACGGGATTGCAACACCGAGAGGAAGGTCTTTCAAGTCAGAAGGATCTCATTAAAGATGCATCGGCAGAACGTTAAATTTTCTTTTGTCCTGACTTTCTATCTCATCTGTGAGTTGTCACTGTTATTGCTGATCTCGTTGTCACTGGAAGCGTAGGTATTAACTGATAGCAAATAATCAAGCCAAAATAATCAAGCAGGTAATGGAATAGTCTGGAACGGTTTCTGGATGATACATTGTCAAAAGTATCCGTTTCAAATCTGTTATTCTCCGCTGACTTGCTATTCTTCAATTTCTTTCATTTATTATGTGAGATCAGATTGCTCCATAGCTTTCTGGTACAGTTACAACATGGAAACTCAGTGAAAGCAAGACCCACATTCGGTAGAATGTAGAAAACGGAATATTTTTAAGCGAATGTGTGTGTTTCATACTTTGGTACAATGCGACTAAGATAGGTGGAAAAAGAACTCACTGCAAACTAATCTTGATATGTATGCTTTGTATTTAACTGATTAAATGCATTCTGGGAGGAAGACAAATGATTATATCTGTGAAAGTGTTACAGACACAATAGAAATCTATCTGAAATTATCTGAAAGGCTACGTATTTCTTCTTATTTGCTTACTTGCATTATCCTCATTATCAAATTGCAAGATGAGCAATTTAATGCTACAATTATATTTTTCGCTTGCTATCTCTGGCAGTCTTTGGGATTGTACTTATATATGGGAATGAATTGTTTCCTTACTTTGCTTATTTACCATTATTTTAACATTTATTTTCTATTGTCCTACTAAGTAAACTTAGTTCTCTTCTCTGATTCTATGATCCGCTCAATCGTTTCTAACAGAAAACATGGATTCAAGCATTTTAAAAATGAAACTGGAATAGTTAGCTTACAGAATTCCAGTAACCAATTGCAGGTACTTAAACGGTTTTCAGTCACTTCTCACGTACTAATGAGCAAGCATTGAGATTCAGATTTGAATATTTTAAAAAAGAATGACCATCCTCAAGGAAAAATTTGTTTGCTATAGGACGCTTTATCCGATGTTATAATATGAAGTTACCTAATCATTCCAATTGAGGAATATTCCTGCCCATGTTTAGTAAAACGATTTTATATTAGCACGCATTTGAATTCAGTAAAAAATTGATTTAATAATTATTTTACATTTGATTTCCTTAGCAAAACGAAATTTTAATATGGTGGGAACATTTCCTAATACGTCCTAATAACTAGAGTTCACAAACAAACGATAATCAGTAAAATTTTTGGTCTGTTGAAGGTGTGGTATTTTACGAATATAACGCACTTAAGTCAGATGGTGGCAGTGGCTATAGTGACAGTTGATGATGTCCAATCTTTTAGTAATGAAAACATGAAGCAAAGCATCGAATATTTTACGAATCATCGAGAATTATGTAGTCGCTCCGCAACCAAGAATGCAAATTCAGTTTTCAATGCGCACAAATGGCAAGTACGAATATGCTGTATTATTTATGACAAGAAGCAGTTTTAATTCAATTTGTGTGGTATGTTTTTTTTTTAAATTAAAATTTGCTTTTTGCGTTCTCCTTGACAGCCTATACCGGTAGTATTATGACACAATTGTAAGAAGGTTGTGTTTTGTAATTGAAGTTTGTTTCAGAGAGAATAATTCCAAATGTTCACTATTGATAATAAAAATACCAAAACCTTCTTTTTTTCCCGTCTGTCTTTGTCTGTCAGCCCTTCACGTAAAAACTAATGGATCGGTTCCAACGATATTGCACAATAGCTTATGTCATCAGTATTATTTTATTTTTCGTATGATGCTATATGACAATTATACTGTAATCATTGAACAACCTTGTTTCAAATAAACGCACGTATATACACATAGTTGAGCAGGCAATGCCCGCAGCCGGCCACTAAGACAGGATCGCCAGTCACAACCACTATAACATCGAGACGCTCCAACCAAGCCACCGCCTCCGGTGTAGCCAAATTTAAGTCTTCCAGACTACCAGGAAAGGCACGCAGTGGACAGTCCTGCACAATGTGCGACACAGTTTGTAAGACATCACCGCAGTCACAGTACGGAGAATCTGCCCAGCCCAAGGTGTGGAGAGCTGAAGCAGTTCTTCCCGTACCACATCTAATCCGATTTAATTTACACTATGTCATCAGTTAACATAAAAATACTATCTGTTGTATTTAGTAACTTAGTTCGGGATTATACTGGTCCAATCCCGTAAATTTAGGAGTATAGTCTGTCTGTGTGCTCAGCCTGCTAGCGCATCCAGCAAAAACTAATAAATGGAAATGAACGAAACTAAACATATGCATCTGTTAACATGTTGGATACTTTTTTATTGATTAATTACAAATTTCGCTTTGATACAGAGATAAAACAGAAAAATGTTGATTTTTTTTTCTATCTGTGCACAGATTAAGCAAAATCTAACAGACTGATTTCAACGAAATAGTGATAGCTTATGTCGTGGATAACGTACATAATACCTTTTATATCACGGAATGTTCAAAAGTTGCCTAAAAAAAAAAAAAAAAAAAAAAAAACAGTGAATGGGTGTTAATGGAATGTGGCATGTGATAAGTTAGGTACATACCAATAATCTCCAACAGTAATCATTTTAAATTATATGCAGCAAGGAAAATGTAGTGATTGATGTGACATTTGAACTGACGCCCATAATTATTCTCTAAATCTCATAGTTACTTGCCAGCACTATGAAACATTAGCACCGAGTGTGGTTGGTGAACGGTAACGCTCTAGCCTTGCATTCCGGAGACAGCTGTTTCGAATCCCCGTCCGCCCTCCCCCCAAAAATAAAACCTCAGACCAATGTCGAGATGTTTCCTTCACAAGACTATGGGAGAGTTTCTTCCCGTTCCCTGCCCCCAATTCTTTTCCGCCTATAATGACCTCGAAGTCAACGAGGTGTAAAAGCCATTAGCAAAAGAAGTAAACATTTGTCTCTTATGCATAGTGACTGTGTGCTTAAATCGTACAAACTATAGCAGACTGGCTTTACGTTTAGCGATTTTATATCATGTTTTAAGCAGTCTGTTAATATACTTGCGGAGAAGTTATTTGAACATTTTCAAGTATGTCTGTGGGTCATCCCCAACCAAAAAATCTTCCTAATTAGTGGCAGTTTCAAGGGCTGCTAGGAACAAATCATGTTCACATAATGCGTTTACATCATTTACGTAGATCTAAATACGTATGGAGAGGAAGATATCCAAGACAATGGATAGAACAGGGCAGCTCATCTGTTTCTCCCTGCCCAGCCAGTATTTCTTTGATAGTTTATCTATGAACTGACAGCACAGATCTCAAATTCCACGTGGATGAAATCGGGATTACAGCTAGTTAATAATTAGGACGTATCTGGACAAGAAAGCTAAAGCGGATTTTCCTCAGCACACATATTCAACGGTATATAAACCAAATCTGTTGTTTTGTTTCTCATAGTACAATAGTAACTAATAAGCCGTTATTTTCAAACAAACGAAGTCATTAGATGGCGGTTGGACGCGGTATATGAGGAACCCAATCACCCACAGGCGGTAGTGAGTTGACAATGGCGGTAGAGTACATGACCGCCGAAACGTCGTGTTATACAAACGTACTCCCTCGGCTAGTTTCCCGAGAAATTTCATCTATATACAACGCCGAGAAATTACCCACTCTTATATAAACGAAGTCATTACGAAACGGCGATACGCATTGTCCTAAACGACATGTTTCCGGTCGTGAGTGATAAGTCGGATTCAGTAAATGAAATCGAATAGAATCGCATTATAGGGCAGCTGGTTGGGTAAATGTGAGGTGAATGGGAAAAAAATTCTGTCTAGGAAGTTGGTAAAGGTACCAGGAGGAATGCGCTAGCAAAATAAAGAAAATGGAGCTGCCCTATGACAGCAAGTACCCCAGTAATAATCGAAATACTGTTACAAAACTAAAAAACAAAAACTCAAGTGAAAGTTTTTTTTACACATATATTTCTTTTCAACACTGGCGTAAAAAATTACAACGACTTTTTGAACCAGCAGGTGTATCGAATCAAACACCAATATATCGAAATAGATTATAAGATCGACCTTAAATCCGTCAGTAATTTTTTTGTTCTTCACTCCCAAAATCTAACGCATGACGTCCCAGGTAGTGTTGTTCACCTGTTGCGGTACAATTATTTGAAATATACCGATTAACATTGGTGAGGGTATAGTAGAAAACAGAAGCATATAATACGACAGGTATAATATAATAATTTAATGTGCTCGTAATGACCTGGTGATATGATTCCTATTGGCTGCGCATTCCGCCCCATTTCTGGCGTACTTCACTTTAGACAGTAAGCTGAGCCAGAGGTGATGGTCTGGTTTAGTGTCTACGAAAATCCCCGCCAATACAGGGATTCGAACCGGGGACCTTTCGATCCCCAATCAGACGTCTTAACCACTGAGCCACCTGATCGCTCATAGGACATGTGATAGTCATAATAGATATAAGAAGTCATAGGCAGTGGTGCTCACCATGTATGTCGTCGACGCAGACCTGCAGGTCGTCCCTGAAGACGGGTGAGGCCGCCGGGCACTGGCAGGCACAGTCGGCGGCCGCCTCCGCAGGGCGAGCCACGCGGGACCAGCACACGTCGGGCCCGCACTCGGACAAGCCTGCGGCAACACCACACAGACAATACAGCATGGCAAGCAGGCGTCACGTCTGCACTCGGACAAGCCTGCGGCAACACCACACAAACAATACAGCAAGGCAAGCAAACGTCGGGCCCGCACTCGGACAAGCCTGCGGCAACACCACACAGACAATACAGCAAGGCAAGCAAACGGCATGTCTGCGCTCGGATAGGCCTGCGGCTACAGCACACAGACAATAGAGCAAGGCAAACAAACGTCGGGCCCGCACTCGGACAAGCCTGCGGCAACACCACACAGACAATACAGCATGGCAAGCAGGCGTCACGTCTGCACTCGGACAAGCCTGCGGCAACACCACACAGACAATACAGCAAGGCAAGTAAACGTCGTGCCCGCACTCGGACAAGCCTGCGGCAACACCACACAGACAATACAGCAAGGCAAGCAAACGTCGGGCCCGCACTCGGACAAGCCTGCGGCAACACCACACAGACAATACAGCATGGCAAGCAGGCGTCACGTCTGCACTCGGACAAGCCTGCGGCAACACCACACAGACAATACAGCAAGGCAAGCAAACGTCGGGCCCGCACTCGGACAAGCCTGCGGCAACACCACACAGACAATACAGCAAGGCAAGCAAACGTCGTACCCGCACTCGGACAAGCCTGCGGCAACACCACACAGGCAATACAGCAAGGCAAGCAAACGGCATGCGCTCGGATAGGCCTGCGGCTACAGCACACAGACAATAGAGCAAGGCAAACAAACGTCGGGCCCGCACTCGGACAAGCCTGCGGCAACACCACACAGACAATAGAGCCAGGCAAGCAAACGTCGGGACCGCACTCGGACAAGCCTGCGACAACACCACACAGACAATAGAGCAAGACAAGCAAACGTCGGGCCCGCACTCGGAGAAGCCTGCGGCAACACGACACAGACAATACAGCAAGGCAAGCAGGCGTCATGTCTGCGCTCGGATAGACCTGCGGTGACAGCACACGGACAATAGAGCAAGGCAAGCAGCCGTCATGTCTGCTCCCGGAGGAGCCTGCGGCGACACCACACAGACAGTAGACCAAGGCAAGCAGGCGTCATGTCTGCGCTCGGAGAGGCCTGCGGCGACACCACACTGACAATAGACCAAGGCAAGCAGGTGTCAAGTATGCGCTCGGAGAGGTCTGCGGTGACACCACACAGACAATTGACCAAGGCAAGCAGGCGTCATGTCTGCGCTCGGAGAGGCCTGCGGTGACAGCACACGGACAATAGGCCAAGGCAAGCAGGCGTCATGTCTGCTCTCGGAGGGGCCTGCGGCGACACCACACAGACAATAGACCAAGGCAAGCAGGCGTCATGTTTGCGCTCGGAGAGGCCTGCGGTGACAGCACACTGACAATAGACCAAGGCAAGCAGGCGTCATGTCTGCTCTCGGAGGGGCCTGCGGTGACACCACACAGACAATAGACCAAGGCAAGCAGGCGTCATGTCTGCGCTCGGAGAGGCCTGCGGTGACAGCACACGGACAATAGACCAAGGCAAGCAGGCGTCATGTCTGCTCTCGGAGAGGCCTGCGGCGACACCACACAGACAATAGACCAAGGCAAGCAGGCATCATGTCTGCTCTCGGAGAGGCCTGCGGCGACAGCACACACACAATCAGCATACATATAACGGACAAGGCAACCAAACGTCGAGCCTGCGATCGGAATGTATTGGACAATAGCACACAGGCAATTAGCACACAGACAACCAGACAAGACAAGCACAGGTAGTTCCTGCGCTCGGAAAAGCCTGGGTCAGCAGCACATAGACAGTTAACACACAGACAAGACCGGTACACGTAGAGTCTCGCTCGAACTAACCTGGGTCGATAGCACACAGCCAAGTAGCATAAAGACAACGGACAATGCAACCACAGGTTGGGCCTGCGCCCCACATTAGTTTGGTCAACAGCATAGAGAAAATTAGCATACAGACAACAGAGCAAGACTGGTATAAGTGAACTCTGCGCTCGGACTAACCTGGGTCGACAGCACACAGATAAGTAGCATACTGCAAATGGAACAAGACAACCACAGGTCGGACCTGCGCTCCGCAAAGCCTGGATCAACAACATGAAGACAGTTAGCATACATACAACGGAATGAGACAAGCATAAATCGGGCATGCACTCCACAAAGCCTCAGTCAGAAACACACAGACAACGGAGGAAGACTGGTACACGTAGAGTACGCGCTAGGACTTATCTGGGTCGATGGCACACAGACAAGTAGCACACAGACAACGGAACAAGACAATCACAGGTCGGGCCTGCACCGAGCAAAGCATGGGACACAGCATACAGATAATAAGCATACAAACAACGAAACAATACAGTCAAATGGCGCACCTGCGCTCGAGAAACTTGAAATAATGCACACAGACAACAGAACCAGACCACAGCCAGTGCCACAGCACACAGCATACGGACAAGGCGAAAGAACAACAGTGGTTGTGAACGCACTTCGAATGGAACAGCAGCACAAAAACAACACACAAACAAATACAAGATGCAGGACACATCAGGCCAATTTTGCGATAAACCTGTCATGTTTTTCAAGTATCATTTGCAGCACTATACTTCGTTTGGATGCATTGCTTTAACACAAGATGACCTACACTTCTGTCCACTCTTAGACGAACCTGTGAATCAGTAGGATTTAATCTTACCAAAGGACAACGCTGTGAAAGCCGCTGAATACTGGAGCGAGAAGATGTAATAATCCGACCATCTTTTTAGACGTACCTGGGAATCTCGAGGACTAATTTGTTTATAAAAGGACAATGCTGAGAAAGCTGTTGAAAGTACGAGGAAGAAGTTTATTGCGTTTCTGGACACGGATAGTAAAACAAGTACTTCACATACTCCACATACATATAGTGATATATAAATATTGATTTATTAACTTTTCTGGCAGAGAACATACTTTCTGTTTTTTAAAATTTTATTTGTTTTAAATTTTTAATGTTTTTGCAAACAAAAGGATTACTGTCAGTCAGTAGGAAACTTCTGAGATGAAAAAAAAAAACTTTAGTAACATTGTTACTGAGAAACTGCATAATACATCCACAGAATTTCATACGGAGAGAATAATTGCACCTATACTTCTGAGGATTGTTCAGAGTCCGGAATAGTAAATTCTAACAATTTTTTTTACCTCTGAAGCAATTATACCGTACTGCATCTGTTAAGATAATACGGTTGTGCACATTCAACTAGTTCTGTAGCATTGCCAATTTTGTTGTGAGAAGGTACCAGTTTGCTCACTTTGTGAGGATGTGGTGTACATACCGGTGTCGACGATCATGTCCCCCTTGTGGTGTCTGTGGACGGCGAGCGGCAGCGCGGGCCTCCAGGTCAGCAGCAACAGAGTCAGCAGCGGCAGCAGCAGCGGCGGGCGGCACCTCATGGCTGGATCATGGCTGCCGCCGGCGAGTAGCCGGCAAGGCCCGCCCTCTGAAACACAACACAGCACTCAGTGGCAGCGCGGGCCTCCAGGTCAGCAGCAGCAGAGTCAGCAGCGGCAGCAGCAGCGGCGGGCGGCACCTCATGGCTGGATCATGGCTGCCGCCGGCGAGTAGCCGGCAAGGCCCGCCCTCTGAAACACAGCACCGCACTCAGTGGCAGCGCGGGCCTCCAGGTCAGCAGCAGCAGAGTCAGCAGCGGCAGCAGCAGCGGCGGGCGGCACCTCATGGCTGGATCATGGCTGCCGCCGGCGAGTAGCCGGCAAGGCCCGCCCTCTGAAACACAACACAGCACTCAGTGGCAGCGCGGGCCTCCAGGTCAGCAGCAGCAGAGTCAGCAGCGGCAGCGGCGGGCGGCACCTCATGGCTGGATCATGGCTGCCGCCGGCGAGTAGCCGGCAAGGCCCGCCCTCTGAAACACAACACAGCACTCAGTGGCAGCGCGGGCCTCCAGGTCAGCAGCAGCAGAGTCAGCAGCGGCAGCAGCAGCGGCGGGCGGCACCTCATGGCTGGATCATGGCTGCCGCCGGCGAGTAGCCGGCAAGGCCCGCCCTCTGAAACACAGCACCGCACTCAGTGGAGCCAATATCCTATAACTACTCACACACTCTATTGGCTGCGCATTCCGCCCCTGTCGTATGTACCTTACTTATCCCGGCCATCCTACTATGCACAGAGGATCTACAGTTTAACGTGGAATCTGAACCACGGAACTGAGACAGGTATTCGAACCGGTGACCTTTCGATCCTCAGTCAAACGTCTTAACCACTGAGCCACCAGGCCGCACTAGAAATCTGAGTAATTATTCCTCACGGTAAAGTGGACTTTCCCGGAAAGTGTTGTCTTTCAGTATCTATGTCTTTGTCTCATGAATGAAGATATGTGCTACTACTAAGTTAAAAACAATCCTCATGCCACGTTTGAAGAGTACTTTCTTGATAAAAGAAGTTTAATAGAAAATTGTTGGACGGAGAAGCAAATTCGTGGTAATATGAGGTAACAGGTATATTCGGAAAAAAAGAAAGATCGGTCACCTGAGAATTTTTTCTCAACACTATAATATACCGTCAGGTACAACTTGGATCGTTTGCGTGGTCGTACAGTTTCTTTGTAGCCAGTTCTGACGGTGGCGTCAAAACCCGCGTGTCCTATTCTCAGACACTAATATACACGCCGAACTGATAATTGACTACATTGTAATAAAAGTAGAAAGCTGGAATCAGCGGCGAAAGATCAGAGAATTGTATTGTTAAGACGGTCTCCTGTAAATAGGTAAAGTGCTGAATAAAAAAGGGGGTGGGGGGCTATAGGATTTTCAGAAAACCAGCCTTTTGAACCGTGGCCAGAGTAGGGGCAGACCCAATTCGTGAATTTTTTAATACTGTTATTAACTTTAAACTGTATGTTTCATGTTGAAAGTCAACAGCGGACGAGAGTTCCCCGTATAATTCTGAGATGTGCCAAATGTGTGAGGGGTGAAGAAGGCATCTTCGTATTGTCTGCTTCCAGGGAAGCTACAGCTGTCCAACACCAGGGGACAGCGACCGTCTCGTCACCTGCAGAGGGGTCAATCAACCATTGATGCTGCCTGGAACTCAAGACTTCACTACGAAGGAAACGAAGATTCAGAAAAAAAAAGGTTTTGCACTGTCGTTCGCCCAACAAACACCCTGAGTTTATAATTGAGAAACTTTTTGATCAGTGAATACAATTTTAAATTATTTTTAAAGAAAACTTGTTATTGTAAAATGAAAGTTCAATTTTACAAATAAATATTACAATCAGATTATGATCCTTGTTTTCACTATATCCCATTCAGTCTATCAATATGTCAATTAACTTGGTTAGCAATTGAGATAATTAAATAATTCAAAATCAGCATAAATTTGGCTCCCATATCTTTAGAACTTGGGTGTTGCTTCCCTCATACAAAGTCGAAGAATATATTAAGAATTTTAAACATATGTGACTTTCTTTACGAAATAACACTATTTTAGTCAGTCACCCAGTATTAACTGGATTTTACTGGTCTACAGACTGTTTTGCCATGAAAGTAACGAAATTAGCCAGAGTAGCGTTTTGATGCCGTGGAAGCCTCACCCTTTTCTCATGCTTACCAGTGTGCATATTGAATGACGGATGCAACAAGCAGTTTCAGTTATTTAACAGAGGTAGTATAGCGAAATAGCACAGTTAATCCCGATGCTGATGGATGAGCCATCAACGTTCGTGCGTGATGTTCGTAAGAAGGAAGTTCGGTACTCGGTCTGGCTACCCATGTTTCGGTTTCCTAGAATAATTCCTGGCGAATGACGAGATAGTTCCCTCAAAAATCTATGGGTGAATTCTGTCTCGTTATTTGTTCCCCATCCTCTCCCGGCTATAATAATATCGACGTAGGCGAGCTGTATTTACTAAATAAGTTAATTAATGTCTAAACTAGTAGCGTAACCACACTTTGTTTAAAGCGACTTTAAAGTGAACGTCTGCGTGTAATTTCGTAAACGCTTTTTCATTAATCAAAGTTATCATGTATTATAGTGCTGTAGTTTCATAGCCACATCGATCCGTATCGTAAGGGATTGATTGACACGTTAGAGAAAGTACAGAGGAGAGCCGCTCGATTCGTGACCGATAGTTACAGTCCTTACGTAAGTGTTACAGAGTTGATACGTGGGTTGGGCTGGGATTGTTTGGCCGACAGACGACGTCGTTTTTTTTTTTTTTTTTTGAATTTGTTGTAGAATATGCGAAATCTTTCATTTACTAGTGCAACGAAATACTTCTTCCGACAACCTATTTACGTTCCAATGACAGGAGGGATAAGATTCGAGAAATAAGATGCCGTACTGATGCATTTATGTATTCCTTCTTTCCTCGTTCTGTTCGGGATTGGAATGCACTGAATTAGGATTGGTGCTTAGCACCCTTTTGCCACCCACAGTATTTGTGATTTGCAGAGTATAGATGTAGATGTAGATAGTAAATAAAAAAAGCTTCCACTTGTCTGAACCAAACACACTAATGGACGTCTAGCTTGGTGGAGATAAATGAAATTTCAGTGAAGACTCGATGTCCAAAAACAAATAAACCGCGTACTGTGACGTGAGTTGCTGAGGTGCCAGCAGACGTGATGTCAGTGGCGCGTGCCTGCTCAGAGAGGAGACCAGTGCTACTCACAAGACCGGAACGGGTACCTACAGGACCAAATCAAACTAATCTTACCAAGCGACTGCATCGTGGATCCAATTACGAGCAGAGGTGTTTGTAGAGAAGTGAGCTGGACAAAATTATCCCAACCCCTTCATGCTAATCATCTTTACGCTCGGTTAAATGTCCACATTCTGATTGTATACTTAGACTCAGTTGATGGAATTAGGATGGAAATTAGTTATGGCCAAACATTTGTATACGAAAATAGATAGAAAAATTAAAAAAAAAATAGGAGAGAAAGTATTGAAATATTACTTGTTTCGCCGAATTTTTCAGGCCACATATCATTACATTTACCCCTGAAAATGAACCATCAAAACAACATCGAAGAAAAGAAAAGTTATTTCTAGTTTTTTGTTTACTGAAATTTTGTTATCGTCACATGACTACCATTTTCATGGTTATGAGATTTTATACCAATCGGATAATCACGAAAGCCAATTATTCATATAAAACCATTAAAGGAGTATATCATTGTATATGGAGCAAAGCTAGTTTCGTGAATTATAAGTATCACGCAAAGAAAACCAAAAGAACATGTACTTTAGCCAAAAGATGATTGCTATTCCAATGCCACATGTTCTTGCACAATATGTGTGAGGTTTGTCATCTCTCCTTGATTTGGTTCAACTTCGCTAGCTGCATCACGAGCTGTAAACATATCCATTAGTATAAGTGCTGTAGGTTTTTCCTACTATACGCAACACTTCCTTTTTTTTTTTTTTTTTTTTTTAATTTCTTTATTGCAATCGTTCAGCGTATCTGCGCTTTTCAGATTGGGGTGGAATACAGTCATGAATTTAAAAAAAATGATAAGTATACATTTAACGGTGCGGCACTTTGAATGAGGTTAACTCATCGAGTCCCTCAATAACATTAGTCATAATAACGTTAAACATAATAACATTAACATAATAACATTAAACATAATAACATTAAACATAATAACACTAAGCATAATAACATTACACACAATAACATTAAATATAATAACATTAAACATAATAACGTTAAACATGATGGTTTTATAAGAACATTATTGGGTGATGTCTGAATAGAAGTAGTCTAAGCGTCTATCTGGAAGAGAAGATCCTGGGGTAAGCGGCTGGCGATTCTTGTGGGTCTGTCGGATCTGGTGCCCAGGGAGTAATATGCGGCTCCTGGCACTCTGGGAAGGTGTTGATAGAAACGTCGTGCTTGCTCTTGGATAAACTGCGTGATGGTAGGCAGTCCGAGTTCGCGGTGCAACTGGGAGTTGCGGACGAACCATGGAGCATCGACGGAGATCCGCAAGATTTTGTTTTGGAGCGACTGTATTCTCTTGAGTTTGCTGGCAGCGGCACCTCCCCAGACTGGGCAGGCGTAGGTCAGTAGAGGACGGATTAGAGAGGTGTATAGTAGGATGGTGGTGTTACTTTTGAGTGAAGACTTCCGGTTGATAACAGGATATAATTTAGTGAGCCGGGAGTATGCGAGGTTGAGTTTGGAGTTTATGTGGGCGTTCCAGGTGAGTCGTCGGTCCAGATGAACTCCCAGGTACTTGACGGTCTCGTCTGGACGTTTCCATGGTACAGGTGTGCCGTTGATAACGATCGCAGTTAGGTTGAGCTGGGCGTCGGAGAGTGAAAATCATAGTTTCGCACTTAGTTGGATTCAGTGCGATGCGCCACATGTTCAACCAATTAGTTATGGCAGTGAGGGCCGCTTGAAGATTGCGAACAGCTGTTTGAATATCTTCGTGGGAGGTGAACAGTGCTGTGTCGTCGGCGTACATTGCTATGGCTGAAGTGGTCAGATCGGGGCAATCAGAGATGTAAATGTTGAAGAGTGTTGGTCCGAGGACAGAGCCTTGAGGAACACCAGCTAGGACAGGACGGGGAGTGGATGTGACTGAATCAATTTTTACTGAGAAGGTGCGTCGGAGTAGGAAGCTGTGGAGGGTTCTATACAGGTAATCGGGAAGTCCAATGTTGCGCAGTTTATACAACAGTCCTGCATGCCACACTTTGTCGAAAGCTTGGGTAAAATCTAGGAAGGCGGCGGCCGTGTGTTGTTTAGTTTCAAAAGCTCGTGCTATGATTTCAGTGATGCGGAGGAGTTGGTGGGTGGTAGAGTGCTGTGTTTGGAATCCGAACTGATACATGGGTATGACTGAAGCCTGTCTGAGGAATTTGCATATGCGTTTCTTGATGATTTTTTCGAATATTTTAGATAGCGCCGGAAGTAAACTTATTGGTCGGTAACTGGCTGGTTGGTTGGTAGGTTTGCCGGGTTTGGGGAAGACAATTATTGTCGCGTGTTTCCAGGAGGATGGAAAATAACCAAGGCGGAGTAGTGCGTTGAATATGGATGCTAGGA
The DNA here is from genome assembly GCA_031002005.1 of Vandiemenella viatica. Taxonomy (NCBI): domain Eukaryota; kingdom Metazoa; phylum Arthropoda; class Insecta; order Orthoptera; family Morabidae; genus Vandiemenella; species Vandiemenella viatica. The sequence goes on from JARYHS010009186.1 coordinate 198,306,427, forward strand.
AGGCTATAGCTTTATCAGGTAAGTGTTTGAGGGCCACGTTGGGAATTTGGTCGTGGCCGGGGGCTTTTTTGGAAACAAGTGAGTGTAGAAAGAAACGGATTTCTCGGGGTGAGGTAAATGATATTGGCAGGGGAGCGGTGGGGTAAAAATGAGGAAGATTCTCTATTTCAGTTGCTGATTGTTCGTCGTGCGCTGTGTTTGGAGTGAAGGATGATTGGAAGTGATCAGCAAGCAGTTCACATTTTTCTTCATGGCTGGTTAAGTAGCTGGCTCCTTGTCGGAGGGGGGGTATAGTGAGGGGTTCGCGAAGGATTCTTTTAGTCTCCTTCCACAGAGTGCCGTCGTGAGGAGAGATACTTGAGAGATGGCGCTGATAAGTATGGAAACGGTATGAGTCCAGAGCTTGCTTGACTTGGCGGTTTAGTTGATTCAGACGAGTACGTTGCCACTGTAGTCGTTGGTTTTGCCATAGCCTTCTCATGCGATGTTTGGCTTGGAGCAGGTTCACAATTTCTAACGGTAGGGTTTTGTGGTAAGAAATTGGTCTAGCTGGCCGTGGAGGGGTTGATGAGGCTGCCTTTAGAGAGGATATTATACTTGCGGTGAACTGTGAAATTGCCATGTCAACGTCGGTTGTATTTCGTAGAGGAGTATTAGGGTGAAGATCTTCTTCGAGATGACGTTGAAATTTAGCCCAGTCAACGCGCCCCATTAGAAGTGAGGGTCTAAGTGAGTAGGTGGGGGTATTTATTTCGAAAGTGGCTACTACTGGGCAATGATCAGAATCGAGTTCGGGTAGCACTTGCATATGAATAGGATGGGAAATTTGTTTCACTAGTATTAGGTCGAGAATGTCTGGGAGTACTTGAGGGTTATAGGAATAATAGGTTGGCTGGTCTGGGCTGAGGATATGGAATGCGCAGTCATTTGCTGCCTGTAGAAGGCGACGACCATTAGGTGTGGTAACTCTACATCCCCAGAGGGCGTGTTTACTATTCAGGTCTCCCATTAGTATAGTGGGAGACGTCATTGTGAATAATGTACTGAAGTCTTGCTGTTCGAGGCGTTTCGATGGCGGTTTAGTACGCGGCTATGATGGTTAGGGATTGTCCGTTCCGCGTAGAGAGCTTGACTGCGCAAGCTTCTAAGTTTGACAATGTTGCCAGAAAGATGGGATGGTGGGAGATGTTCCTTTTGATAAATAGCGCAACTCCGCCGGAGGGGGTAGCAGCAATGCGATCTTCCCTATAGATAGAATATCCTGGCATGGTGAAGCGCTCTTGTGAAAGTAGATGTGTTTCGGAAATACAGGCAATGTCTATATTGTGTCTGGACAGAAACTCAAGAAGAACTTGTCGCTTAGATTTAATTCCGTTGGCATTCCAGTTTAAGAATTTGAGAGAAGAAAACGCTGGATGGCACATTATTAGTCATTACGCAGTAGCTCCGTGACGAAGTTAAATAATAATGATTTAAAGCGAGGAAAAAATGGCTGAATAATGTGAAGGAAGGAGTGCAAGAGAGAGGTTAACAGTCTTTCCAATGTTGCAGAAGATGAAGTGCTTGTGGGATTTGTGGATTCTTTGCGGTGATAGGGATGTTTGGGAGGCCATTGTGGTAGAGAGTGCTGATTGCGGGAGCTGCCTGGCATTGCAGGAAAATTGCGTTCGTCAAGGAGCGGTGCCTGAGATGTTTGTGAAGGCGAAGGGGCAGTGGAAGATGGGTTGTTCAAGGGTGGCAGGGTAGATTGTTTGCTTCTTTTAATGGTGAGGTAATAGGCACAGCCTCGGTAATTAGCAGAGTGCTTACCGCCACAGTTGACACATTGTGGGTCGGTTTGTTTAGACTTTGGGCATTCTGAGTAGTGGTGGTTTTCCGGACATTTTACGCATCTAGGAGGAAGATGACAGAAATTTTTTGTATGTCCGAAACGTTGACATTTAGTACATTGTGGGATTGTGGGAGATTTTCTACGGTATTCTACAGAGATGATAGCATGGAAGAGACTAGTTAATTGGAAAATTTCTTTTGCTTGCTGGTTGTCATCTAATTCAACGACGCACAGGGGCATTGGCATTTTATTTTTATAAAGGAGTCTTGTCACTTTTGTAGCTGGTAACTGTCGAGCTTGAAGCTCTTCTAGTATTTCAGCATCAGAATGAGAATGGGACGTTGCGAAGGACTACCTCTAGCTTCGTGTTTTGAGGATCTTTGAAGGTGTGGTAGGGGAGCTGGGCTTCGTCTAGGAATTTGTGACAGCGCGGTAGTCAGTGGTAGAACTAGTATTAATTTTGATCATCGACCCACGTTGCTGGGTCGTGAAATCATCCTTCGTTAAGGTGGACAGATCTTTCAGAATTTGCTGATAATTGTTAACATCATGCAGAAAAATTGGGGGGATCACTATTTTGACTGCTGCGTCAGATGCGGCATCAGTGGGCTCACGTTGATCTTCAACGGAGTCTAACAGTGAGAACTTGTTATGCACAGCCGTAAGGTTAACTTGGTATTTACGATTAACGGAGGAGGCAGGAACAATATGCTTTTTGCGGGGTTGTCGGAATTCCAGATTATTGGGATCGGAGTCTAAGGGAGCAGCTGTTCGTTTGGCGTTTACCTTGGAAAATGAAGCAGAAGGAGGACTGGTGGTTTCCATCGGGATGTCTGATGTAGTTGGCATGGTGAATTGTGCCCAGGATGCAGTAGCTGCCGCTGGAGAAATTGTTGATTGAAGCGGAGGTTGTTGTGAAGGTAGCTCTTGTGTTTCGTTGACGTTGTGAACGAGATTCAGTGCAGAGCGAACTAATTGCCCTGTGTCCGGCTCCTCGAGAACCATGAGTGATGAGAACTTGAAAGATAAAGATTTGATATGCGGTTTTGGTTAACACTCCGAAGTATAGAAACGACTTTAACTGTAGCGATGCACGGAAGTAAACACTTGCTAGCACAGGCGAGCTGGTAGGGTAGAGCGCTGCAGGAAGTGCACACGACCGTAGCTATCAGCGAACTGCAACACTTCCTGTGCAGACCGTACTATTTCAGCTTATTATTCTGTCTTTTGTTTCTCCATTACGACCTGCGACTGCCGGGAGTATTGCAGCTGTGAGCTACGGCAGATTGATTCGGACGTGGAGTGTTGTTAGGACCCCGCGGCTGTGCACCTGTGCGTCTGCTCAGAACTCAAATCTCAGACAACAGCGCGAATGGAGATATCCAACGGCTGCATGTGACGTCGAAATACACCTGTGCTGTACCTTAATTGGGAAATACGATTAACTTTAATTATATCCGCTCCAATTTGTCGTTTGGATAGCACGCAATTTGTTTCCAACTATTCCTCCATGTTGTAATCAATCATTTATTATACATCGTTTTAGTACTTTATGGCTTTGCGCCTAATCGACGTCGAGGTCATTAGAGGCGGGAAAGGACGAGGGGCAAGCTGGGGAGGAATTCGTCAGTGGCCTTTTTGAGGAACCATCGCGGCATTCAACTGGAGTGATTTATGGAAACCATGAGATCTGGATGGTTAGGCGGGTATTCGAACCCGCGTCTTCCCGAATGCGAGGCCAGAGCGTTACCGCTCACCCATCACGCTCGATAAGTCTTAACTAAGACTTGTCTCTGCTATATGAGAAAGTTGTCACAAGTAGACAGCTATTGTGCTGCAATACAATGGAACCATTACGTGAACAAAACTGAGCGTCCACGCAGAACTGAAGTGAAAAGACAATCAAGCTGTGACTTGGAAGGGACGAAGAGCTATATTTCCTTAATACTTTTTTATTTAAAGACTCGTAGAATATTTTTAAGTTTCCTTAAATCTAGTATAGTTTTATAGGCTGCCATGAATGGAAATCAGAAAGGTTTTTTAGCCCCAATCATTAATATTCCATACCTTTCTTATTCTTCATTCCGCAGCGCTTTGTATTACGGACAGCCCCACCATGAAGGTTCCAATGCACGCATTTCATTCTAATTTAACCATTAAGATTTCTTTACAGCAGTAACAGTCTCTTGTTAATCACTCTCAAGTTATATAACTAATACTAGGTCTCAGAAATAAAATATTCTAAATCAGAGCGATCTTAAAAATGATAATTCATCTCTGCGTGGTCATGTGTGAGAAATTCTAACTATTTTAGGTTGGTACATTTCTGTGTGTTGCAACAGTAAATTAATTGAGACACTGTAAAAAAAGTAATTGTTTTTTATACTAATGATGATAAAAAAATATTTATAATTCTCATGATTCGAAGGAATTATGTACTAAAATAGGAAAAAACAAAATAGTGGCATTTTCAATTCATTCTCGTTCTCAGTCAATAGCAATTACGCAGTAGGAAATGTTATAAACTTTGAACGACTAATATTTCTGGTCCTTACTCGGGGATGTATTACTAAGTTCTGAGGTTTAGATTTACAAGGAAACTAATGAAGTGTATTAAGATAGTCAACTGGGATGATGAAAAATTTAAGTTTAATTTAGGAAGTTTTAGTATGCCACGTCAAAAAATTCGAGAAAGCAAAATATTATCCCTGAGATAAGCAGCGTTAAATTGTTTTGCCATTCGAAGGAAGAGAACGAACCATCTTATATGTTGACACTCGCTGGACCATTTCAGCGAAAGTTGATACAAATACTCGAAATGAAATGTATGAAGTGATAATTGTTCGATATTTTACGAACCACAACACAGCAATGGATAAAAATTAAATGCAATCACAGTAGTCTCTGTTATGAACCTCTTTTTTATTGATACTGGATGACTTATTGACGGTGAGGTCATTATAACCGAGTGAAGGACAGATTAAAGGAACGGCAAGGACTTCGCCAGAGGCTTGTTAAAGGGCCTGTCCCGGCATTCGCGTAGAGTGATTTCAGGAAATCAACAAAGACTGAAATCTGAGTCATCGGACCGGGGACCTGAACGTTAACAACTCACCCACCCGGATTGGTACCACGATTTCTTACTGAATCTACAGTAATAAATATGACGTGGAAATTTTCACATTATGCATACCTAAAATTGACCGAATACTCAACATGTGGCATTTGCCCTTCTAAGCACATACGAAACATAAGCTTTTGGAGTAGCGAATTTTTAATATAACAAGAAAGTCCGTTTTTTTTTAACTCATAAGAACGTCATTTATAGTCTTTTTCTTTGCATGACTTCTACTAGTTTGCCATCAAAATAGTTGCCTTTGGCTTCGAGAATTCAATACAAAATCCTGAAAATTCTACATGACTGCTTGTTCAGTCACTCAATGAATAAAATAATAAACAGTAGATTTTAGAAAACGACTGAATGTTTTAATAAGACGTGCTAAAAAAAATAAAAAGTCAATTTAAGCAAACTCAGGAAGAAAACGGCTGATAGTTTAAATACGAAAATGTTTCATTTTACTGTACGGTAGAGCTATGTCTCAACTGTTAGATCATGATTATAGCAGCAAATTACGAAATATGAAAATTTACTGGTTAAGAACCTTTACAAACAAAAAAATTTCCTTATGATATTTTGTAAATGTAATAAACGTTAGAACATAGATTAATGCATTTTTGTAAGGAGAAATCATCAGTAAAATTTGTCAATACCCGTACGTTCACTTAGTAAAGAAGTGAACGATAACAGTTAAAAAAATTAGTTACAGAGGTCACACACACAGAACAGCTCAATTATTTTTCAAATTACAACAAAAATATTAAAATTACATATGACAATACTACTTGGAACTATTTCACAGTTATCTGATGAAAGTAATGTGGTTAGTTTCTAAATGTGCTAGTGGAAGAAAATACTCATTACGACACAAAACAATTATACAGAGGTATAAAACAAAACTAAAAGAAATTTCCGTTGGAATAAAAAAGGATTTGATTGTATGAATGCGTTCTCTCTAATTTCCCAGCAGACATGGATGGAATTAAGAGAACCCCCGCGGTGATACGGGGCAATGAACCAGGGACCACCTATGCCACAGCCCGGGGCGTCACGTACACAGACGCATCCAATGACTATGTTGCTCGAGCGCACAATGGCGGAAGGTGTCTCTGATTGAGCAGTCTGCCTGCGGGTGTGTGATTACTCGCCTTGTCACGTGCGGAGGTTAATGAGCCCACGGGATCGTTTCTTCTTTCACGCCTGGGACATGGGCCACCAGGTGAAAACGTCCGGGAGTCCTTGTTAGAGGAGAACACGGTCCAGGAAACAGCCGCCGATTCGTTTCGGAAATAGTCACCGTTTGGATTTCCCTCAAAATAAATCTTTTTTCTTCTTTAACCCCAATTTTAAATTGACAGGCCGTGGAAATTCCAGTAGGACCTAAGAGGAGGGGAATGACAGCTTGACTGAATGTAAAACACAAGACAACAATCAAATGCTATACACTATGAAAGATGGCAGACTGAAAAATTCTAGGTCACTAAGCGTTCTGTACTATAATAGTAGTAGCACCTCGTTTCTGAGGTAGATAAGGCGTTATAATAATCCCAAGGTTAGCTGCTTGGAGCCCCCGTAGTCAAAGACATTCTTAACGCCGTAATCATCAGACCGTATACTAATAGCTCACATTAAGTCCCAAACAGAGTGAAGTCATGATTCATTCGTCTGATTTGGACATTATCCTCGGAAACCCTCTTCATCTCTTTCGGAAGAGCATGCTTGATTGGGTGGGCAGAGAAATTTACACTCTCGTTTCATCACTCAAGAAACATTTAACCAGCACTCATCAGAATCACCTGCACATACTGAAACACAAACGACAGCGGAGAAATCAGTGGGAAACCTAGTGGCAAAGGTGTTGCCATAGAGAGATAACACTCCATGATAACCACGGCTCCTGGGAGACAAGGCTTCACACAACACTTTGAAGAAATTAAATTTTTGTTTTCGAAGAAAGATGACAACAGATATTGTTTGGTAATTTTATGATATCCTCATGATCTGGGGTCTAAGTCAGGAACTTCTAGCAGGTCTTCATCAATAATAATACTAAAAGACCAGTATAGTCATGATTGATATCACCTGTTATGCTACCCAGTCTGGGCTGGAGATGTTTTAGCTCCCCGCTCAAACGTTGCGCTGTCAGCAAGCTAAGAAGGAAGAGTGCCTATTTATGTTTGTGTTATGGATTAATGTTTTCCCTTTAAATTAAAATGTCAAACCAACCACTAAGAAAGGTATTTCGTTTAAATCTGCGTGTTTATTAGTAATATACTACGGTATTTTCAGATGTTTTCGCTGAACTCTCTGTCCATTGTGGCGATGTTCTAGCAAGCAAAGAACGAAAATTAACTGTTTATCTTTATGTCACGTATTATACTGTAAACTAAGGTATATATTTCATTTAAATCTGCATTATTCTGACTATCGATTTTTTATTTTTTTATTTTTTTTACGTTCATTTTTTCTGTTGTAGACAATAGAGCCAAGTCATAAATAAACTAAAAAATTTCTTAACAGAAAATGAGAAACAGAGAACTTCATTAATTATTCAGAGAAATTCACGAAACGTAGCTTATCAAGAAATATACTAATAAATACCACGAACTACATCATTAAATATGTAAAAACACCATATATTTGTTGATGATAGCAGTGTTCAATAAAATAAGAAAATAATTAATTGTTATTTGTCTTTTAACAAGTAGTTTGTTATGGGGCCATCATGTTCGACAACAATACCACCGAACCGGGTTAGTGAACGGAATGCTGTGAAAGAAAAAGTTCAATTCCTTATAAGTAAAAATCTCTCGTTTTACAATACGACAGTGTCGTGCAATGGCCTGAACTGTGAACGGGCTATTAACAGAAAAATACGAAACGTAAAAGTTTGTTGATTACAAATTTATACAAACCTTCTGGATGAAGGGATTTTGAAGCCGATTCGTTACCCTTCCTTCCGTGCCCACTGTCGGCAATCGGCTGTAATAAGATTTATGTCGACTATACGTAAGGACTTGCTTAAAAACTAAAAATACTGCTTGGAATGACGTATTACTCAGAATTAAAGAAGGTAAGTTTCGGACTTCTGCTAGTATATTACACCTTCAGGTAATGGAAATTCAAATCACGATAGCATATGCAGTAGCGTATAATCCTTTTGCAAGGATCTCCATTCTAGAGTATTCGTTGTTTTTCGGTAATTCCGTAATCATTTCTTATTTGACGAGTAAACTATTGATTAAATGTTATAAACATGTTCTAAGAAATAAAAATACGATCGCGGTTAATTTATGGAAAAAACTTCTGAAAGATAATTTAGTTATAATAGTAATAGATATAATATATATAGTAATAGATATAATAATAACAATGAGAGTCGTAAAATATGATAAATAAGATATCTTGTTGTGACTACCTTTGGAATATTGTAGGGGTCAGAGTAAATTATTTGGTAGGAGAATTAACGGGAAAAAAGAACAGGGCCAATTCAAATAAGGGAAAAGTATTTTACCACTGAATGCTGCAGCAAGCTTGTATTACAGGTTTAATAAACCGGTTGCGATTGAACATGACTCCTGTAACGTTACGAGATATCATAACCATAAAAGAATCCTAGTGTACCGAGCGAGCATGAAATAAGTACACCCTCATATAGTTTCTGAGACAGTAAATATATTGGAAACGTTAACTAGAACTACGTGAAACGGTACTGCCTAAAATACACAGCAATCAAATTTGAAGGAAGTATGCCGCAAGGAACTTGATTAGTCATATTTATGACTGAACGTAAAGAAATAATGAACTATCAAAGATAATCTAAAAATTACAGGAACAACGTTTTATACTCAGGAACAGTTTCTCGCAGGACATATTTCATTCGTTGATACTTAGTCATTAAAGAAAAAGTTGGATTTACTTTTGGCTGCTTATACTAAGTATCTGCATAAGACTGGAGCATAGGAACAAAACAGCACCTCGGCATTGCCTCAAACAGTAACTAAGAACTTGTATATTTCATTGCTAATTCATTATTTTATCCTGTTTCCACTCAAAATTACTAACAGGAATGATAGCTGTAACATTTCACACCAGGAAAGCCTTCATTCTTTCAACTGTAACATACTTAAAAAGATAAAAATAATTATGACATGGCATCCATGTAATATCCATAATATGGTTCCTGAACCGTAAAGTTGAATTTTGTTCGACTAAAAACAGAGAAGATTCAAAAAAAAAAAAAAAAAAAAAAAAAATCTCCAGTAAATTATAAAATAGAATCACGTGAGATGAAAACTACTTGCGTATGGTTTTAATTTTTTTTATAGATCTGCGTGGTACATGGTTATAAAATTTAGTAAGGACTAAGACCTGTAACACAGAAAGCATATATAAAATTTTAAAATAAATCTGCAAGACATTACATAAATATTCGTGAATGCCAGTCACCATTACAAAATAGTGAATACGTCATTTGTTAGAGAATATTAATTGCAAATATAAATTAAATTTTTCTTCTGTTAAGCTTGGTTTCAATACTAGTTTACTCTGAAACATTCTCAGCCTCGACCATGGATTATTCTGATGTTAAATCAATTGACGCAGTGACTGAAGCAACTATTTTTAGAGAGGAATAATCTCATACGTATTTTTTTTAACAAAATAATTTCCCGCATTTAGCTAATAACACCACCATACGTGTGTGACGTTTAGAACTTCTCAGAATCACCTCGTACAACAGTATTTGCAATTAAGTTCGCAGACTAATGTTGTAATATAATCGTTCGGCGAGATGTTTTGTTATTATCTCTGTCGAGAGATACTGCTGTTGCAGTACACTATGAAATATCCATGGAGGAAGGAAATCTCCATTACATCATTTTTAAGGTTATGAGCGTTATTTAGTAAAAATTGTGTTTAGTTGGGAAAGAAACGAATTGTCAAAATACTGCATTTGACACGTCATTTTTGACGGGCTTACATGATAATTATATTACATGTAGATTTTTACACTATATTCTGTGAAGAAATGAATTGCCAAAACACTGAAATAATAGTATGTATTGCGTTTAAATTAACTTATTAATTATTACTTGCTTTTAATTACTGATGTCATTATACCAGCCGAATGTAAATAGTTCCAATGGGTCACATTTGTGTAGCGATACATTAATGTATTCATACGTGAATAACAGAAGATATTATATTTGAGTGGAAATATTATTGGATGCTGTGGTTAGGTTGAAATGCAGACAGAACCAGAATGACAACTGATACACTTTTTTACAGCATAATTCACGGTGAATTTAGTGTTATAAGTAATTTAAGCAGCTTTAATAGGCGCCGTGTTACAAAAGTCATTATTTAATGCGGATGGAAGCAGTTCCAAAGGCGTGGAAAGATATTGGTGTAAGAATTAGGAATGGTGCATGGAAGGAAAAAGATGACCATGACCTCAAGCTGGCACCCGATTTCAGGCACCAGGGTTAAGGAAGATTTTCGTTCGTAGGTAAGGGGATCAGGAATTAGAATTAGTCACCAAGAGAAATGATTAATAATTTACCTAAAACGCTAAAAGTTGAAATTTTTAGAAAGCGAAGGAACAAGAAAGGGGAAAACTGGATGCGCTCCATCGCACTTCTTCTGAATGCGGCCTGGACCAGGAATAAAACAAATATCACGTGATACGCATAAGGTTTCCGGATTCCTGATTTATTTTTAACATCATTGGTCGTCATTAAATCAGTAGAAGTTCCAACTGTATCGCTAAGTAAACTACAATCAAAATATGTACAACTTTACAAAATAAAGGTTATGAGCATTGTATAATTACAATTCTATTTAATTAAGCAACTGCACAGAAATCAATCGCCACAACACTGCGCCCAAATAGTTATTTTAATTGGCTTACAAGCTCGTGTGATAGTAATGTGTGAACTGGATATCTTCCATACATTTCGTTTTGGTAATACTTCATTGCAACACTAAGCTCCGAAGAATACATTACAGTTAACATCGGTAAATATCTGCTCATACTTTGTGATTGTTTTCCGCTCCGTACTTGTGGTGAGATCCATATCATTTTTTGATGATAATACATTGTGAAATATTAAACTTATGAACCGCTACCATACCCGAAAAGTCAATTACGATATAACACCGGTGCTAGACGTTGGTCACGAAAACCTAGATCCGAACGGTTTGCTGGGATTTACAGCGTTGTCAAGCGTGACGAATTGGTCCATTAAGTATCTAACGCCTCGATGTTACCGCGTTGAGAATCTATTCACAAATCACGGCGCCATCTTTGAGCGCCCGATAACTCTATTTGGCGCACGTAACGGAGTCTGGTATCTGTCGGTGTGGAAACCGCCATCTCTTTCTATTTCGTACCAGCGTCTCTATTTGTGATACGGAGTACCGTGCCCGCAAATAACATGTCTCATCAGGTAGTCAGTGCACGATAAGATCGATAAGTGCTGTCCCTGGGGAAAACAGCGACTCACTACCGAAATCTTTGCAAGAGATTCCATCTTTATGGCCTGTAATGCCTACGCCCGAGACACATCTTGGGGGCGTGATACATGCTGTCAAAAACAAAATCTCTTTTTTTATTCTAGCGTCAAAGATGCAGCTTCCCACTTGAAGCTGATATTTTATGCTCGTATTAGCAACGATAATGGACTTAACGCTTGTGTCATTAAAGTTCAGTTTCTATTTTTTGTATGCATGGCATTAGAGCAAAATATCTTTAATGGTTTGTAATCTCCTTTTCATGATTCCAAGGGATGATTTTATATTTGGATTTTTTAATATACTTTTGGACTACTTCGTGACGGATGCAGTTACACGTTTTAGACATACTTAAGATTCTCTCCTTCCTTTTCGAACGCAGTAAACAATATATCACTAGTTTAGTTCACATAAAAACGCTTTGGACGCCAAGCAAAGCCATGAGAATAAAGGATCATTCCCAAAGCAGTGATAGCAAATTAGATCATACAGTTAAACGTGTAAAGAATACCCAGGGAAAAGTGTGGTTTGTCTCTTAAGGAAAAGTACTCACCGTCCCTTTCATTACAGCTGGGGAAAATCCGGTGTAAATCCGTCCAGCGAATTCAAAGATCCACGCAAAAAATTGGCTCAAATCATATTTTCTCAGTATCACATTTTGGTAAACCTAAGTGGAATGAAATACAGAGTTCTTTCCTGATGATCGTTGTTTTATCGTCACATTATTATCACACTAGCAACATCTCGGCATACTGAAACTGGTTAATTCTTATTGATATAAGAACGTGCCAACGTCGTGCATTTAAGCTGCGAAGCTAAAGTGTACATGTTTACGAAAAGCATTTCAAATTTAACTATCACATATACCCGTGTTACACCAGCAACATTGGTCCGAATCATTAGACGAATTTTTTTAAAAATGTAGATTTATTTCTGGAACATTCTTTACTATGCGAATTGTTCACACGTTACCTCGTCATCAGATTTCCTCTCGTCGACATGGGGGTTGGAAGAGAGTGGGGGACAGAGAGGGGTGGTGTAACGGTTAGCGTTCTGGCCTCGCATTCGGGAGGACGGCGGTTCGAATCCCCGTCCGGGCATCCAGATATGGGTTTCCATGGTTACCCAAATCACTCCAGCCAAATGCCGGGATTCTTCCTTCAAAACACCATGGCCGAATTCCTTCCCATTCCTAGTCCCCCCCCCCCCCCATCCTTTCCTGTCTCTAAAGACCTCGCTGTTAAGAGACGTTAAGCAGTTAAAAAAAAAGAGAGAGAGTAAGGAGGAACGAACGGGAAGGAATTCGGCTACGCTTTTTCAAGAAACCATCCCTGCATTCGCTTGAAGTCATTTCGGAAAATAAAGGAGAATTGAAATCTGGATTGCCGGATGGGGATTTGAACTCACGTCCTGCCGAATGACATACCCGAGCGTTACCAGTCACCCACCAGGCCACTATTAAAACTATAAACACGATTCGAGTTGCCAGATGAGGTGACTCTTCGTTGGAACACAAGTCACCTATAACTTCTCTCACCAACGTTAACGTTGTCACTTCTAAGGAATGTGTTTGCCTGGGGCTACCTGGAAATTCGTTACTGAAATGCAAAGAGTAACTCAAAACACCTCTTCATGAACAGATGGTACAAGAAAGTAAACATGATTGCTGATGGTATGGTATGCTGATAACTCATTATAACGAATCTTGTACTCAAATGTTTATCCAGCATCTCAAATTGAAGGTTTCTGAGTGGATCAGTAAAAACAGAGTCGTTAAAAATGATTAACTGTTAACCACTGGCACCTCTATATAATCAATTTTGATGCATAATTCTAAAGTGTATTTATTTTAACTGTGCCGCTTTCTCGTGAGAACCACATTAGTCCAGGTAATTCGCCGTTATTGGCATCTGTTGCTAGCTCCGTTCCTACGGCGTTTTATGGTGCTGTTCAGTGCTTTTAAGAGACTCCAATATAACCCCAGCAGGCAAGTATCTTGTTCAGCGTGCAGTTTCAGCACTCAGGTCATTTGGCGTAATGCTTTTTCGGTGTTCTAACCAGCGACCATCACACGGTAGCTTTTACGAGTGCCTCATTGAGCAACTTCTCTGCAAGCCGATGGGTTCGAGACCTCAACTCGTCAACACAGCTGATATGCAGACCGCAAAACGATACACTCTGTTGATGTCGGTGAGTGTACGGTGGATCTGATTTCCTCGTAGATTGGCGGGCGTAATAAGATCATGTGCGTGTCCCGGGAGTGTAATCTAGCAAACCACAAGTGTGTTGGTGAGAAGGGCTGCATAACTGCCAGGCTAAAGGACACTCTGTGGACGGCCTCGTGCATCAGGAAACGCTGCGTCCTACAATAGGCACAAGGCTTTACTAGATGTCTCTTCGCTGAACGGCCAAGTAGGTGTCGCATTAACTTATCCGCCGGGTGACTGTTAAATCCCATAGGTGGCCGTAAGACACTTATTCGATCGTGAAACGTCGACAAGAAACTTCGAAGTTACAATTCACGTCCTAACTGCTGTCAGAAGTGTTAGTTTTGTAAATATCTCATCTAGTTTATTCTGTCTGTTATACGTTGAAAACACTTTCACCTAATACCACCTTTGACAGGTTTATCTTCGTCGTTGTATTATCTGTTGCATCAGGAGTGTTCCCATCGACAGTTATCTCAACAATCATATTCTTACTAATACGGTGACACGGTGCCAAACAGTTGGAATGTACTGACCTAAAAATCGTACTATATGTACAAATGATTACTATAATTTACTACGATCCTAGATCAATAGCAGCGTTAAAGATTTAAAAATTATTGTTTTAGCCAAAACTTCACATGACGCCACCAAAGAATGGAAAATTAAGCTCATTTTCATGCTTAAATGAAGCTCAGTTTGAATGTGTTTAATAGTACTTGTTTTTTTGACTCTGACGCAATTCGCTTGATACTTTAACATGTAAACGGATTAGAGGGTTTCTTTCTTTGATAAGCTCGTTAATATAGTTCTGTCTCTGAAAACATGCCTCAAAGTTAAATGAAATTCACTTCTTTAAAACGAGCATTAATATGTTAGAATAATTTTCACTACAAGTACAACACTTCTTGAAAGTACTGAAAGGGGAAATAACATAATTTTTGAAAACGAATGTATGCTTTCCCACTTTGTTACCTTATTCTGGTGCACCTATTTGTAAACTACCTTCAGGATTCGCTTACAGTCTATAGAGTTCTGGGTTGTCACTTGCCTCCTCTGTTGCGGTGTTGTCAGCTGCTTGGGGAAGTTGTGTTTGATCACTCTCTGGGAAGATGACCCCGGACGTCTTGTGTATACGAGGTCACAGCGGGTCAGTCTCGGCCAGAGCACACAAGTCGGAAGAACACAGAGAATACTTTCTTGTTGTCTGCTACACACGTTATGTTGCGGAGAAAGAGTGCTGTCTGCGAGACACGTTAGGGAGCAGTTGAGAAAGTTGTCTGTTGTGTGAGAAATTCTAGTAACATGTAATTTTGTCAGTTATTGGAGATGTGTATAGAGTTTATCATCAAATAAAAGAACACTTCAGATGTAAAACGATGCATATTTTCGCCGTCATTTGCCTGTGAATTTATACCTGAACAAATATAGAAAGCAAGGTGAGACAGTAGGTGGAAGACAAGTCGGTAGAGAAGAAGAGGAGGGGAAGTTTGAACGAACCGAAGACCCTGGGAAGGTATAGAGATCCTTGCATTTCGCCTGATGGTCCCAGCAGTGGATACACAGACAATGTCGTTGCAGTGTTAATATTAACAGTAAAAATGAAGACATTTTAAATTGTCTTACGAATTTAAATTTATTCATGTTATTGGGCCACATATAACTTTTTTTTGGCTATAAATAACGAGACAACTGATGCATGTATTTATTATCGCAGAACTTTTATAATAGGTTAGGGCAAAATTACATTAATTAATGCAGATTCCTTTCTGTTAACGTGATGTAAGAGTTACAAAGGATCATGTTTTATAGCACATTTGCCTTACGTCGTTTAAGATTACGGTTTTAGGTTTAGAACTGTCTGGTAGTTAAAACAATTTAAAAAATAGTTGCTTTTCATATATCGTTATTAATTTAATTAGTATTAGAAATAAAAAAAGTACAGTGGTCAACATCAATCATCACTACTATTTAGAGTAGTGTTTTTCAACCTGTGGGTCGAGACCCCCAGGGGGGATCGCGGTCACAATCCAGGTAAATGTAAAAAGCATGGGTTGTAGTCTTACAATACAATAAAAATACAATTTTTTCAGTGAGAAGGCTGTGTATGTTTATTTTCTAATAAATTGTCAAATCGGGGTTGTGGTTTTGAGGCGCAAGTAGCCAAATCTTTTTCTAATTGGAGCCTCTTTCTCTTCTCTCCACCATATTTCATCATAATTGTAATCATAAAGTCTACTTTTTGTTTTCGCCATTGCAACTTGTAGCAGAAGTGGAGGGCTGCACAGATCTTTTTGAGAGCTCCATTTTATCGTCGCTCGCAGCGAAGCTAGTCCGTACTCTCTGGCGTACTCGCACAAGTGATTGCAGTGAACGAAAAAAAACTGTTCCTTCGTAGCAACTGACCCCATATTCTCAACTCCCGTTCCGCCACCGCGACGAAGAATATATCATTGCCCGCAACTATCCTGCACAGTGTTTGATTCACAGATTAGCAGGTCAGTCTCATCACTTACGTAGTTTTATTACGGAGTCGGCGGGGGCAGTGGATTAAAAAGAAAAAATCGAACGTGGAAGATCGGCAGAATTTTTTTACTTGTAAAGGGTCGTATATTCAAAAACGTTGGATAACCCTGATTTAGAGGCAACAAGGAGAGCATTACCAATGGCAACAAAGTGCACGTTGTTGGGCACCACAGGCAATCAATCGTATAGGTTCTGGGTGGTCTGTTTTGCTCCATATCGACATGCAGTTGCTGGAACCTTGATTACGCCATCTTACTAGATTACCTCCCTTCTGCTGCACCATTTCTAAGTCTGTTTAGTGATGCCCATGTTTTTCATTTGAGGTTGCCGCCTACGTGAGTCAATCTCGCTCGCCACAGATTGAGCCGGGCAACTTTCGGCGGTGCATCAAAAGGAGCCGTCGCCCTCAGGAAACCTTTCCTACATTTAAGCGTTTGTCTGAGGAATTGATTTCCGAATAATGGGTGAGCCCCATTTTAATTTAACTTACTCCGTTACAATTTTGAAGATACCTCCGGTCTTACATATGGGGGAGCAATTACAGCCAGACCATGTAGTTATTTTTATTGTTGTTGCTCTGAGACAACGCTTCAGAATTCTACAAATTTCATGTAGAGTCACATCACCGTGTTTGACACGAGCTGGCTTGTACCAAACTGGACAGACATAATCGGCAACAGAAAAACACACTGCGGGATGTATGCCCTGTATGCTCCCTTTAAGTATCAGCAGAATATTGTTACCGGCTGAAACTTTTACATTCTGTGTTCAGACAGTGCTTTTTATCAGTAAGGGAGCGGTGCAGTGTAACTTGGATTAAAACATTTATCTAGTACTACACCCTACATCTCATTTTTAGTTTTCTGTTGACATCTTTTTTCTCAGGTGGAAGGAACATATCTGAGTTTCAACTTGTTTCAGTTTCAGATCACAGCAGTTGTGAGTGAATGTAGACCATTGTTTAAGACGATCCTGCGCAGTTCCAGCTTTATTGCTTGCACTACTAGCAATAAGTTATTTGCATAAATAAAGCTTTGAGTCAGCCGCGTCTGACAGAACGTTATAGCCAGTTCAGGTAACACATGTGGCTCAAGGTCATTCTGCTCTATCCCCACTCCTCTGCCCTTTTTCCTACATACGAAGGGGATGTGTACCACTCGCCTGCCTGATAAAAACGCTCGTCTTCGAGAGGTAGGAAAGGAGGGGATGGTGAGGTGAGGAGCGGAGCCAGGGGAACATAACCTTGGGCCGCCAGTTCAGAGTGAACAGGGTACAGTGTAGATAATAAATGACATCGGTGTCAAGGGGAAATGCCACTGGTGAAACAAATTTTTTTGTGTACTTCGTCGAGTTATGCTGCTCTGGAATTCAACGTAAATCATTCTATAGTGGAGTAAATTTCAGATGGTTTCTGTGATTTTTTAGTTGATACAGTTTTTACAGCAAAATAATGTGCTGTAAAGTGTCATGCATTTCTGTGACCAACCATACCTAGCTCAAAACCGTCCTCAGTGTGTTGAGTTAGACTGCGTACGTGCTTGGTGTAGTTTTTGTTGGGGACTAAAACCTGTTCGCTAGTGGTTTTCTGAATTAAGAGCACATTGCTTCCTAATGGATTGGCCAAGTAATACTTACAATAAATGAAAGGCTGCGCTAGCAGTGCGAGCGGCAACTCGGTGCGGAGTTTGATAGTCAAGGAGTGGACTACGCTACCAAAGGGACGTCCATTAATTACGTGCGCTGAAAGGGGAGGGAGTCCGGCGAAACCTCATCAAATCTCACCAAAATGGGGGGGGGGGAGAATGTCGACAGAAATCTCTTCTTTTTAATTCCTTGAGTAAAAGTAGAGCCAAAAATAAAGGCTACAAACGTCGTAGATCCCAAGGTTAGGAGGGTGTAACCATCCGTGAGAACAGGAGAGGTAAAAAATAAAAAACGATCTCCAAAACTTACGAGATTGAGAGAAAAAAGGGGGGGGAAGGGAGGTGACCTCTCAGGATCTTACCTCGCCATAGGGGGGTGGGGGGTCCAACCACATCTCACCAAATCTCATCACCCGGGGGGGGGGGGGGGAGGAAGTCCAGATTAGTACGTCATTGATTGTTGGTCAGGTTGAATGGTAAGTAACTAATAGGAACCATATATCTGTTAGTGTCATTAGAGCGCCAAGTACTATTTTCCAAGCATCGACTTAACTTGGCCTTTATTTTATTACCATTTTACAGTCTCAAGACTCCGAACTGGGAAACTTCCGCTGTAGGTTTTCATACAGGCATAATTATCTGAAGTGTGCCAACTCATTTTTATTCGAGGTGTGTTCCCAGATGATCGATGAGATCCCTATCACGATTTTTCTCCTCCGTGGGACGAGTGGTGTGAAGAGAATGAGCGGTCCTCAGATTTCGACTCATGAATAATTAATGCACCCATTGCCAGTCCACTCATGAAGCCTGCACATGGGTCGTCTGGACAAAATCAATTTCTGTCAATGAGCCTTCATATTGGAGACGGGATTATTCTCTATTTGTCAGTCCGTGGCTGTTTGATGAAACAGTGCCGCGAGATGTGTATGCCTGCATCAGCGTATTGTATACGGCACAACAGTAATAAAGCACTTAGTTTATTACACGAGGTATAACCGTAGTGATTTTGTGGAGTTAAAAAGTAAGAAAAAGAATGTTAGGACGATGTATCATAAAACAGGTTTTAAAAAACAGACCGTCCTAAAATATAAATAGATTCATACAGTTTTCTCGTTGTTGCTAAACAAACCTCGACGGACGGTGAATTTTATTTGCATATGTTGGTAAGACTTGGTCTCTTCGGAACTATAAACAGTTAGCAGAGAAACAAAAGTTGTTTTAAGATGTGAACATGTGAGTGGAGATTCTACATCTACATCTACATATATACTCTGCAATTCACAAAATTGTGGGTGGCAGAGGGTGCTCAGCACCAAAGCTAATCTCTTTGTTGTGCATTCCAATCCCTAATGGTACGAGGGAAAAAAGAATTCATATAAGAATCAGTCTGGCACATTATTTCTCTAATTTTATCTTTCCTGTCCTTCCGACTCAAATAGGTTGGTGGAAGAAGTATTTCACTACACTCAAAAGTGAAAGTGGGAGCACGCATATTTACCAATAAGTTTAAACGAAACGTGTGTCGTCTATGTACCAGAGACTCCCAACCAAGTCTACTAATCAGTTGTGTGACGCTTTCATCAGGACTGTAGCAAGCGGTCACGAATCGAGCGGCTCTTCTCTGTACTTTCTCTATACTTTCGATCAACCCCTTACGAAACGGATCCCAAATGGCACAACAATAGTCCAAATGTGGACGCACAAGAGATTTTTACGCTGTCTCCTTTGTTTGTTCATTACAATTTTTCAAGATTCGACCTATGAATCGCAACCTAGAATTTGCTCTACCTACTAACGAATTAATGTGTATGTCCCATTTCATGTTCCATTGTACTGTTACTCCCAAATATTTCATAGAATCGACCATATCAATAACTGTATTGTTTAACTCGTATTTCTGAATTTCTGAGATTGATTGATTCTTGGCTGTGCGGGTGGCGCCGCGTCATGTTCATCGTAGCCGACGTTTCGACCCTCATTCTGGGGTCTTCTTCCAGGGCAGAACTGCCTACGATTACATATACTTGTGAGTGGAGACTTTCCCGGCATTCTGAACCAATATAATCCTCTCGGGTGTCGAGACGGATGGTGTTGTATAATCACGACGTTTCGACAGCTAGCTATGCTGTATTCATCAGGTGTGTGGCACCTGATGAAGACAGCAGAGTTAACTGTTGAATCGTCATGTTTATACAACACCATCGGGCTCGATATCTGAGAAGATTATATTGTATTGCGGACTTTTCGTTAATTATATTCCTATTCACAATAATAATTTGTACAGTACTTGATTTGTACATTATTTGATTTATGTTTTTATTTAACATCTAAAATGGCTGACAAGTGTTTGAAATAGTCCCACCTCATTTATATTACATAGATTTTTTTCCTCGCTATGATTGGTGTTAATCTAATATTTTTTTTTCGAAACAGGGACTATGAAGAGAAAGTACTGCTAGGTGTTGCGATCCACTTGCGTTGGAATGAATGTAGTGTGCCGTTTTAATTGCTCCTCACCGTGACCCACCCAGAGAGAGAGAGAGAGAGATTCCACAGCGTAATAGGAGCAGACAGGTAGGTGTTTCGTCAGATTGAAGTGCGGATAGCTGTACGAGTGGCGATTCCATCTGCATGCTAATATCCAGCGCCGCGGGCAGATGCCACCTAGTCACAAAATGGATCGAACCGCGCCCATAGACGCCTGCCGATCACTTCACTGCACGAAACACTTGTCAAGCTCATGTCTCCAAGGAGCATTTCACTGTCTCGTTGCGTCCTTAATGCCAGCAACTACTTTCAGATAGCCCGGTATTAAAGATTGAAGGGGTTATACAATGGACATTATGTCAGCCCTTCCTAATAACGATATGCTGTCTATTTGCAGCGAATTGTTTCGAAATGGAGGCGATACTTTTAAACCAAAATTAGTTTATAAGAGTCAGAAGAAAATTATTTCAGTTCCGTCACTAACCACGAAGTTTATTTGAACAGTAGAAAAAATAATGGAAAACAAATGTAAAAACCTCGCTAACGCTGCTACAAAAGGAAAGTTTAGAATTTTTGCCAGTATTTCCCCAGCTAGCTGTAATATGGTATCGCACCGAAAATAAACGACACTATTGACTCTACATAAGTGTAGTTTGTGCAGATGTTTTAGTAAATAAAATTGATGGAGCTCAGTTACTGACCTTGAACGCATTATTCTGTACAATTCGGTATACACTACCGCAATAAGGCCTTCAGCCGTCTTTCTAAACCAAATAAAGTTAGTTTAGTGCCGGGATATTTCAGTTTAGTAATATCCGGTGGCATCCAGTTACTTTAATATTAAATATATATAAATATATTAAATGTGCAGCACAAATAAAACACAATAAATTACGAAACGAAAAATCAAGTGGTAGATTTATTGTGTTATAATTAGAAGGCAGCAATGAAACTGAGTTTGCCTTTCACAGACAATAAATCTATATGTAATCGTAGGCTTCCGCGGCCAGAGTCAGTGTGACGCCGCGTCATGATGTGTGAAGCCGACGTTTCGACCATCCTTCTATGGTCTTCTTCTGGGAAGAAATGCGCCTTCAATCAGCGTGTGGTGTTGTTATACAGCCGCGGCCCGTTACCCGTCTAGAGGGTTTGGTGTACCCGACCAATCAGAAGGTCCGAACCATCACGTAAAGAAGACCACAGAAGGATGGTCGAAAGTCGGCTACACGAATCATGACGCAGCGTCACCAGGACAGCCAAGAATCAATAAATCTATAGTTTTAAAATTAAAGTGTTTTATAAGATTTAGAGTGAATATATTTCAGCTTCGTTCCCACAACTTATATCAGATGCATTCTTATGTAATATGCATACAAGAGACGATTATTTCTATTTTTTTAAGACTTCAAAACGTTGTTAACGTGTTTTACCAATCACTAAGTACACATCAACATTATTTAGAACTTCGGGGAAAACTATATATGAACTTCGTAACGATTGGTTGGTTTAAAATTTAAAGTTACTAGAGTTATTAAACTTTATTTTGTTAGTTTTTTAATTATTTGGAAATTATTCTATTTTTTTTTTTTTATTAATCTGAGATAAATTTTAAATGTAGGTGTCCATCAGCAGGTTAACAAGAACTTGCATCGAGATCAACAGCGGAAGGTTCTGGAATTTGTTAGCAGTATCTGCAAGCATGTCAGGAAAAGGAGCAATCGTCTCTTGAAGTTTCTGAGAATCTACCTTCCCACTTTCAGTGGCTCTAACTTTCGGAATTCGTAAAACAAAGGCGGTGTGGTTTTAAGGTGTATAATAACTTAAGCGCATCGCATCTCGCTGATACAAATACACTGAAATACCAAAACTTATTGGATGGAAAGATACAAATATTCAGATGGAGGTAGCAACGCGGAAGAAACGTATAAGCATACCGTGCAGTGACGGGGCTTTTGTTTGTGAGCCGTGTGGAAGGTTTTCTGACTTGATCATGGCCGCACGACGTTGGACGCGGATTGGTAGTGTGTGCTATACGCATGGGGTATTCGACTTAATTCGTGAATTGAACAATCCTCAATGCACAGTGCCGAGAGTGTGCCGTGAATATGGAAAACGCAGTCGTCAACTACGTCTGCTTAATGACGGAGACCAGCGACGGCTGCATCGGGGTGACAGCATACTGAAGTCGAATACCGACTGTACGTAGTGAGCACACGGCAAAAGTGTGTTGTGTAAATATAGGCCTATGCATTTTGTATTTCCAGCAAAAACACTTAGATATCGTCGCAGACTTTTCAGAAATACCTAAGTCATCTATGTTATAAAAGTCATTAGCACTTTCAACGTAAAATTTACCGAAAATTAAAGGAATTAGTTTGTCTTCAAAGCACATAAAAGATTAGTTTTCAGATGAAAATTTACATCAACTAGGAGGTATATTGCGTAACACATCAGTATTACATTACAAGAAAAATTTCTTTAATTTCGACTTTGATTAAAAGACAGCAGTAGCAGCTGTTTGTATTTAATGCGTATTTTACGAGAGATTAATGATAGAAACCTAAACTTAAAGATTCATTTAATTTATAATGTGAACACAAATGCGTTTTCTGTCCAGGATATTGCTGCTTTCTCTTTCATCAGAGTTATTAAAGCGTTGTGACACAGCTCTCCGAGAATATGGTTGAAGTAACATGTTAACGTCATTGTAGACAGACCATCAAACACCAAATTAGATATGTCAAGGATAGAAATTACTCTGTTTTCGAAACCCTAATTTGATTTTTGTAGTTTACTCATATCGATGACATTTATTTTCCAGAAACTTTTTATTGTACCTCGTCTACGCGTTTTCCCAGATCGAAGGAAACAGTGAGCCACCTGAACTTGAAAATTAAAATTCAAGATGGCAGATCACTTAGCGAATAGTGGCAGCCCTATACAGATGGGGTCTTATTTAATGTATCAGTAGTATTGCTTGAATCTGCCCGTTGGCCCACTGATGATCCCAGCCCACGAATCTTGGTGATGGAAGAGACTTTCATCAGGACTTGCCAGGTTAGCAGTGGTGGTTGCGCACAGTTCCTGATCACCATATTGTGCAGCACAGGCCTCTGATAAATCTCACCACAGTGCGTATGAAATGAAGTCTACGACATAGCTGGTCCGTCTGTGGCATGGGGACATTATGTCTGGCAGCCCCCTGTCAGTCTTTCGGAAGAGTAGGCTGCACCCTATTACTTCTTGCATCCTTAATTCATTCACCACGCAATCAACGTGCAACACTGAACATCACAGACACCACAGAAACACACAAATACACTTACATTTGTAGGGGAGGAAAGGAAAACCACCGCTGAATAAAAAAATTCCAAGAATAAAGGTACCCGCCTTCTTAAGGCTGAGCAAAAGAAGAAGGCGGTATGGCTTCAAATAAAAGGAAAATGTAAGTTTCGTTAGGCAAGCAAAGCAGATTAACGTTGTTCCAAGCCCATAGATCTGTAATCGTTCAGGAAGATATCTCCTGTGTTCCATTAGAGGCTTGAAGCGGATTACGGGTGCAGTTACAGATAAGTGTGTGCGTCTTGTTGGTCAGCAGCTAATTACAGGAGGCTGTCACGACTTTCTATAATGAGCCGCGCGTGGTTTGACCTCTGACTTCGAGGCACTAGTAACTTCGTCATGCCTTTGCGTTGCTCACGTGAGCAATCAATCACTCAAACGGACCCTAGTTAGAGCCGTAAGATCGTTGTAACCTCCATACAAGGAGGTGACATCCTTCACCAAGTCGTCAAAGTGCCTCGCAGAACAAGTGCGCTCTATGATACTGGACCTACTGAGAAGCAACAGTCGAGCCACTGCTCCCAATCTACGCGGACTGGTGGGTCCATGGTCATCTGGTCGTGACCGGTAGCGTCGGGACTATAGTTCAAGAGACATGTTTGAATCGGGTCGAGGGCAAGGGTGATTTTAATGAAGTGTTTTGCGCACTACATTAACACGAGAAATACATGCTGAGGAAGCATGTATACAACGTTGTAGCTGTGTGGTCTAAAGGGCTAAATGACATATTTTTTTTAGAAAAATTATCTGATAGAGAGGTAATTTTTCAGGAAATAATTTAGACGACGACTTTCGATTACTGGGTGAGCTCTAACATTTGGGCCTGGTATTCAGGAGAACTCGACTTCAAATCTCCGTACTGCCATCCAGATTTCAGATTTTCACGGTTTCCTGCCCCTGCTGAATTTCTCCCCATTCCTTGTACCCCACCCCATTGAACCTCTAATGACCTCTACATCGGCGAGTCGTACAGCGGAAGAAAATAAAAATTAAAGACTTCAAGAGTTTTTTTGCTTATGGCTTTACGCCTCATCGACATCGAGGTCATTAGAGGTGGGAAAGGACGAGGGGCAAGGAACAGGAAGGAATTCGGCCATGTATTTTGAAGGAAGCGACCCGACATTTGCCTGGAGTGATTTCAGGAAACCATGGAAAACACAAATCTGTATGACCGGACGGGCATTCAAAACCGCGTCCTCCTGAATGCGATGCCAGAGCGTTATCCACTTACTACCTCGCTCGCTAGTTCTGGAGTTCAAACTCTCAACGAATAGTGACTTTTCTGAGGTATGTAAATTTGCTACATTTGAATTTGTAATTTGACCCGTCATTGATGTTTCAGGGAAAATGTTTTGTTTTATGTTTCTAAACTAACCACTAAATTATAAAAAAAAGTAGGATGAAGAAATAAACCATGCGCAGAGAGGCAAAGAAAATATTATTGAAAACATATCAATTAATGGCACATCTGATTTAAATTAAACGGAAGAGGAGCGAAACTGTACTAATATTTAAGATGCGCTGATAATAAACATCGATAAACAGTGGGGAAATTCTCCATGTGCCACTTTTTTCTTGCAATTAGGCTTGAGTAGCTAAAAAAAAAAAACATTAGTTCTTTTCAGATAATTGCAGCAATCTCTGTCAGTACATATCTGACTTCTTCGCTGCTTTTGAATGACACAACGGTTTTAGTAGTTTTATTTGTATGTTAGAAGGATTGCGTTTGACGCATAAGATACGGAAGTATTTCTAGGTAATAAAATCAGTAAATCATACCGTACAATAAGGTAAAAGAATTGTTTCTAGCATTTCTGATATGAAAAAGTCTTACGTAACATTCCATATAGATTATTTTTTTGTGAAAATTGTTATCACGACGGGCACAGAACTAACGTGATTTCTCACGAGCTTGATGACTATGTTTAACTGGTATGACATAGTGTACTTGTAAACATTTTTGAGAACAGTTCATTAATTTTCTGTTGATGATGTTCTTCCATAGGATAGGTCCTTGACTCCTGCTGGGAGATAGGTATTCCGTATTATTTTATTTTATGTTTACTATAATTTACTGTTGTTTATGGTTCATGAAAACTAACTTTGGGGAGCTCGGAATAACATCAGTTGTGCAGAGCAGAAAGATGAGAACGAAAATTTACTTGGATAGTGAAAAGTCGAAAGAAAAGAGGATTATAAAGATGGCGAAGAAGGACACGTACAGATTTTAAGCCGTGTATTGTTTATTGTTAATACGTTAAACTGATTTATGTTAAGCGTAAAATTAATTAATTGTATTAAGAGTTATTGAAATTTGTGAACTGATATATACGATTGAATAAACGATGAAGGTTTGTTTTGTATTAGTGAAAGATAATTTATTTGAATTAATTGGTGAAAAATTAAATAACTAACATTTCTAAGTATGATTTTGTGGTCTCTTACTTGTAAATTCTCATCTCAGGACAATAACAAGCTGGATCAAGTGTGAAGTGTTGGCGAGTAGAAAGAAAAATATTTATTCAGAGGAACTACTAACCTTGCAAGGGATTTATCTTGCGTTCTCCTAAGTAGGTATGACCAAATATGGTCAAGTAACGGCCCCATCCAAACGCCTTCGCTATGCACGGTAACGACCATGACGTCTTCGCAGGTAGGGCTGTTGATAAAATATCGATATATCGATATTATTTTTTGAAAATATCGATATTTATGAGTGATATTTTTAGGACGATATATCGATATTTCGATACTGAAATATGAATATCGGAGACGATATTTTTTTAAATAAGTTGTCGTTTTCCGTTTTCCTTGTAGAAGATATCTAGTTATTACTGGTGGAAAAGAAGAAGATTACCTGTGTCGCACATGCAGTAAATTAATTCATAGAAAAAAAATTTAAGAAAGGATGAAAATTAGTAAAATCTAGATGATCAAATAAAATTTATAGGACCAAATTTAAACTCACAGTTAGTGTTTCTGACCAATTTCTTCTACCTAAATAAATGCCTCTACTGTTACTTTATTAGCCTTACAAATTCACTAAAGCCAAGATTTCCCTGGGATCTCTTTCTGGTTTTATAAGTCTTAGAGTAAATCGTACACATTACGCCTTTCATTTTAGTAAAAATGCTTAAGTGACAATTTTCTTAAAAAAAAAAAAAAAAAAAAATCCGTAACGCCGTGAAAGAGCATTCTCTTTCAGAAATTGAAGACTTGATTCAGAAGAATATTTAACAACGTTTTATAAGTAAATAGCCATAATGCTTGGTCGTATTTTTACACAATTTGGTTTTGTAACATTGTTTCCACAAAATATATCGATACTTTTTCTTCGATATATCAAACCCGATACTGATACTTTTAAAAATATCGAAAATCCGATACTTTTTAAAATATCAACAGCCCTATTCGCAGGTGACAGTGGCAACAAACGCAGCAGTCCTCTGATGAAGGCCACAGCACGATGGCCGAAACGTTAGGTTTTAACAATTCGACGCGGCTCCACCCGTAGAACCAAGATAATAAAACTGTAAGTCAGCTGCTGAAGTCGGGGGTAAGGGCTACAACTATAAAATCTGACATCCTTTATTTCAAACAATGAGTTCCTGGGACGCTAACAAGAGTACTAGATCGGATTTTTACGTGCTTTAATTACATTTAGGGCTGATTGCGGTAATATGTGCAAGGCACGATGTAATAGTCTGCGAGAAGAAGTTCGTTCAGCAATGAAATGCGCTTCAAGCTGAAGAGGAGGGACTATTACATTAAGTTCGTGTTGTTTGCAAGTGATAACTGGGAGAACATTGTGAATTGTTCTGGACAATTGGTTGGCATTAGCAGTATCTTTACCTGGAGCAAAGCGGTAATACACGTACGGCAGATAGGTTTGTGGCAGTGAATGGGAACGACCGCAGCATTGTCTGTGAGGCGACACAACTTCTGTACGCTGTACAATAAGGCCACGCAACCGCAAACCAGGCAGAATTCTGAGCAACGCGACGTGACTTTCTTAACAGCGGCCAATTTGAAAGCAGAGGTTCACGCTAAACCGCTAGCAAGGTTTTGCAAGCACAGGGGTAAAACGTTTCAAATGGAACGTTTTACCAGCAAATACGTCAGCACCAGGAAATGATGAAACCACCGGCATACCACTGCGTTTCTAGGAACGGGTCTCTTTATACGAATGAGACGCAGTAATACGATAATGTTAGATTTATTAGTAGCGCATAAATTGATGGAACTTTATTGAAAATGCAAACAATTGCGGACAGATGATATAATACGCTCTTGATTTCGTCCCTGAGCGGAAACTTCATTCCAGCCGAATAATATTTTAGTCTGTGGCATGTTTGAAATAATCTTTTGATGTTATTACGTTACGTTAATAAAGCAACTATTTTTTTGTTTAATACATCAAAGTATACAAACTAAAATTAACTTTTATGAAATCAGCTTGTGTTTTTGAAGTTCTGTCCAGGTGTGTATCCATATTTACTTATTTTACTATTAATTATTGGCGTGGTTGATGAGCGGTAGCGCTCCGACCTTGCATTCGGGAGGACGTGAGTTAGAATCCCGTCCGGCCATCAAGATTTGGGTTTTCGATGGGTTCCTGAAATCACTCCAGGTGAATGCCGGCATGGTTCCTTCAAAGGGCCATGGCTGAATTACTTCCCATTCCTTATTCCAATCCACCTCTGATGACCTTAACGTCGACGGGGCGTAATGCCAAAAAAATATTCTTTCACACTAAATTGAAATTAATGTATGAAATTCGCGGAGATCTGAAACTACGATACTGAAAAAAAAACTGATTAGAGAATGTAGTAAAATAACTTCAAGCTTATAAAAATATACGCAACAGATGGCAGTAAAAAGATTGATATTAAGAACATATTTTAATTTTCTGTTCCGCGCCAGGCCACTTGGGCTCATAAAATACAACGCAGATTTTAAATCAAATTATAAGCTTTCAATCAGCAAAGACCCCATCGAATTAAAAAAAAAAAGCAAGGCGAAAGTCTCGTATTATAAAAAAATGAAAATGAAATATTATGAATTTTTCTAAGAATAATTTAGTAATGTAACAAAAAACGGTTGGTAGCAAAATATAAGCCTTCAATAATTTTGTAACGAATTTTTAAGGTTACTGAAGTGTGAAACCTCTGGTTGAAATAAATAATGGTCCACTACAGAACTTTCTAAGCCCACATTACGCAACAAAGCAGAGTATGCAAGGGAAGTTTAGAAGTAAATAAAGAGTTTAAGAAAGAAATATTAAATATAAATGTTACGGAATGATAGCGAAAATTTAGTGAACCGATCGGATAGTAACCAAACATTGTTTAGAAACGATTGACAAGCAAAAGAGTCGGTGAAAAAGTTTACAGAGACAGAAAGTTGAGCCACAGTTTGAAGCATTCGGAACTGGGTAGTATCTTATTAATGGGAATAATTAAATGGAAGACAAAGAACAGCACACGAAAAAGTTGAAACTCCATCTTGTAACGCACATGTGGAGATAAGAAACGAAACCTCACACAAGCTGTTAACATGTATGGCCGTCCCGAATAAGCGTTATGTGATACTGTAAACGACAGATTTGTCTTCATTAATATATGGAAGCTGTTGCATGAGTGGTAAAGTTTGGGGCCAGCGATTGGATGCACTAAGGTTTCAATCCCAGTCTGACCAGTGAAATACTGTATAACCCCAGCAGCGTAATTCTCCACTCGCCCTTCGTTAGTTTTTAGTTGTTGTAACTATTATCTTATCGTTTAAACTTCTTCAGGAAGCTTTCTTGTATTTAAATACCTTCGGAAATTTTTATACACCAGTAAACCTGTGCGAAAACTCAGACATTCAACCCTCCTCCCCTTCTCAAAAAAATTCAGTCTGTTGCAGTCTTTTGTTGGTTTACTGAAACTAAATACTCAACAAAGAGCATACACAAAATACAAATTTTAATGTTGATGTATTTATAATCTACAACACCTCTTTGATGTCAGAATGCAATCAGATTCAACCCTTTGTTTGTGTTTAAGTAATGGCTACAAAAATATTGGATGAAAAGTCTGCACAGAGTTGTCAATGGTTAAACACATCATTTGACAACTATTAGCACTGATTGTTGAGGAGACTTTTTGATAGTCATTACAAAGGAACTTTTCAGTGGGAACTCCTGCTAACCCCTGAAGTAGCCGTTACCCGTGTGACTGTTGTGCACGGCATATAGCGTGTTTTCCAAGAAGCCGCTGAGATGAGGTAAACTTTGTGCCTGCCGCCCCTGGACCCAATTTTAAATTACTCTCCTGGAAATTGAAATAAGAACACATTGACGCCGGTGTGTAAGACCCACCATACTTGCTCCGGACTCTACGAGAGGGCTGTACAAGCAATGATCAAACGCACGGCACAGCGGACACACCAGGAACAGCAGTATTGGCCGTCGAAGGGCGCTAGCTGCGGAGCGGTTGGGCACCGCCGCAGTCAGTGTCAGCCAGTTTGCCGTGGCATACGGAGCTCCATCTCAGTCTTTAACACTGGTAGCATGCCGCGACAGCGTGTACGTGAACCGTATGTGCAGTTGACGGACTTTGAGCGAGGGCGTATAGTGGGCATGGGGGAGGCCGGGTGGACGTACCGCCGAATTGCTCAACATGTGGGGCGCGAGGTCTCCACAGTTCATCGATGTTGTCACCAGTGGTCGGCGGAAGGTGCACGTGCCCTTCGACCTGGGTCCGGACAGCAGCGACGCACGGACGCACGCCAAGACCGTCGCATCCTACGCAGTGCCGTAGGGGACCGCACCGCCACTTCCCGGCAAATTAGGGACACTGTTGCTCCTTTGGTATCAGAGAGGACCATTCGCAACCGTCTCCATGAAGCTGGGCTACGGTCCCGCGCACCGTTAGGTCGTCTTCCGCTCACGCCCCAACATCGTGCAGCCCGCCTCCAGTGGTGTCGCGACAGGCGTGTATGGAGGGACGAATGGAGACGTGTCGTCTTCAGTGATGAGAGTCGCTTCTGCCTTGGTGCCAATGATGGTCGTATGCGTGTTTGGCGCCGTGCAGGTGAGCGCCACAATCAGGACTGCATACGACCGAGGCACACAGGGCCAACACCCGGCATCATGGTGAGGGTAGCGATCTCCTACACTGGCCGTACAACTCTGGTGATCGTCGAGGGGACACTGAACAGTACACGGTACATTCAAACCGTCATCGAACCCATCGTTCTACCATTCCTAGACCGGCAAGGGAACATGCTATTCCAACAGGACAATGCACGTCCACATGTATCCCGTGCCACCCAACGTGCTCTAGAAGGTGTAAGTCAACTACCCTGGCCAGCGAGATCTCCGGATCTGTCCCCCATTGAGCATGTTTGGGACTGGATGAAACGTCGTCTCACGCGGTCTGCACGTCCAGCACGAACGCTGGTCCAGCTGAGGCGCCAGGTGGAAATGGCTTCGCATGCCGTTCCACAGGACTACATCCAGCACCTCTACGATCGTCTCCAGGGGAGAATTGCAGCCTGCATTGCTGCGAAAGGAGGATATACACGGTACTAGTGCCGACATTGTGCATGCTGTGTTGCCTGTGTCTATGTGCCTATGGTTCTGTCTGTGTGATCATGTGTTGTATCTGACCCCAGGAATGTGTATATAAAGTTTCCCATTCCTGGGACAATGAATTCACGGTGTTCTTATTTCAATTTCCAGGAGTGTAAGTTTTAAAAAAACATTACGCTTTAACGTAAACTATGTCAGAGGCAGGTAAAAATTCCTATCCACTGATGTTTTATATATAGCTTTAGGCTTCGTATTAGTTGAGAATAACGGATTTTGACATAATGTATTGGATAAATTATGTATTGGATGTGTTCTTAAACAAATCAGTGCGTTTCAACCGCGACATGGATGCCATAAGACGAACGAAACTATTCGAATCACTTGATAAGACCTTTAAAGTGTTAGCCAGAAACTTAACCGGGTTTTGTAGATCTAAATACTCACGAATAATCATTCCGAATTTATCTTTCGCCCGCAGATCATGTAAAAATTCAAGAATGATGTTTGAAATAACCGTGCAACCTTCTTTAACGCACAAAAAAGGAGATAAAAAGTATCCTGAAGCATAAAGTATAAAAACTCGTTACGTGAAATGTTGCTGACGATCGGCTGTCTGTTATTGCTTGTAAATTTGCTGCGCAAAATATGTATGCTTGGTATACGTATCAGAAAACACGTTCCAACACCGCATCCCACACCTTTTACGTCGTAATCAAGCTTAAGTCTGAAGAAGCTACTATGGGCAGATGTATAGTCTCTCCATGGGAAACAAGCCAATTACCGATAGACACGCGGACTTATGGCTTCGTGTCAGAAGCGGCTGTAACTACGTTTTGCTTTCTACGACAGCTCGGTAACTAAGATGATATGTATCAACGGAAAAACTCGCGTGCAGAATCATACTCAGAACCTCTAAGCTGCAAATAAATATAACACATTATAATAAGGTTTTGTTAAGAATGCTAACTAATATAGCTTTCCAAGCACAATAGACGGTGGCACAATCTTAATGTTAGCATGCGGTTACATCATTGAAGTATTTACAATGTAATGCAGAACATTCGACTCCTCTACTTACTCTTTAAATAAGAGTAATTTAGTTTTTTATTTTATTTTTTCGATGGAAAATAAAGTCATGAGCGGCCATCAAAGTTATCAGTTCGAGCCGTCTTATGAAATTTTATTTTTATATTTTTTGTGTGATTAATTGTAACTCCATGTATATTCGTAAATATGTAAATGACCATTATTTTATGGATAGAATCTTTGTAAATGATGTGTAATACGTTCAAGGACAGTATTATTAATGAAACATTAATTAAAAGCTTGAAATTATAAGTGTTGATGTCAACCACGATGTTTGGACGACAATTCTCAACTGTTTAGGCTTTTATCATGATAATTTCGTGCGTCAATACAGTACCTGCAAATAGCTTTAATTTTCATTTCCGTTTGTTTCATAATTATTTTGTATTAATTCTGATTGTTGTCTGCTTTGCAGCCGCTCGAGAAATATCGATCGGCTTTCTTTGTGTTTGTCTGTATTTTTCTGTAGCGTCTGTTTAAGTGAGCGGTAGAGACGAGTAGTTAGATGTTATTAGTTGTCAGAATTTGTGTTTGTGAATTTTAGCGCTGGAATATTTATATGTTTGTGCATTTGTGTCTTTGGAGAAGCTATCTTAGAGGTCACGGAAAAATAAATAAGAATTTAAAAGCGATTCGTCAGTGTTGTCATCTGGTAGAACTATTTAATTCAGTCTTGAACACTATTAATAAATAACTTCTGGGACAAGGTAAAACCCTCTACCGACCAACGGCAGCAATCTGTAAACTGGAGGACGAAGTGTTTAAAGGAAATCATCATTAATTCACTACAGGACGAATTGGTTAATTAACGATGAGCATATTAAGACTTACGAATGAAAAATACTATTGCTTATGAACTTGAGATTTGTGTCTACTAGCAATAATATCGTGTATTTAAACAAAACATACTAGCAATAGTTACATCTAACAGAGTTTTTATGTTGCGAGGGAAACAACAAACGATTTAATTTTACGGATATTTTGCCATCTGTTATATAGTGAGATCATTCCCGTCTTTAATACTTTCCTTTCAAATTGAACAGAAATTCGAAATATTCTTCCATAAACTTCCATAAATAGGTAATCTACTGAATGTTATAATGTTTCCTCCTTATATACAAAGATGAATGTATGTTGTTAGTTTGTTTGTTCTTCATACAAATCCACAATTTTCATCCGATCTGGATGAAACTTTGCACACTTATCCTTTGAAACAAGGAGAAAAATACTGTCTACATTTGGTTGAAAAATTATCTGTATAAATAACACATCTTGTCTCATAACTTAGAAATACGGCGATAGACAGACACGTTGGATATGGACGTTTCCGTAGCGTGTTTCCGTGTAGTGGACTGCCAGCTCAGTGGCTAAAGCACTTGCTTACGAATGTAGTGGTCTCCGATTCAAATCTCCGTGGAGGCTAAGATTTTTAAAAATTGTTTTTCATCTTAAGAGTCAGGCCTGGGCCGTAGGTTATTCAGATTGAATGTTAAACCGTAGATATTAGAAAGTTAGGGGTGCAATGTGAGGCAAATCGTAGGTAGTCTTGCAATGTTGTAGGTGTACACTTTTTTACGTTATAATGATCCCTCAGGTGTTGTTCGCAGTCAGTGTGTGAGTGTGAACCACAGTAATCTTATATATATATAAAAATAGACGTGTTTTTTCATATATTTCACTTTACAGCCACCACTACCTAGCACAGATCACTGATGTTTGTGGGTAGAAGTAGCATGGAGTTTCCTGTCGTGCACAACGTTGGCCGAATGCCGATAGCTGTGGGGATGTGGGAGATATAATGATTAAAGTTGGTCAGTGCAGGGCGTTTTCATTTTTCGACCAAAAATTCGTATCTCCGTATACTTCTCTTTCCTGCCATAACTACATAGCATAGAGCATTGGTGTTTGTGTATGGTAGTAGAATCGTATCTCATGTAGTGCACTATGGTTGTTAGATGTCGGTAGCTATTGGGGTGTGGGAGATATGGGGGTTGAAAGTGGTCGACCTGTGGCAATTTCATACTTCTGCCAAAGACAAAAGTGTCATGGTGTATCACTTTTCAGCGAAAACTATAGATCACAGATAACTGGCGTTTGTGTGTAGTAGTAGCACAGAGTCACCTTTCGATCACAACAGCGGCCGAATTTCAGAAACTGTGGTACTGTGGTAGATATGGTGGCTGTAAGTGGCCGACCAAGGATATTTTCGTATTTCGACTGTCTCCGCATATGTTACTTTTCTGCCACAACTACATAGCATAGAGCATTTGTGTTTGTGTTTGGTAGTAGAATCCTATCTCATGTAGTGCACTATGGCTGTTAGATGTCGGTAGCTATGGGGGTGTGGGAGAAATGGGGATTGAAAGTGGTCGACCTGTGGCAATTTCATACTTCTGCCAAAGACAAAAGTGTCATGGTGTATCACTTTTCAGCGAAAACTATAGATCACAGATAACTGGCGTTTGTGTGTAGTAGTAGCACAGAGTCACCTTTCGATCACAACAGCGGCCGAATTTCAGAAACTGTGGTACTGTGGTAGATATGGTGGCTGTAAGTGGCCGACCAAGGATATTTTCGTATTTCGACTGTCTCCGCATATGTTACTTTTCTGCCACAACTACATAGCATAGAGCATTTGTGTTTGTGTTTGGTAGTAGAATCCTATCTCATGTAGTGCACTATGGCTGTTAGATGTCGGTAGCTATGGGGGTGTGGGAGAAATGGGGATTGAAAGTGGTCGACCTGTGGCAATTTCATACTTCTGCCAAAGACAAAAGTGTCATGGTGTATCACTTTTCAGCGAAAACTATAGATCACAGATAACTGGCGTTTGTGTGTAGTAGTAGCACAGAGTAACCTTTCGATCTCAACAGCGGCCGAATTTCAGAAACTGTGGTACTGTGGCAGATATGGTGGTTGTAAGTGGCCGACCAAGGATATTTTCGTATTTCGACGAATGGCATGTGTCTCCGCAGATTTCACTTTTCTACCACGACTACATAGCATAGAGCATTGGTGTTTATGTGTGGTAGTAGAATCGAGTCTGTTGTCGTGCACTATGGTTGTTAGATGTCTGTAGCTATGGGGGTGTGGAAGATATGGGGGATGAAAATGGTCGACCTGCGGCAATTTCATATTTCTGCCAAAGACGCATGTGTCACGGTGTATCACTTTTAAGTGAAAACTATCAATTGCAGATCACTGGAGTTTGTTTGTGGTAGTAACACAGAGTCTCCCATCGAACACAACGTTGGCCGAAATTCGGTAACTGTGGGAGTGTGTGAGATATGGTGTTTGAAATTGGTCGATCATGAATATTTTCGTGTTTCATCCAAAGACTTTTGTGTATCCGTAAATTTTACCTTGCTGCCGGAACTACATAGCGCAGATGACTGTTACTTGTGTGTGGTAATAATATCAAGTCTCCCATCGTGCACTAGGGTGGTTAAATGTCTATAGCTGTCAATATGAATTCTTTACAATCACGAACGAAGTCGTGGGTACCAGCTAGTATTATTATAAATACGGAAGTAAGTCTCTGTCTTTTTGTTACGTTTTGACGACTAAATGGGTATATCGATATGGATGGAATTTGATAAGAAAATCTGTATGAAGGGCGCAGGATATTTTTTTCCAGTATGATTAACAGTTGTAGTCACGAAATTTTGAGACCTTATCGAATGGTGACAGAAATATGTTGGAAATTGATTATCTTCAAGAGACAGGTTCGACGGTACAATGATATAGTGATATCTTTCCTATCATATTATTCCAACTCGATATTGTTTGGGACCAATCCTTCGTTACCAACAACTTTCTATATTTAATTCTGGCAAAAAAATTCTTAATCCACGCGTACGAAGTCGTGGGTACGGGCTAGTTTATAAATAAACACAATTATATTTTAAAATTTCCAGCATCGGATCAGTACTACAGAATTTTTATTTATCCTCTATATCCATTACTGGGTTTAATACCACGGCTGAGAGAAAATTAGTTTTTAAATTAAATCAATTATCTTTCAAATATCAACTCAAATAGTTTATTATAATTTCATAATATCAGTTACTGTTCAATCATTTTTATTACACATTTTACAAACATTATTCTATTCGAACACAATGGTTATATTTCATTTGTACACCGAGCGTGGTGGGTGAGCGGTAAAACCTCTGGTCTCGCATTCTGGAGGACGCGGGGTTGAATCCCTGTCCGGGCATCCAGATTTGGGTTTTCCATGGTTTCCCCAAATCACTCCAGCCGAATACTGAGGTGGTGCATTCAAAAGGCCGTGGTCGAATTTCCTTCCAATTCCTTGCTCCAGTCTTTTCCTGCCTCTAATGACCTCGACATCGACGAGGCGTAATGCAATAAGAAAAAAAAAATCATTTGTATAATTATAGTAGTCCGCCATCGGGCTTATTTTGTTTGTTTCAATATTAAACTACAATTTTGCGTTCCTTCCGCCAGGATTTTGGAACGTCTTTTTATTCCCGCTTTTCAAGCCGTCTTTTTTACAATACCACTCGTAACCACAGATCTTCCTTCTCAGGCGCGACGTTCTCTGAGATTGAAAATGTCAAAAGTTACTATATATAATCGTAATTAGTTAATAACAAAAATATTCTTATAATAATAAATTTCACAATTAATGAAGTCAGGTACCTCACAATGTGTTCCCAGTTCAGGGTGCAGTGCGTACTAATGGATGGTATAGCTACTAAATATTTGACTGGAATTGGACAGTTGACCTAACGATACGTCATTTCAAGTAGCATGGAGCGAAGAACATGTCTAACGTATATTTTAGTGCTAAGCGACTTCTGAATGTCCTACCATATACATATTCGTGGACCGTAACAACGCGAGGCAAAGTTATTTTCTTATTAATTTAAATGAGAACATTACAAGATGAGGCGGAATTCCTGTCCACACCTTCCATGTCGCAGGCTTGACTTGGAGGGGCGATTCGGCTCTTGCTATTTATGTGAACAGTAGCGAGACAGTACGTAACAACCACTGATTAGTACATAAACTGCCTGCTACTAAACACAACCTACCACTGAAGCATAACTCTCGACGCGCTGGCCGTAGCCGTATTGGCGACTACCCACACTGCCGATAAAACTATTCCTCTCTCTCCGCGTGGAAAGGTAACGAGCGGGGCAGCGGTTGCGACAGCACATCGCTAACAGCCCGAATTAATATCCTTGTTTACTGCGGGTGTAAATAAAATGCTGTAGCAGAGCTGCTGAAGCGCCCGTTGTAAACAATCCCAAAGGGCTCGCTCTCAACTGACGACCCGCGCTGCCTGGAATGCTGTACCGGCTGACTGTTTACACAGAATGTGAACATATGTGGCTGTTTTGGCGGTTGTGTATGGTTACCCCTTCGTACATATTACACGCGGGATCGTATCTGAAACCACAGACGTTTCTTATTGGGAAGCTTGTGCAACCGTGTTGTCCCAAGGAGATTTAATTCAGGATATGTTATAGGCAACAGGCATTCAAAAATAAAGTAATAACTGGGTTGAGGAGTGATACCGCCACAGTGCGTCGGCCACTAGGAGCCAGGATGGGGCGACACGCAGTTGCGCATGTACCGACAAACATTTCACCCCATCAATAATTTTTATTTTCTTTTAATTACTTGCATGTATTTATAACGGACTGTAATACTGTATGTAAATTGATTTATTGTATCGCAGGATTCCACAGTTTGTAATGTGTGTAGTCGTTGCGAATATTACAAGTTAGTAGCGTAGTATTAAGATCTTTGATGTTGCGAGTGTAATAGCAAAGAGAGTAGTGCGTCAATTGTGTTGTCTG
Organism: Vandiemenella viatica; assembly: GCA_031002005.1. Taxonomy (NCBI): domain Eukaryota; kingdom Metazoa; phylum Arthropoda; class Insecta; order Orthoptera; family Morabidae; genus Vandiemenella; species Vandiemenella viatica. Next base: position 198,344,587 of record JARYHS010009186.1, read on the forward strand.
AGGCTCCCATATTATGGAGACATTAACAATATAGTAATGCGTATCAGTTACTGAGTAATTAAATAAAGTTAGTTTACACAAGTGAAGAATTATTTTTGCTGATGGATGCAGTTTACAGAATAAATCGAGTGTTTCGGAACGGTGCTTCTAATTCTTTCTAAAGAACAGCTCCTTTCATTTCTTGGCTAATACGGTAATTAACGGTGTTCTACCTACGAAATTAATTTAACGGGAGCTAATATGTGTTCGAAATGAAATGCGCCTTTTCAACCATAATACGCTGTCATTTCTTTTGAAGTGGAAATGTTGAGATATAAGTTGATTATTCATGGGCTGACGTTGTTACTTAAGTCAGCTAATTAACTGCTCTAAAAAAAGAAAAGTAACAACATGAGCATGCTCCACTTGTCAGTCAGCTTTAGACACGTGACTGACGGTATGTTAAGAACAGTTGTCGTTTTTTTAAGACGAAATAAAGGGTAATTAATAATCATACACAAGAACGAATAGATGACTCTAAGATACCTTCAGATCCTGCTGAAACGCAGTCGAATTAGTACTAAGTCTTTCGCCAAATAATAAAAAAATGCTTACTTTAAAATATGTGATATAATTGTGTGTATTTTTGTATATTTTTGTGTTTGATCATATAAGTATGTGCCTGTAAGAATTACTTTTGTTGCCACTGTTTAGTTGTTATTTTGTTTGGTGACAGAAAAGCATTATGCTCACGAGGAACAGTATTACCAGAGACGCTAACACACTAGTTGAGTAAGCAGAAAGTTGTTTGTGGCTGATGATTCTTAGAAAAAAAAAAAGTTACGTACAAATGCAATTGGAACATTTCTGGAAAAATAAAGAGACACTATGTTCTCATTGCTTTAGAGCGACCCACGCCTCAAACTCTTTCTTTATTTTCGTAATTAATTTTTATAGCTCTGCAATTTAAATAAAACATTCCATTTACCTAGCCATAGGTGGCACTTTTGTATGATTGTCTAGGATGTAGAATAGCAGCAAGATGATTTAGTTTTATTTAGTCAAAATGGGTCCTCTTATGCCAGCGGTACTATTTTGTTACACTAAGTGAATTGTTTCTTAATGGTCAAAGCTTTTGTACAGAAGATTTTCTTGCTAGAGAAATCCCGTCATAAAATCATATGCCGTTTGCGATTGTGGCTAGGCAAGAAAACGCCCAATTAAAATAATAATAATAATAATAATAATAATAAAAAGATGCTAGTCGAGAAGCTACAATATAATCTTTTTCTTCTACATATATAGAATTCTCCATAACTTAAGTGTTAGATTATTTAACACAAAGTAAATGAAGCTGAATGATCGGCATGTACTTCTTACGTGACAATGATTTTTTCCTTAGGTCAACCCTATAAAAAAAAAATTGTATGGCCTGTTACTCGTAGTGACACAGTTTCAACTGATAAGGATCATATCGTTGTCATCTATTTCTGAAACTTTACCATCTAATCGTGTCTTACATTTTTCAGAGTACCTAATAGAACCAGAACACTCTGATTCTTGAGGTCAGGTGTAATGATGTAATTAATGAGAACAACAAACGAATAACCATTCTGCGAAGGTGTCCGAAGAAAAACGTATTTGACATATGGTGGAGTTACCTATTTTTATACACATATATATACCTTGACCAGTAAGGTGGATGTGTAAAGTAAACTGCTTCCCACTATCAGAGATATCTGGATAACGTGAGTAAATTGCTGCTATTTCCTCACTTCAGCAACAAGGGGAAGCAGTGTAGTTGTTCTCACGCTCCACTGTGTATTTCGTCCAGGAAACCTTAAGGCTCTCAATTGGAGGCAGGATGGGTGTATATCGGTTTGTGTGCGGACGGGAGGTGTTTCGTTACCTTAAAACAAATCAGAACTTCTGGCTCTCGATAACATCGCCAAGTCGAGAAGCGACGATAAATAATTGGCTGAGGGACTACGCGAATTAATTTTTAAAGCGGCTGTAGAAATTATTTTTATAAACGGAATACATGTTGTTACCTATTAATATAAATAAATCTTTGAACGATCTATCTCATAAAAAAATTTGTGCCATAATGATATGTAATTATTTGTCAGCATGCTCATTAATTTAGCGTAAATGAGCAAATTTTCCTACTTTCCAAATAATTCTCACAAAATGTAATATTATTTTATAAATACTTTCTTGTTATTCTGGAATATTTGATAAAATTAGATTTTAAACTTTTTATAAGAAAATTTTGTTTGTACTGACGCTGAAGTATGAATTTTTCGGAAATTTCAGTTCATATTGGTGTAATGACCTCAACATGTATTTGCATGTGTTTTTATTCTGCGCACAGCTCTTATTTTACTCTTTCATATGCGCAGAACGCTCTTTGCATGTACACCTTCTTGGCTGGGAGTCAATATTTCTTGAAACCTGCCTCTGGGAAATTGTGAGAGCAGATTTTAACCAGTATTTTGAATGGACAATTTTGGAAGCAAAGACTATCCTCTATCACTAAGGCATGTCGTGCGAACTTTAACTATTACTTAATTTAATGGTAGTGTAGTTCTGCCATTAGGAATGGCATGTAGCATTGGTACTTACCCTTCAATCGTCTTGGTATATCACAGATTAGATCGAACTAGGCTAAGCATCTCTCAGAGCCTCGCCTTATGTGCCGTTATATTTAAAGTATAAATCGAGAGGACAGTAAACTTCGAGTAGCCGTAGCTCGAAGACAACTTCTCCAGACACACTAATTTGACTATCAAAAGACGCAAACCGACCGTGGTGGGTGAGCGGTAACATTCTGGTCTCGCATTCAGGAGGACGTGGGTTCGAATCCCCATCAGACTATCCGGATTTGGATTTTCTCTGATTTCTCCAAATCACTCAAGGCAAATGCCGGGAGAGTTGCTTCAAAAGGTAATGGCCAAATTACTTCCTGTTCCTTGCCCGTAGTCCTTTTCCAACTCTAATGACATCGCTGTCGACGAGGCGTAAAGACATAAAAAAATAGACGCAAACTTTTTCAAGCTAAATATCCTCTGCGATAATATGCCGTCTCTATAATGTGTATCAAATTATATTTGACATTGAGAAATGAGTGTAAATTCTTTTTAATAATGTAATGAACAACTGAGTTGCTGGGTAAGTTTAAATTATGTAGTGAGGATCATCTGCCAGAGTGGTTGCGCGCCTTAAGGAACCAACACACTGATCTACAACGTGATCAGGTTCAGGTCCTGGACCCCGCACCGAGCATAGTGGGTGAGCGGTAATGTTCTGGCCTCGCATTCGGGAGGACACGAGATCGAATCCTCGTCCAGCCATCCAAATTTGGGTTTTCCATGGTTTCATTCCAGATGAATTCCAGCATGACTCCATCAAAAAAGGCCATGGCCGAATTCCTTCCCGTCCCTTGCCCACAGTTCTTACCCGCCTCTAATGACCTTGACGTCGACGAGGAGTAAATCCAAAGGCTGGACCCCGCGTGCCAGTTGTGCTAATTGCGGTTTTCCGCAATCACTTAGGCGAATGTTGGAACGGACCCCAATCTCCGCTTCATAAGCTACACATTTCACAACTAAAAATACACTTATCTGACAGACCATAAGTGCCAAAAGTTTCGCAGACAAATGGCAATACTTATGTTCTCCCCTCCCCATTAGAACAGGTCCCTTCCTGCAAGCGGGAGAGCCACTCTGAAGCCAGCCGGTGTAGTGACTATGCTTCACATTAGAGGATTATGATTTTCAGTACTCCAAAGGTGAGGATGCACCAAGCGCGTAGAATATTTGCAAACGTTTGTGATGTTTGAAAACTCAGAATTTGTCCGTTGGAGAGGTGAAAGGCGGGCATGCATATAGGTTTGCAGGTGTTTGCTGTTGTTCTGACCGATGTCGGTACATCAAAGAAATTCGTAGTTCGTGCGCTGGCAATGCGGGTTCAGTGGAGACGGGTTTATCTTCAGGGGAGCGTGCTCTCAACAGGTTTACACCAATTACAGCAGAACTCCAATTATCCCAATCAACCGGGACCGGACCCTATTCCGATAATCAAAATTTCGGATAATTGGATTTTTTCCGAAAATGGTATATTTTAATTAATTACTGTATTTATGCTGGAAATGGGAGGAAAAAACTATTTTTAAAGAAAAAGAACTTTTAATTAATTAAACGAAAAAGCAACACTTTTACACGTTAGTACAGTATGTACGAACCGTACTGTAAATAAGTCATTGCTTGCTGAACATCTCGGTCAAAGTAAGCTGTTTGACTGTATTCATCCGCTTGACAGCGAGAAGTTGCATGTGGTCACACTAGGGCTGACGCTCCTTCCTCTTCAACGCAGTTTGAAGGAAGGCAAATGCTTGACTAGCTGATGGCCCCGTGTCTGCCTCAACATCAACATTAAGGTCATCTTCTTCCTCGACAGTTTCTTTCAGTAAGTTCAACATCATTTAGAATTTGATACCAAGAGTCTGACGAATCACACACCACCCACTCTCCTAAATCTTCAGCACCAACTTCTGAACATCCAGGAATTTTCAAAATAATGTTTCTGAATTCCTCAAGTGACACATCATCCCCATCTTCTCCTGTCTCTTCCCTTTCCTTTTCTTGAGCTTCTTTTTGCTTTTTCTCCTTTTCCTCCCCTTCTTCAGTTGGGATGCCTTTAAACTTGTTCCACGAACGTCTTACAAAAGCGTTTCGGATATTCAGCGATTTTAATAATCGGAGTTCGGATAGTTGGAGTCCTAATGTACCTCATTCACACATTTATAACATTACACAGAATGCTTGAAACACAATACAAAAAAAACTCCAATATGTTGTATGAGACATCAGAATCAATTAATCATGCAGTAAATACAGTCATTTTGTCCTAAACGGCATCAATAGACTATGTTAATAACTTTAACCCATCTGTACATTATTCAACTATACAACTTTCCCAATATGATGCATTATCTATATATTAATACGCTAAGCGAAAACTTTGGAAACATTTTTCAGAATATTGCGCGCACGGAGAAGTGTGAGATTTGGCATAGTTAAAGTTTATATGGGAGGAAGTGCATAAAGCCAAAATGTACATATATTATGTGTTAAAAACAAATTAAATTAAATAAAATAAATCATTCGTTGTATACATTCAATTGTTTTTAAGAGGCAACGACACTTAGCGATGTCTGTGATCTTTGGTCAACAGTAAAAAAAAATATAAGCATAGTTAAAACATGTTACAAATACATTATTAAATGAAAAATAAATTCGGGAACGTGTCTGTGAGTGAAATCGGATCGGAGCCAACTACGTGACGTGTATTTACAGCATTGAGATACTCTGTGGTCTTTGGTGAGCTTAATCTCTGAATTTACATAGAAGCAACATTTCGAAACGGAGTATATTCGGAATTCATTAAATCGTGATTTAGATATACGATGTTACAATGATGCAGTTCAAATGGATGTAGCTGTAATATGATGGTGAGCCACCATTTGAACGAAATCTGGTAGTTAAAAAAAAAAAAAAAGTGAGTACATGAATGGCAGCAAAGTCTTTATATACTGAGTTTAGCATTACGTCGGAACCTACAAATATTGTCCTGTCGGTCTGAAATTTGGTACACAGGAACCAGTTTCAAATTCAGTGTTGGGACTGCGTCTTTCACTTAACACGGATATTTCGAATCTGACAGTGGGGACTAAGTACAACATTGTAAAACACAAGAAAAAAATATTAATATTTAAGCTTGTGGCAATGTAAAATTTCTAGTGACTACGTGGCAAGACCTATTATCTTTCTGATTATGCACAAAAGTCGTTTCATTTCTATTCATTGCTTCGGTAGAACCGTGCTGCGTTTATCATCCTAATATTTCTACAATAGAGCGTTGCCTTGAGCACAGAAGACACTAACATTAGCATAACTACCACAGGCGTCATTACTAAGGCCTGTGTAATCCGCATTGTCATCCATTGTCTGCAGTACTGGGCTGGAATAACGACGCCTGCCTGGCGAACCATTAGCGGACTGGATGGTACGCTTCCACTCGCGATAACGAACACGTGTCACGGACTCTGAGTGACAAGCTGTCCCGTTACCCGTCCTTGTGGCTGCGCATCCTCAACAGACTGCTGTTGAAAAATCACCGGCGAGATCCCAATGCTCTTCGAAAGTGGCGTTCAAGTTAACAACTTACGTTAAAATCCAGGAACTGGGAAGGAAAGGTTATGTTAGAAACATTGCGTTGCCTTATACGGCACAATAACACATTCAGTAAACTTAAAAAGGAAATCCACTGGAACTTCTTAATGTAAGTTGAAAAAGCGATTGGAAATTTGTACCTCATATAATGATTTATTGCAGAAATACAGTGATGATTTATGAAATGAACCATAGATCTGAGACCGCAACAATAAGGTATACCTGACATATTTGTACCACAAATAAATTAGTGGAAATATTGAAAGGTTCCTGAAACCATTTGGAATTTTTCCGTTAAATAATGCAATCTGAAAGAGATTTTAATTCTGCGACTGGATTAAGATAGACAAAAACGAGAAAAATATTCCTAATTTATTTTTTATTATTATTTTTTATACATTCAAAGTGTTAATATCTGGATGTTGTGGATCATTTTCCTCAATTGCTGATAATATTAATAAATAAATTACGCCAAAGCAATTGACTTTTTTGTGTTTATAAATAAACACAAAAAAGTCAATTGCTTTGGCGTAATTTATTTATTCAAAGTGTTAGGTTAATGTATGACCACTTCACCACTAGTTTCATCTGTAATTGAATATTTCTGCTACTTCTTCTTTTCGTATTGTTGGCAGCATTAGATACAAGGTAGTTTTTCCGGTAATGCAATGGCTTTGACACTGGCTGATTGAAGGTCTTACTGAGATACATTTATTTCTGCTCTAAACGGTTTATAAGTTTTGATAAATGAATAGAGTATTATTATTCTCGCTAAGTTTAATTTTGTTACACATTAATTGCACATGGATAAACTGGCTGTCGTTGTTAGCAGCTTATACCAAACTCACAATTATTTAAACAACCTAACATTTAATAACACTTTTAATTTTCTCATCAGTTATTACATTTATCGATATCCAATAACTACGCCGGTTTCTGTTTTCAGCTTCACTATGGTAATCACTCCAACAATACCTGACCGCAATTCCATTGATAATCAATATTATACTCTGACCAGCCATACAACCGCTCTCCTGCTCAAATAAAGTTATCAGATACAAACATTTAAATTCTTTCAAATGACTACATCAGTTTCAGTCGTTTCATATACGACGCAATTAAAATGCGCGGGTTGGTAGTTGGCTAGGTATTTTCGAAACCAACCTCCTTCGACTACATGATCTCTTCATTTTGGTTGGTAATCATGACGTCATTTAGGAATGAGCGAATGCTAACTTAACTATTTTTATTTCAGCTTCATTAGTCCTTTTCTATAACAAGACCAGTGGGTCAAACGCCTTGTACTTAAAAATATGTTTCCAATATTATTCCTTACATAATATATATTATCATTCAGTTTCTTCAGAAATGGGCTTCCTATTTTTCACTTATATACTTGAGTAAAGATGGAAATGAAGGGGAAAGTGGTTTTTCCTTAATTTCAATTAAATTCTGATAAATATCCATCAACCAAATTATTCATGTTTTGTTCATTTGTTCTAAATTCATTGAGATATTATGTTAAGTCCAGTCTGTTTCAGGCTTTTATACTTAAAGTAATGATACGAAAAAACACACTAACACAAATAAAAGCAGCGAGAGTGTCTCTGCGGATTTTGTTTATCTGTTACACATGTTGTTTGTATAGGAAAAGTGGTCTACTAACCATGTAATTTGATCAATAAATTAAATTAAATATCCCATTCCGCTGCCACGAGTACATTCAGCTTCTTATGTTACTTAATTTGTCATGAGATTTAAAGCGTTCAGCATCGCTCATTACTTCTTCTTTCGCCGTCACGACTGAGTTCTTTATGTAAGCAGGGCTACCGTTAAAAAATTAATTTCGTCGTGTGCACGCCACGAGGTATATTAGTATTATTTAAATCATGCCTGTTACCTGCAAGAGCCACTTGTCTTCTTTTGTACAAAAAGTAATATATTAGGTTACCCTGTCGTTAAAGGATACCTGACGTCATAATAATGACAACGCTTCGTTCATAAAAACTCTAATTTCAGGTTCAGTTTGCGAGTGCATATCTAAATTATAAATGGAACCTGATTTGAATCACAGAACAGAGTAATGACTTGCGTCCTGCTCCCGTGGTTATTACATCCAGAAAAGATTAAATCGTATTTCAAAATAAATTGTGGAAATCTTGTCTAAATAAACAGATATACATCGACAGCTTAATTTAAAATTCACAAATCCAAACAATTGCGGAAAGCAAAGCTGGGTCCTAGATGTTCTGTAGTTATTCTGTATACCACCATCGGTCAACCGTAATAACCCGAACTACTCACAGTTTTTCCTATCAGTAAATTTGTGTGGCGGAAGGAATGGAATGGAAACATAATTTCTGCTGTAGATGTTTTTAATGGAGGGCTGTCTTGATGTATCATACGCATCGAAAATCTCAGCTGTATGAATTTTTCATGAAGGAGGTAGTTCTATCACATTAATTTATTTAATTTCAGAGAACTTCATCAAAAAAACGACGATAAATGGATATGATAAATTATTTGAGATATTTAATTACTTTTTTTAACCGTTATTCATTTTTAACATCATGACGTTCTCTTAAACCTGTATCGAAAGTATCTTCCAATTAATTCAAACGCTCTCCGGAGATTCTGATTCTCTTGCTTAGCAAAATCGAGTATTTAAGATACCGAACGATAAAAACTTTTAAAACAGTTAACTAATAGTATTACTGAAAAACTTAGATTTAGCTTTGAACAAGAAGAATTTTATTCAACAGCTATATTATTGTTGAAGTTTACGGAAAGTTAGTTATAGTTTACATGTGGTCCAAAATATTTTCGAAATAAGTACTTCTCGTTCGATTTTCACTATAAATCATACTAAAAACGATGTACTGACAATATCAAAACTAACAGAGAATGCCGCGATATAAAACGAAATAAGTCGAGAATACATCAATTGCTACTAAAAACAAATGATGGAATACAGCCAGACATATGATATACGGCGACCTTAGTTACGCAAATCTACCATAGATATTTCCCTTATACGAAAACTATGTATTCGGGATGGGCTCATAACCCCCTATATTTGTTTGTCAGATTAACGATATTTGATCCATTCGGCTGAGGCGACACCATTTCTCAGATGTCTCTGTGATTTAGGTGTAATATTTGAAGAAATAACAATATAGCCTTATGAAATATCTCTTCATCATCATTATCCTCAACAGTTTCGAGCCACTGGCCAGGTCTGGTTCACGCACAAGCCTCTCCAATTCCTTCTTTTTTCCCACCACCTTGTTCCAGTCCTCTCCTCTCTTCCGTACACACTCCTCCACTTCTTTCAGCATTCCATCTCTTGGTCTTCCTCTGGGTCGTTTACCATGCATCTTAATTTCGTGGATTTTTCTTGGGATTCTCTGAACCTCCATTCTCTTTACATGTCCATACCATCTCAATCTGGTCCTCTCTACCCTTTCCTATAGGGGTTCCCCTTTTCTGGTGCATCTAATCACTTCATTACTTATTCTGTCCATTCTAGTAAGACCTATTCTACCTCTTAAAAACTTTATTTCGCTTGTTTTTACTCTTTTGATATCCCGCTTCTTCATTGTCCATATAGCAATGCAAAAATGGGCAGAAACACATTATATAATGATTATTTCAAAAAATTATTCAAGTAAAAATGTAAACCCAGTGTAATGATTCATAGCTAATACCTCGAGGAGAGGAGAAAGTAGTATGCCATGGAATCATCACAAAAGAGTTGCACTGTATTGTATTAATAACAATATATTTTAAAAACTGTTTTCTTCATTTGATACCTTCATCTACATCGGGAGCTGACTCCAGTTTTTGTGCGAATTTCGTATGTTCTGAGAGCTGGAAGTGTTGCGCACTTCCCAGAATCAGAGCCCACGTTACGTAGGCCTCGGGCTGGATGTGCTGATTGGGCCAGCCCATGTCACGGGAGCGCGCCGCAGCTACTTACCAGGCCGTTTCTCATACGGGCGAGGCGCATTTACATACGAAATGGACACCGCTGCGTTATAAATACCGGCTCCAGAAGAACGCAGAAATCAGTTATAACCGTATAACTAATGGCCAGTATAAAACATGATACATGCAATTCCCTCTCATCTTGGAAATGGTTACCTTTATCGTCTTCGCTATTTGTTTGATGTCATAATAGAATCATAATTGATCATAAATGTCGACCTTTTACGTTTTTACCACAACGTATTTTATGGTCTTATCGGGGAGGATACAGGAGCAGTCGCAACAATAAAATGAGTAATAACTGCAAAATCTTTCACCCTCGGACAATGAAAACTACTGAAATAGTAGTCAAATTAGAATTTGTAGTAAATGAAAAACTCGAATCGACTAATCAGATATGCATACAAAATTCCTAAAATACAGATTTAAAGTTTTTACACGGAAAAGTGTTATGCTGTATTACTAACGAAGGAAAAACAAAATGTTTTACATTAGAGAAAACCGTTATTCAGGTCAACTGGTGATGATGGATATCTTTTATATTCTTTGACGAACAAGGGACAAAGGTTTGACTATTAGGTTCACCACATTTTGAACGTAATTTTGAAATGTACGAAATCTACGAACCTTTACTACATCAGGGGAAACAATGGGATTGAAAAAGAAAAAAAAGGGGTGGTGGTTGACACAAATCTGAAAACTTAAATAAATATTCACTTTTAAGATAATTTTCTTTCAACACATCAGATGATCCTTACTTTTAACCACAATATTTTGTGAAGTTTGATTGAAATGAGCTACCAGAGACAGGCGTTATATTTGTCCCTAAATGTACAGAGCGTTGTTATTAACATTAAAACAACCAGCGAAAACAACACAATACAGCTACTAAATTTAGAAATGTGTAATGTTTATCCAAATATTTCATACTTACATTTTCACGTTTCATGTACTGAGTAACTGCGACGCTCTGTAATCTGCAACAAAAGATATTGTATTTGTAAGATAAAAGAATCAGCTATAATATCTTAAAGAATCCAATAAAAACATAATAATGTTTAGTATGGCCGTGAAAATGATTGAACTGCTCATAGAAAAATATGAAGCTGTGATAAGTAGTACGACATAATATGTTATAATATCAGAGTGGAATTATAACATAGAAAAGAATCGTTTAATATGGGAAATTAAATTTACAAATCTTGTCACTTAATTATTGTTAACTTCAGTAAGCCAGATTTTTTTTAAAAAGTTATATTGTTTTAACTACTGTGACAGAATGTGTGTTAAGTATAAATTGTGCACGACGTATGTACCTAAGATAGTCCGAACAACGAAAGCATTATAGCGAAGCTGTGCCAGAGTTCAATATCGGCTTAAGGGCCTTTGAAAACCCCCGACGAGTTAGAAATTCGAACCGGGTACCTTTCAATCTCCAGTCAGATGCCTTAATCACTGGGCCACCAAACTGCTCTATTATCGTAAGATTTACACCCCAGCATCAAACTATTTAAGTCTTTAGTTATTACTAGCATAGAGGCAAGTGAACCACCACTCGTACTGCTCGCAGCCAGGACAGCTGCATCCGGGTAGGTTATTCCCTTCGAGAGAATGACGCGGAGGTGCCAGGAGACGTTAAAAACAGCTATCTCCTGGCGTCGGCCCACTCACTGAACTTCAGCCGAGGGAGAGCCACCTACTCTGACCTGTCCAAGTGGTATTTACCACCGGGGTGGCACTTACGTACACAAGTACACTTGCAAGGAAACCATCAAGTATATAATACTCTAGCGCAGGCTGTCGTTGGGCAGTACGTACTCATATTAATACAGTCATAGAACCTTAAGGGTTTAGAAGACAAGAAAACCTCTGAAATAAGTGAAAAGAGTAAGATTGTCAAATGTAGTGTCAGTGGTAACCGACTCGAGTCAAAGAAGATAGGTGAGAAAAGTAAACTGCAGCTTCTAGCAATGGAAGTTAGTTATAGTTGCTCAATAGGATCAGCATCTAGCTTCGTAACAGAACGCTTCAAGTAAAGTAGAATAATTGTAATAAAATATTTTATCGTAAGACAATAATAACAGTCTTTCGAACAGTCGGTGCAGATAGTGTGGGAAGTTGCGAATGACAGTTCTTTTCAGCGCCCGGTAACTCTCAAGCGTCCGATCGTCTGGAGTATGCGATCGATACTAGAATTACAGTATTCACGAACAATCTGCTCGCATACTCAAGAGATACATCCCAAAATAAGTTCAGTATTTAAAGTCTAAACTCGTGCGAATAAATAACATCTCTATCCAAGGATGAATTCAATTAAATTTGTTACAATCTTTTGTCAAACGTATACCAGGTTTAAAAGGAAGACACAGAGCAAGTTTTCAATAGTCGCTACGGTTATATATCTCTGTCTGACAAAAACAATTCGCCATGGACAGTAACGTGTCAGGACCGCTTGAGTAATCGGTTTACCACGGAAGGAGACCGAGTTCTCAGGGACAGCGTTGGTGGACAGATTCTAGAAATTTATGATAGTATCTCAAGACACGCCATGCAAGATGTGTAGATTAATAAGAATCTTGCTGAGTTTCTGCCAAACTGTGATTGGCGTAAGGAGAACGGCGCCGGAGAACAATTTAGGATAAGTCCGAAGGTAACAGAGAGAGAATTCCAGTATGGGCCAGCGTAAAAGACGCATAGCCTGCCATCCACCAAAGGGAGTCCAATATGGATCTTGTTTCGGCCTTGTACTGATTCATATTCGGTCCGTTCCCACGGGTCATTACAGACGATGGAATGCGCTGTGACTGGGCGATTTTGCAACTGCTTGTAAGCAACGTCCTGACTTTCTGGAGCGACTCGTCATGCCTAAGTGTCGAACCTCTCCACCGGGGTTCAGCAAGATGAAGAGGAACCACTTAACGTCTTCTATAAAGGCAACTGCGCAGAACTGACGACCGCCTTCTCCAGGGAGATAGAAAACCACCTTCTCTGCTTCCCAGTTAAAGAGGGGCTGCGTTTCCTACCACATCACTCAACTCCGTCGTCTGACGGAATTCCTGGACGGGCGTGGCATTCACCACGCCCCACACTACCCTCGACGGCCAACGAGACTGGTCGTCCGCGGGCCTCCGGCTGATGTGCCTGAGGACAAGGTAGCCGCTGAGATGAACAGCGGTGGCTTCGCCACCTCGGATTTACATCAAATGCGTCGCCGGGCACCGAAGAACGTCTACCGCTGATCACTTTCCAGCCTGCAGAGCGTGTACCGCGGGAAAAGAGGACGACGACTCTCCTCGGACACAAGGTCAGATTGGAAAACCAGAAGAGGCCACCGCTCGCCCTGGCTCAGTGCTCCCGCTGTCAGGGCCACGGTCACCTGGGTCGCGACTGCACTGGGCAGGAGCGCTGCGTGAGGTGTGCGGGCAGTCATAACTTGGCGGCACTACAAGATGCTGTAACTGAAACGGCAACCACCCATCTTGCTACAGTGGCTGTCCGGCGAAGAAAGACCTGCGCGCCGACAAACAAGCGACAAGTACCGACTAGCCGGCTTCTTCACAGATCAAGTGGGTACCTAGTCGACGCAGATCTGCAGCCACCGGAAAAGAGCACAGAGCGACGGCGACGAAGCAATCTGTATTCAACCAACCGCGCCCTCAGGACGCCGCCGCAGACTGCAATCAACCAAACTCTGAAACCCCCGGAGTTATCATGCAGCTTCTACAGCAGCAATCTCTGCTACTGAGGCAAGTCGTAGCACACTACGCCATACTACCGGGAACGACACGCCCGAAGCAGACACACAGAAGTAATGACAACAAACTATGATTTGGAAGAAGATGCGCATTTGTGTAAGAACTTCCCCACACTCTGGAGCAATGCTGTCAGGGGTAACGAGGTCGTTTTTGCCTTCCTTTGATAAAAAATGGTTGCAATAGCAGATCTCAGCTGACTGTCCAAGTGACCGGCTCACCTCTACACGTGGTGGTAACAAACATCGAGTAATTAATGTTCAAATTGTCGACAAGATAATTCCACCAGCGCCTTGGAGTAATTTAATTTTAAAATTTTCTAGCTGCTGCAATAAATTTGCATAAAATAATCGAATTCCACCTTCGATAAAAAATCTTTCACTTTATAAACACTCAATTATTCGAAAATATTAATTAAATGTTTATAGTAATTAGTAATTTATGTTTTCATAACAAAGTCTTCGCCTCTTATATTCACCCGTAAACTTATAGTGATTGTCGATGTGTTTCATGGTTTCATGGAGTTACAATGAAAAAGAATGTTGACAACTTACTTCACACATAAAACCACCAAAAATAAAATCAGACGAGCTTTTAATTACATTTTTGATTTAGTCAACTACAATTAGACTCAGGGATGAAAGAAAGTATTACGAGACCACCTATAAAGAGTATTTCTACAACAAATTTTTCATTTTAACCAGGATTCAAACATACATATTTTTATCCTTACTGGTGAATTCAAGTAAATGAATTAAAGTAAATGGATTATTTGCATTGAATACAGATTTATATGCTCGGTTTAATATTCCAACTGAAGATTTATTTTATTCGTAATACTCTGCTACTTTAATAAAACGACGAAGACGTCATTGCGAATAATGATGAGATCCGTGAAACCGGTACCAGTACGGAGAAGCCATCCAACACCACGCGGGCCATAAAGTGTAAAAGAAACGTCCCATAACAGTCATCCGACTGATTGACTGCCCCTCAAACACAAATCAACCTGCGGGTATTGATTATAGTAGCGAATAAGGACTAATTTCATAATCATGCCAAATGTAGTGAGTGATTTAACTGACCTCAGTGGATCTTAACTCTGTAGAAGATGATCTGAGAACTGACATAATCTGCCATTTACGTCTTAGTACGTTCTGTACTCCTGGAAGCCGCCTTGTAAATGAAGAAGCTATAAATCGCATACGTCAGTTTCGTTGTAATCGCTTCCGGGAGTTGTCAAGCAGCTGGTGTTGACACGACGGCGCGGCGCGGTGCCAGAGTACAGTGGCTGCAGGCGACAGGGCGCGCCTTGTGTGGTCCAGTGTGCGCACGACTCGCTAGGCAAACAGCGGGCCACTTAGGCTTTATCGCACCTGCTAGCGCACAAAAGCAAACAGCGCTCATTAAAGTGCTTCAAAATTTACATGAATAATAGTAAATTCATTATCAAAATCGGAATCCACACAGTGGAGGAAATAAGAGGAGATTTTGCTATCTGTGAAATAAAATTACAAGAATTGGGTGAGCAAAGAAATGATTAGAGGCAGATTAGCTCTGTGAAAAAGACACACCAGTAAATCAAAATCTTCTAATCTACTGCTGCGTTGTTGATTTGTTTGAGTGACCGATCATGGGTTGGATAGCCGCAGTTCAAATGAAACGGAAAATGGTTGGATTCCGAATCTCCTCTTCCCAGATCCACCTACAGGAAGCTGAGCAGTCGAGAGCCGCTTGCTGAAGTCTTGATAGCGAAAGTGGAGCTTGGAGCTCTGTCTCCACAGGTACCATACTATGATTTTCAATTGCTCATATCGTATCATCCTTTACCATTTAGTGTGAAATATTGAACTAAGGTACAGAAAACATCCACTGAAGCTGGGCGTATTGAACATACTTGTATTTGTGTGTCTAATTTCAACACAACGAAACAAAAATAAAAACATTTGTAAAGTGGTGCTGCAGGAAGAAGTTTAAAACTAAGTGTACCAAGAGATCGCCAAAATAAAGTCATTTTGAAAACAGAAGTTTATGGAAGATATTGCAGCAATAGTCAAGTGGGTTTGATTAATTTCTCAGTTTAATTCAGAACAGTAGAGTGAGAGTATTGAAGATGAGTGAAACCCTAAATTATAATGGTATTGGGGAGACAAGAAGCTCATATGACGAGACAGAAGCCAAACCAAAAGAAAGCCTGATGACCAAACCAGTAAGGAGGCCGTGGACTGGAATATACATACTGGTACCTTAATGTGAGTCTTGTTGAACATCGCACAGCGAACATGGAATACTTAGATGACACTGCAGCGAACCAACACGGATTTCGGAAGAACAGATTGTTTTTTTCTTCTTCTCATGATGCGATGGAAAATCGGAAATTGATGATTTTTTTTTACTTTCCAGGATTTATCGCCACTTTACCACACGGCCTCCTGGGCGTACGAAATGTCACATTCGTGAATTGATGTACGTAATTTTTTAACTGATCGGTGGTAATATGTAGTATTAGGGAGAGAAGCGTCTATTTTTCTAGAAGGTAAATAGGGCTTCGGATAAGGAAGCTTAAGAGAACCACTTCTTCTGCTCCTAATAGTTATAAATGTTGCTGGGAATAAAATTAATAGCCGTTTGAGGTTGTGTGTCAATGACACAGTTATATATAGCGAAATAAAGTTTCCTGCCAATTGTTTTGATATGAACGTTATTTAAAAATGATGCGATAAGTGGCAACCTACATTAAGGGTAATAAGCATTATGAATTAAAAGATATCATTAGCCCATGAATACATAGTACAAAGTAACATGAAATGGTATCAGTACAAACATCTGTCGTTAGGAAAGCTGATTGTAGACTGCGATCGAATTGCAATGTATCTGAAAAGGAAGTAGCTCACAAAACTTTTGAACGTCTTCATCTTGATTATTGCTGTGTTGTATGGGATCCATACGACAAAGAATCGAATTAACGATTAATAGTATTGAAATGTGCAGATAAGAGCCGCACGATCTGTGACTGCTTACCAGTCCTTACAAAGTGTAACAGAAATGGTTACGAGATTGCGCTGTGATTCTCTGGTAGGCGTAAAATGTAGTTTCATCGTAAATTTACTGAGTAAAATGTGAACAACTCCTGTCATTTGCAAATGCATTGAAATACTTCTACCTCCAACGAACTTTGTTTTCAATGGCAGAACAGTTAAGATCAACGATATAAGATGTCGTATTGATAACTTCATAAATCCTTTTTTTTCTGCGCTTAGACTAGTTTTGGTCCAGAGTACTCTAGATAAACTTTGAAGCTTCGCTTTTTTAAGTTAGGAGAAGGTCCAACCACGCATTGACTGACCATAGTTTGAGTCTTAATGAAGCTGATGGTTTTCTGCAAGACAAACCACAAGCCGACTTAATCTGCTGTCCAATGAGTACCGTGATATTCTTCATACACAACGTGTGAAGGTATCCGCAACATTTCGATCCTAGTGTTGTGGTTGCTAATGCAGACGTGGCGGTCATCCTCGATCCCCCTGTATCGCGTAGACTAGAACTGCATTAATCTTTCTTTTAAAAATCGAAGTAAAAGGATAAAGCAACATAAACACCACGGCACATGTAAGTTCCTTAGTTGCCGCTAAGAATAATTGCTTGAGTGTGAGATTGAAGGCGTCTCCTCACTTAGCACTGCGAGGTACAGTTGTTAGTTACTGTAGAGTTCCAAATTTCGATTATTCCTAGGATTTCTGAGATCACTGTAGGAGAATGCCGGGATGGTTACTTTAAAAGACCATGGGTGAATTCCCTCTTATTACTTATCCTCTTATGACATCGATGGGGAAAAGGCGTAAAGCACTAAGAGGGAGGGGAAACTGTGATGGTCTTACATACTTGTAGTTAGGTCTAAGATGGTAAGGTGCTGGTCGATTACTCAACGTCAAAGTCGTTAGAGCTGTCAAGTTCTCTTATCATTTAAACATTATATTTTTTGTTTAAATATGAGAATATGGACCTCCGGAAATGGATCTTGAACTAAGAATCTCAAACTCGTGTAACGTAACTGTTTGGCGACTGACTTTATGAGGAAGTCTTTTAACTAGCACTGATTACGATAGGAAAGGTCATTAAAATATTTCATGAAGCACAGTCAGCTATTCGTGGCACCTCAAATAATAGAAAGAGATTTTTTTTCATATGTCTTTACGCCTCGTCGACTTTGAGATCATTAGAGGGGGCAGGGGGGAGGACTTACGAAAGAATTCGTCCATGGCCTTTTTGTTGCAAACATCCTGGCATTCGTCTGGAGTGATTTCGCGGAAATCGTGGAAAACCGAATTCTGAATGGTCGGACGAGGATTCGAACGTGTAACCTTCTGAATGCGAGGCAAGAGCCAAAGCGTTATCGGTCACACATCATGCTGGTTCTCTATGAGGTTATTTTCAGCTAACACAAGGAGGATCGAAATTTGGATGTTTATGTTTATTGATTGCTACGAGTACAGTGGCGCTGCCTTGCGGGAGAGATGATGTTGAACTGCAGTACTGATCGGCGTAGTCAAATCATCATAGCAAGTAGACGAGCAAAGAATAATGAAAGAGACGACTATCAAAACGCCATTAGTGAATGACTGTGGCTAATGTCGTCGGCCCACATTATTCTGAAAGTAGCTGTCCAGTCCACTTCCTAAGTGAGGCGTGTGACGTGTATGCTGTTTTTGTTATCCAGCGGTCGTCAAAAGCTACCTCATTAGCGTTCTTTCTACGACAAAATTAAACAAATGACAACGTGTCGGTCTGAAAAAGTTATAAAACTAATGGTTTGAAGCCAAATAGGAAACAAGATGAAGCATTGACCTGTCTAATTGTAATTGTAGTGAATTTACGTCTTCTACATGTCGTGGTCATTAGTTGCCGAATAGAAGTTGGGATAATAACGGGAGGGAATTTGGTGATTGCTTTCTGGACGAAGCCCGGCGTTGGCCGTGGAGAAGTGAATTCTGGATACTTGAAGCCGCGTCCTCCAGCATGTAGACCCGAGCATTACCTCTCATCCACTATGTCCAGTAATAAAATAAGGTTGACTTTTACAGAGATTGAGCCAATATTTTCGGACAACAGGTCAGGCCCACTACAAACGGCCTTGAAAATCTGAACAAATTCGAGAATCTTGGCAGAAATTTTTGGTAGCAGATAGTAATAAAAACGCTGTCCTTAGCACCAAAGATATCGAATATCATCTCGGTTGTATGCTGAGAACAACGGAGTCGTTTATTTAAGTATCCAACGCTCCATATTCTCACTGTTGGAACGTGCATTATCAAGAAAAGAGAGACAGATACAAAAACAAAAAGAAATACTAACAAAAATGAAACAAATAATAAACTCCCAAAATAAAATAAAAGCTCGAAAAGAAAAAACTGAAAAAAACAACAACAAAATTGTATGAGATTTACGACGATATTTCAGCATTTGTTCTCTATCTCTGGGTACATGAAGTATTATCACTAACAGATTGTGGCAAATCAGGAAAGAAGTACTATATGTCAAAAGAATATTCATATTTAGAAGGCAATGCTATATTTTGGCATTCTGGGACGTGAGGACTTGATTACAGGTGCTGCCACTCATATTACTGTCCCCCACCATTTCTTGAAATCACTCAAGCTGATTTTTTTTTTTTTTTTTTTTTTTTTTTTCACTGAAGACAGAAGTAGAATTTCTTCCAGATGTCAATATCCCTTTTGTTCTGATGATCTCGACCTAAATAAAAGAATCTGACCTTTAGATAAACACAGTGAGACGAAAAACAGCAGTATGTCTTAATAAAAGAGATTATCAATACATATATCCGATTCATAATGTGATTTTGAAGGTTGTTACCGTTACTGTTTGTATTATAGCTTTATCAGAACACTGTAGCTGCCATTCAATGGAGGAAAGAGGCAATGGTCCACAATAAGATTAACCAAATTTTATAGCTGGCGTTCGAGTTACATAAAAAATTGGAGGTACAAGAAATGAGATCGTCTGGTGTCTCATTATAGTCGTCTAAATAAATTTACTAAAGTTTCCTATGAATCAGAGATGTATTTTTTTCCGATTACAATTTACTCACCATCTGCCGCCAGTTATTAAAACACCTGTCGATCCCTATCTCTGATGATTCCGTACCTTTCATCGTGGCAGAGTAAATCCGTGACTCAGTTCCTTCAGTCCAATCAAAAGTTATTTGCTATTAGATTACGAGGAGGCAGGTTGTAAAATATCATGTCACGAAAACAAAAGAAAAATTGTATTCAATATGGAGCGCCACCAATGTGCAGGCGGGAGTGATGATAATTACCAGCTGGTACGCGGCGCGGCGTTTACTGCACCGACATGATTTAACGCGGACGCTTAGTGTTAATAACACAGACGGAGCGCCGGACACCAGTGTACCTGGGGAGCAAATCAACCAGCAAGTTTACTGCCGCATTATCTGTCGACGTTTGCGTACAAAACGACGCCTTAACTAAGGCAAGTAAAACTGCGGTACACGTTTTATTCTAACGTAGTATATCCTTAATAACGGTTTGATTACCTCAACCTCAGAAAAAATTTGTAACATAGAGTGTACTGCATCTAAATATGGTACCACGTATCACACAATTCAAGAAATACAGTTCTGACCCTTTACGAACGCAGTAACTTCAGAATTCTGAAAATTACTAGATGAAGTTACGTTTATAAATACATTTTTTTAAACTGCTTTACGTCTCTCAACAGCGAGGTCTTTAGAGACGGGAAAGGATGGGGGGCAAGGAATGGGAAGGAATTCGGCCATGGCCTTTTTAAGGAAGCATCCTGGCATTTGCCTGGAGTGATTTGGGAAACCATGGAAAACCCAAATCTGGATGCCCGGACGGGGATTTGAACCGTCGTCCTCCCGAATGCGAGGCCAGAACGCTATCCGTTACACCACCACGCTCGGTTTATAAATACAGTTAACAGTACTTCTATCACAAAGGTAGTACGTATCAACGACCTGAACATTACTTTTCTTTATGTGCGTATTGGTTCATTCCCAAACGGTAGGAACCAGCGTGGTGGATGAGCGGTATCTCTCGGGTCTCACATTCGGAAGGACGTACGTTCGAATCCCGTCCAGCCGTATAGATTAGGTTTTCCATGTTTTTCACGAAATTACACGAATGCCTGTATAGTTCCTTCAAAATTTCGTGACCGAATTCGTTAATGTTGCATATACACAGTTCTTTCCCTTGTCTAATGATCTCGACATTGATGGGATGTAAAAGAAAAAAATATGTCTTGGTGTTCTGGCAGGAGGCGTACTTTGTCAGGACGGTTAATACCTGTCCTCTGTGTGTGTGCAAGTTTTGTATGTGTGTGGAGTGTTGTTGAGAGCAGTTTCTTCATTTGTCTGTATGTATAAAGTAGAACGAAGGGACAAATCTGATGTCGGCGCATTCAGTCTTATTCCTCCGAAGGTGGATGACTAATTAACACCAACTCAATGTCATGGCCTCATTTCATACATAATGCAGAGAGGTTTGGTATTTAACCAGTGGCTTTATTACAAAATATGATGATTAGGAATCTGG